>CM021100.1:626844324-627367776 GCA_007115665.2 Sequoiadendron giganteum
CCTCTTCCTCAAGTCTCCTCCTCGTTGCCTCTGAGTCTCTCAACCTCTGCTTGGCCATACACCTTTGCTCCTCTCAATCATGTGACTACATTCTCTACCTCCAATGGCATCATTGTTAAGGGAGGAATATCATGTATCTTTGTATCCATCACCTCTGCTTTCCCCTCCTCCCTCTCCATTTCTTTAGCATCCTATCTCTCCTTCTTGGGCTAGCCCTGAGCCCTCCATCTCCTCCTCCTCCTACCCAATCTCCATTGACCTCCAGACAGATCCTTCCCCTATCACTCTACTCTATCTACCTTCGGCAGTCACTGATGTCCACCTTCTCTATCTGCCTCTAGCACCTTTTTTTTCCACCTACCTTGGCTACCTCTAATACTCTCTCCTACTAGGCTACTACTTTTCTTACTCTTACTCTTGATACTCTCCTTCGCCCTCCTCCTACTACAGCTACCTCTGGTTGCTCCTCTCCTCCTGCTCATGTTGTCCTAACCCAACTCCTTTGTTATCTCTCAGCCTCCCCTACCTATCATCTCCTCCTCCCTTCCTCTACTCTGGCCTCATCCTCCTCTTTGAACCCTACTACCTCTATTATTTGCACCTCAGGTGTAATTTGTATGGGACAGTGTCACATAAACCATGTTGCATATCTAACAATGGTCCTTGCATCTACCGGTCCCTCATCCCTCCTTGGGTACTCTAATAGCTCATGCACCAGTGTCACCTAGTCCTCTCATGCAAACTCTATTGAAATCACATCTCCCCATGGTCATTCCCTTGTCATTCTTCTAAACATCTCCAGGGCATCTAGAATATCCTATGTCAACCCATACTACCTCATCACCTGATCTGGCCTTTGTGACTCTCCTATCTTAGGCTCTCTCCCAACTAAATAGAAGCACATCATGAAGAAATACCAATGTCTCACCTCCTCCTTTTGGCATCCTCTAAATTTTCATGTCATGTATGTCCTCCACACTATATCCTCCTCCTCCCAATCATCCAACAATCTCCTCCACCTATCCAAATCTCTCGCACCTTGATACTACATAACACAGTCATACTCTGCCCCGTACCACCAAGCCACATGCACTACCTCCTCCTCGTGACCAAATCTCACCATATTTGGCCTAGCCACATTGATGTGCTCCCAAGCCCACACCTACAACAATGTCATGTGATACACATTGATCACTCCCCAATAGCAGATCACATGCATGTATCTATACAATTGTGCCAAGATGCATGGACCCCATGCGAAGTATTCCTCCCTCCCCTCGATGATATGTTGGATGACCTTCATGTAGCTAAGCTTGCATCATCTCCCCTTCCTATCTAGAATCAATATCATAGTTATCAACCCACAAAGGTATATAGGCAACAATGACACTCTCAGCCCCAAGCATCTATCCATGTCCAAGCCATTCTCCTCTACCAACAGGTCCTCTTGCCCATACAAGACCCATATGGTATGATCCAACTCATCTCCCTCTTAAATCAACTCACTCACCAGTCACCCTGCTCTAGGAAATCTCAAAACCTGCTAGACATCCTCCAGTGTCACTATGATCTCCCCTATTAGGAGATGGAATGTTGATGTCGATGAATGTCAATGATCGATCAGGATTTTCAGCATTGCCTGATGTGCCCTAATGGAGGGATACCATAAGAAATGCAACAACCATGCCTGTGCCAAATACTAATGGTCTTCTCTAGTCATCACTCATTGTGTCACTGTGAGCACCTATGATCTCCTCTCCTCCATCTGTAATGTCTAAAAACTGTATAGTCAAACCCCATAATGTGTTAGTCACCACATCATTCCCTAAACTTCCCACACCATTTCCTTCCTTCTATTCTCACTTCGGGTTCCTAACCGCACAATTTTTTTCTAACACACTTCCCTTAGAGGCTTTTCATCTGCCTTTTCTCTTTTTTGTTTTTTTCCCTTCACACTCATGACATGTCACTTTTCAGATGCCAATCGCCCTCTTTTTTACCATGTTCACCCTTGTGTTGGGGTGTTGTTGCCTTTTGGGGTGGGGACTCCCTTTTTCGGGGTTCCATTACCCCTTTTTGGGGTGTGGCCACCTACCACATGCCCCCCACTCCTCTTGGAGTGAGGTCGCCCATTGGGTGGGGCCACCCCTATCTGGGGTAGGACCGCCTAATGGGCGAGGCTTCCATTGTTGAGGGCAAGGCTACCCCCACCTAGGGTAGGGTCATCGATGCTCAGGGTGAGGCTGCCTCACCTGGGTGCGGTCGCCCCTTGTTGGATGGGGACACCCATTTTTTGGGCATGGATGCCCCTGTATGGGGAAACTCGAGCACAATTTCTAAACTAACCTACTTATTTTTTTCCTCTAATCCATTGATTGTCACCCCGTTCTTACTAGACATTTGTCTCAACCCACCTAACAAAATAAAATTTTGTCTCCTACCCATTTTCCTACTCCACGTCGAAACCCAAACCCATGTTTTCAATAATGAATTAAAGTTCAAAATATATCTAAAAATGCTAAAATCACAAAGGGGTTTTTGAACCTAACCTGGCGTGGGACGACACGCTTGACATAGAAACTCCACACCTCATTCGCATGATGGATGATGTTGACATAATAATCATCTAGCATCCTCTCTCTCTCTCTCAACTGACAGTTGTCACAAGGAGGGATAATAATTCTAAAATTACTATTTATAACTTTCCCCCTATTTTTAAATTTAGGGAATTTTTCCCCTTTATTTAAATTTATTTTCTTTTAATTAATCTCCTAACTTCCTGGGGCCACCATTTGTGCCCCGTACATCCATTCCACTCCATTCAAAAAGAAAACCTATCTCATTTTTTGAGCTCTTTCCAATAGTACCTTCCATTTCTTCATATAGATAGGTCACCCGAGCCCCATTTTTCTTCCTCTACCGCCCTCTCGAGGGGGGATATCCTACCAATCCATCCACACCTATTTCTTGGTCATGTTCTCACTTGATCAGAGAATCCTCTTTCACTACCCTCCATTTGGGCAGCTCACACAACCTCTCTCGTGCTAGGGCATCTTTCTTTCAGTCACTTCTTCTATAGAGTCATCTAAATTTTTATTTTTCTTTGAAACACTGTTATTCAAACAATATTTCAAAGAGCGGCAATATGTAGACACCTAAATTTGACCTGTTACACAAGGTCAAATTAATCTCTTTCATTAATCCACTTCATCCCCTTCATCAAACTTTAATTAAATTATTTACTTAATTAATGTTCCCCTTTCCCCTAATATTCCTAAAGTATTTAATTCAATTAATTAAATACTTTATAAATTGGCCCACTTCATCTCAAAATTAAATAAATAAAATAAATTTATTTAATTTAGTCAATTATCCTTTTCATTTTTAAATTCATTCCCTCTCTCTCCTTGTCACGTCCTCCATAAAACCTTCACTAAACTAGATTAATTTAATTAATCCCTCATTAAAATGTGCATATCCTCAATTAGGATTAATGTCAGATCCTCTAAATCTAGCCACTTGCCTCTAATCACCATCAATTAGCCTAATCACCTATTTGCACAATCCTAATCCTAATCACTTACCCTTTCTAGCGTGTCCTTAGGTCAACCTTTCTTAGTACTTACCTTTTTTGGGTTAACCTCTTCCCCATGTGAATTAAAAATTCACACTTACTCCCTCCATGCACTTCTCTTCCTCATGACACCTCATATGTCACATCATACCCAAAGGATAAATATCTCTTTTAGAGGAATTTTATTTAACCCTTTGGTATCTTCCAAAAAGTGAATTAAAAATTCACTTTTATTCCTCTAAGGCCATCTCCAATCCCCATGTTGACAAGGGTGGACTTTCTAAAAGTCCCCACTTGTCACTTTCAGCCCCACTTGGGGAATAGGGATTAATTTTTGTGGAGATTCTCTCCCATCCCAAGGTAATTGCAAGTAGCTTGGGACCACATGAAATTTTCCATCTCATCATCCCCTTTGGCACCTCACCCTCCACATGTCAAGATGTGCGGGATTGTGAGTCCTCAACTCACCACAACCCTTCATCTTGGCCATGGTGGCTCAATCTTTATTGTTGAATTCTCTAGAGAATTCAACTTCTTCTATAAATAGCCCCCTCTTCTCATTAATAGAGTTAGTCATTGCATGCATATGAAACTTATCCTTCCAAGCTATTTGAGCTATTTTAGTCATTTATTGTCATTTCTTTGTATTTTCATTTTCATCTAGAATCCATTCTTGCATTCACCTACCTCCATTCATCCATCTACCACCATCATTGCAAGCAATCATCCAAGGATCACACATCAACAATCTTATCAAGGGCCAACCAAGGATCAACATGGATAGAAGGTATAATATTTTTGTGTTTTTTGTTTATCTTCCTTTTATTTGTGTTTAATGTAGCCCAATCTTGAGGTGGTTTTGTGTAGTTTTTATCTTTAATTCTTTAGTTAGGTTTGCATATTAGGAGATAAAAAAATTCATTGCACACATTTTTGGCAAGTCCGATGTGACCCACATCACAGGTCCTTTGTACTAATAAGAGTGTATGGATTTGAGGAAAATGCATTCTTGTTGCCTAAAATGGTGCCTAACAATGTTGCATACCTGGAAATTATGAGACAATTGGCCTATTTAGACTATATGGACCTCAAGAGCTACGGAGGAAAATCTCTCATGCCTTCTATTTGTGTTTTAGTGAATTTACCATCATTTCTAATAAAGGGTGTGATTCATTTGGTATAAAAATAAATTATTATGGTATGCCATTGGGAAGTAAGAGGGATATATTTGACCATCAGAACTTTATTTATAATTTCAAGATGACACAAAAACTAAAGAGGTATGAGTATGATTTTTTCATTGATGATGTTATTATAAATTATGATGAAAATCAAGCAATGATGAGAAAAGTAGCATACAATAGGATATTCATGGTAGAGGCATGGTGGAAGGGAAATAACTCATCATATATGGATTTATTTCATGAAATATTAGATCCCATGGATAGAATTTAGCTTTTTATTTTGCATGAAGATAAATTAAGAAAAGATATACCACTTGTATCTTTTGAGAGAAAGATAGGTGCTTGTTCGAGAAGATAAGCTAAAAGTATTGAGCCCTTGATTCACTCATCACCACAACCTACTCCAGAGGTTAGCTTTTCAACAAATACTCCTAAAATTATTGAGGATGTAATTGAGGAAGAAAATGAGGTCACACAAATAACCACTCCTACTCTTCCCTAGTATGAAATACCACTAGAAAGGAGTGTGATCACCTTTGAATCCTCTAAAAAAATTTCCAATGACATAAGACATTGTGTGATCCAAAATTTCATTGGATACGATGCATTTGTTCATACTCCTAAATTGAAAACTTTAATTTATGAGTACAAGCGAAGAGTGATAAGAAAAAGGATAAAAGAGATTAGTCTTGAGCAAGAGGTAGATGCCTTAAAATATATCCTAAATGAAGTCTATAAGGAAATGAAAAACATCACCCTTGAGAGAGGATGGGCATTGCTACAAGAATTTGGGGTCATGATTCTTCTAGGGTGGGACATTAGCTCAGCCATAGTCTTTGATAGTTTCTTGAAGAGAGATTTTTTTTTTTGCAATTAATAGATGAGGCTAGTGATAATATCTACATAGGATCAAGATATAATCCAAAAAAAAAAACCTTATATATTTGGGCCCTTTACCCATGAAGAAAGAGGCATTCTCTTATTGAAAATCTTGATCAGTTCTTTGGTCACCTTCTAGTACAAAGAATAGGGGATAAAAACCCTATTGAGACTATTGATCTAGATGTAAATGTGGCTAGCTTTACCAAGACTCAAATTGAGAAACTAGTCAGGGATAATAAGGGGTTGATCGATGAAAATGAAAGATTGAAATGAGATGTAATAAATTAGAGAGATAAGTTGCCTTCCTCTTCAGGACTTTACTCACCACTAGTGGATTGTGAGAGGAAAATGCTTGAAGCAATGTCTGAGATTACATATTGGAAGCATAAGTATGAGATAATCTAGAAAAAACAAGAGGATTTTAAGAAAGAATTAAAAACTAATACATTTGAGGTAGTATGAGAATTGGTCAGAAAATATTTTCCAAGATGTTTCTAGATTATCCATAGTAATACTTTTGTTGCTTTTGAAGAGCATGACAGGTTGAGTAGAAAAATTAAGGAAGTAGAGGTACAAATAAAAGAAAAAGGGGCTAAAGGTGAATTTATCCTTCAATAATACCAAGATTTGGTGAAAATGAATGATCATTTTTATAATGTACTAACAAAGGAATTGATTGACTTCAACCAACCATTAAGTATGTTCCTTCTAAACTTCTTCGATGAGGGTGAATTAAGGGATCAAGATGTGTGGAAAGATGAGATCTCTCAGTATTTGTCAATGGATCTAGATGATTTCAATGATGTAGAGGAGGTACTAGAGAAAAAACATGTGCAATTGGGAAAAATATTTGATCTTGAGTATGCAATGAAAGGCATCATCATCAATGCAAACATCTATACAAAGTCATGATATCTTAAGAACACTTGTCAAATATCAATTTTTTTATTGCACAAACCAAGTAAGAAATGCAGGGTAATGAAGCTTCAACATATTTGGTGCACTATCATGGAGTATGGACCTTGAATATATCTTTAATGATCATGGATGTTTGTTGAAGATTAACATATCATGATTCATCTACCTCTGAAATTTTAAAGATTTCATTTTTTTATGTTTAATCAAGTTTTTTATGTTTTAGTTATCAAGCAATGTGAATTTTTGTAAGAGGCCTAAAGCTTGTTGCTTCTTGCATATAAAATGGGAAACCAATGCCTTATAAAGATAGAATAGGAATATTAGATAGCACTAGTATTAGAATTATATCATTTTACATAAAGATGACTATCATATATAATGTTCATTATTTTGAAGCAAAATAAAAGCTAGAGGAAGATAGCTAATGTCCCAATAGTAGTGTCATTTTTTTATCGATATCATTCATTTATCTGATTGTCCATAGTTTACTACTTCCATATTATTTAAATGTGTGTGTCAAAAACTTAATTATCCAAACACATAAGTTGTTATAGTATGATTTCATTGATTGATTTCTTTCAAAGAATTAAATATCCTTTTAATAAGATCATAGTAATTTGTGAGTGTTCTTTGGATCGATAAGAAAAGTAATATAATCATTCAAATTTTCATACTATCTCCAACTTGGTTTTATCTTTTTATTCAAATAAAAAATCCCTTTTGGTTTTTCAAAGCATGTTTGTTGTTTATGTGTGATTTAATTGACTGGTTCCTCTAGAGGATTAAAACTACCTATCGATTAATCACAGTAACCAGATAAAAATCCTTTGGATGAATAAGAAGAGTTTGATAATTACATCCCTACATATTTACACAAGGTGTAAAAAATTTCAAGTGCCAAATAGTTTGAATTGTATCCAGTAAGTAGGTCATATATCATTCACCTCTTGACTCAATCAACCCAATAGTACTAGGAACTAGTCTTACCCTTCTTATTTTAAATTCCATAAAATGTCATTTATACCTTCATATTTGAATTTCATCATTAGGGATAGTAGTAATAAACAATTCTTCATCTATTCCACACTTCATGCCATTGTGGGTAGATACTTAAAACCTAAATAAGACACACATCTTGTTCAAATGTGCTTCAATCATTAAGGTCCACTCGCCTAGGTTTAGCAGAGCCTTAAGTGCAGAGAGTCATTAACCTTATAGGTTAAATCTATTCTTTAGTTCAAAAATAATGTATGTCTAATCATAGTGCCTACCATCCTCTTAGAATTTTCAACCTACACTTATGATACCTAACAAATTGGTGACTCTGTTGGGGACCCACTCAAGAAAGAAATTTTAGCCCATCAATTTCTCAAATCAGTCAAGGTATTTCATCATAGAGTCATAAACATTTACATTTGTGTAAACACCCAATCACTTGACTAAATAAAAGACTCCACTAGGATAAAACAAAGTTAATTTTAAATATTAACTTTATTTCTTATGAAGAATTAGGTGGCAACTTTGTTAAACTTTTATGAATGATAAGCTAAAAAATAAAAATAGAAAGATTAGTTCATAGACATCAAAGATAAATATATCACCCAAAAAGGATGGTAGAAGATCATTGTACAAAGGAATTCCATAGAAGAATAATGGTAGGTGGATAGATAAACATGGATCCCCTCCTTCAAATTTTGGCACAAATAAGAATGAAGTAGTATCCAATCTATTAGATATCATGTGCAAAGATAAAGGGAACACATCAGAGCAACCCTTCACAATGCACAATAGTCATTTTCTCAATAATAAAGGGTATCAATTAGTTCCACCTGAAAAAAACAATTTAACTGATAGTATTATCAATTTTAAACCAAATACTCAAAAGAAAAGTGAATTATATATGCGTGTAGAGGAAATAAGGATCTAAAACCAAAAAGAGTCTGACCATAGGATGCAATTACAACAAGGAGAAGAAACCTTGTACAAATTTATGGATCACTCTACCCATACTAAGAATCATATCAATCATACTACTACAACCAATATAACCACCCAAGAATTAGAACAACATGTGGAAAGACAAAAGGAGGAGCTTAGGAGGTAGAAAATAATAAGAGACGGTGAAGAACTGACCCAACAATTTCTCTAGAAGAGTATCCATTCATCAAAAGGACTACAGTACAGACCTCCCTATAAGCAAGGGGGGCACATCAATCCACAGGGATCATCTCAAAATACAAGTGTTTCAAGTAGTTCAAAATCACCTTTCAATATAGCTGGGAATCCAAGCCATACCAATTACGTGAAACATAATATCCCACCTCAAGGCTCACATCCTTAGAATACCAATAGCATCTCATAATATTATCCACTGCCCAGCCAACAATATGTCCCACAATAGAAAAATTATGTACCTCCACTAAATTTCCATAGAAATATGTTCTCCTACCAAAACATCCAATAGAATTTCCATCAACCTTAGTATGGGTTTCAATATTACCCTAACCATCCTAACAAAAATCCCTATGCACAAGGACTCCCAAATGTATATAGATAATTAGACTTATCTAGATATCCAACATGCTTGAACCCAATCGATGGTGATTTAAGGAATGTTATCCCTAAATTCATGAGAAATAATACAACCACAGTCAAAGAACACATAAGAAATTTTAATGCATTTGTACAAGACCTTGGTATAGAATTCGAAGACATTCTCATGAGGCTATTTATGATGTCTTTGATTGAAGATGCCAAGGACTAGTTTAATAGTCTAGTAGATGCCTCAATTACCTCCTCAATAGAATTTAAGAATCAATTCCTAGAGAAATAAAGAAATTAATGTGCTCCAAAATTTTCCTTACACGAATTGATGAGTATTCAAAAGAATCAAAAAGAGTCTATTTTTTATTTCAACCAGATACTTTCCAAGATAAACAATAGAAAACCACATGGGGTTAAACTAGCTAACTTAGCAACCTTTTCCATCCATTTAAGAGCCTTTAACCTTAAAACTAGATATGAGCTTAGAAACAGATTCCCTAATAGCCTAATAGAAGTCTATAAATTTGTTATAACTATTGAAAATAGTAGGAAAGTTGTAGGAATGATTAGTAAATGAGATAATATTTGGATCCCACAAAATCCCAACAACTACCAAAATAGGTAGGAAAACCAATATAGACAAAGGTTACATGGCATTCCATACAATACCAACTAGAAAGATGGGAGGTGAGTTGATAATAATCATAATTGTTTTTTGAAAGATACACGGATCCTTTGAAAAACATGGAGCACATGTGGTGAAAGATAAACCATGGTGTTCGGCATGTGATAGGCCATATGCACCAAAATATTGTGTAGTGGCTCAAACATTAAAAGACAATGAATGGTCCCAAAAATATAATGGAGATGATCATACCAAAAATATGTTGGGATGGGGCCCTCATCAAACTAATGATGGATACTCATCTTTTGAGGAAGGATATGAATATGATGTAAATAATCAGAGGTTCAATGTTAAATTGAGACAAGAAGTGTTCTCTCATCTAGAAGAGGATAAAGAAGAGAATGCATATATGTATCATACAACACCACAACTCCAACTAAGAACACCAATAGAGGAAGAAAAGAGGTCCATTACAACAAACATTATGGTAGTAGCCAAAATAAATTATCACAATCTGATAAGTAGACCCTTAAGTACAACACAAGGAACACCGAGGAGTATGTTCATAAAAGAGTAGAAATACAAATAAAAATATCTAAATAACCCAAAGAGAGGGGAGAAAGGAAAAATTTAAAAAGATGTACCAAAAGAAAACACAAATTTTTAATCAGAAAAAACAAAGGATGATGATTGGACTAAACTGTGGTTGATGTTTACTCAATCTTTGGGAATTTCACAAGTTCGTCAGTTTACTCCTTAATTTCAATCCGAGCGTAGGCTTGTGAAAGATATTAGGGTTGTTTTCCTAAAGGTTGAACCTAGAAATCCAATTGGGGATGAATGCAATTGTTCAATCTAAGCTCATTTTACAATCAAAATCTTAGTCCTCCTATCAATTTTGAGATAGGAGCCTTTATTAACATAGTCTGCAATAGAAACCAATTAATAAAAAATAGTAAACAATATTACTTTTACACATAAAGAATAAAATATAGTAAAAAGGAAGAATTGAAATAAAACATACTAGAAAAATTTCAAGCAAATTTGATAACCACACTAACTAATATTTATCGAATACAATCTGTCAAACGCAATTCATATGCATTAATAATAAACAAAGATAATTGCAACTAGTTTGATCACAAAGAAATGAATGTAAGATTAAACACTTATTACCACATGATGCAATACTATTGTAGTAATCACCAAGTGATTGATGAAGTGGGCCCTCCTTTGTCGATTATAGGTGATGAAGCTTATGACTACGAGTTACTCCATTTTAATCATTTATTTGGCATCATAGTGATTTGAATTACACACATGAAAATCTACATTGAAGTGTCAATATTAGTTATATATATATATTATCTAGATCATCTAAGTCCCAACTTACATATTTATATGCATTATAGCCTCATATACACATAACAGTCTACTAGGTAAAAACATATACAAGTTTTGGTTGTTTTGGCTTGCAGACAACAACCTTTAAATGATAATATAGAAATAGTTCACACTCTCTTGAAAACATTTCAAAATGACATAAAAAAATAAAAAAAACTAATTCAATTTCGCACTAAATTAGCTCAAGTGACAAGTGACTCTTGCACGACCTTGACCTTTAGTCCACTGTTTTCCCTCATGCCCAGTGACACCTATTCAAGCATTCCATATTATCAAAACCATGGATATGATTAATAAAAAACCAAAGGATTTGATATATTCACACATTTTTATCTTTCCTTGCATTATATATCTTCAGTTCATTCATGAAAGTGAGAGAAACAACCGAAAATACTAGGAAAGATGACAAAGGTGAAAGCAGATAATAGGTGAAATAATGACATACTTTTGCCCCCATCATTTCCCCTCAGCAAAAGAACTTGCATGTCCTCATGCAAAATGGTATAGAATACAAACCAAAAGGAGAAGGGGCAAGTTTCTATAGAGTTCTAATGACCTCTATGACTCACAACTAATGGAATTCCTATAGTTGTTTTACATGTTCCTGAATTGTTATCATAGATGTGTTTGTGAAATTTCCCTACTCGAGTGCTACCTTAATTTGATTGATCTTTTCTACTTATGAGGCATTGAATGTGTTGGAACCTTCAATTTTTTCCAAAATTTGAAGGTGCCATGATGAAAATTTTGATTGCAGCACTCAAAAACATAGTTGTAAAATCTGCTCAAATGACCTGCATTAAAAAATCATACTTTGAAGCCAAAGAATTTCCATGAAAAACCAGCTTTCAAACATGTTTATCTAACATATATGAGTGTACACGCCAATTTTCAGCTTCGTATGATCATTTTTGACAAGATTTTAAAAGGCCAAGTTGAAGGGTCCTGTGAAGGGTTGATGTCTACATAGTAAAATCTATTAAAATGATCCTTTGAAAGATAATATTAAGCAATAGAAAGATTTTCAAGATAAATCAGTTGGTGCTTCAGATTCTCTCCATCTCAATGTACATCCATGTCAATTTTCAAAGCTTCAGAACATCATTTGGTACTTTTTCAAAGTCGAATCCAAATGGGTTTTGCAAAGTTTTTGTGACTACATTTCCAAAACAACTACAAAGTGGTCAAGTTTGGTTTTTAATATTTTTCCGAGAAAGAGGATTTATGACAAAACCATTTTCCTAAATTTTTAAGTTTGGTAATTCATTCGATAAATATATTAGATTGGAAGCAGTTATTGGAACCCAAGACTCTCCCAAGAGGATTTCCATTGAAAGTGTTACACAAAAGCCATAGGAAGACACAATTGATTGGTCAGTTCGAAAAAAATAATACTTTGAACAATAGGGGGAGATGATTAGCTCATGATTTGTGTTCTAAGGTCGTGCAACAATCAATTTATGTTATTTTTCATTCATCACAAATTCAAATCTGAAAGTTTCATCGAAGCAACATAGTATTCGAGAAACATACTCTCTTGAGATAGCTTGTGCTAGGGGTGTTCTTTTATTTTTCTTCTTTCGAGGAAAAAAAGCATCAAAGTCTTTCCTAAGATATTAGATAGATTGAAGCAAAGTAATCTTGTGATTCCAAGTATCGAAGGATGAGGATCTAGTCAGAAATTTATTATCTCAGACATCACTCAAATTTTGATGAATCCCATAAGGACGTTAAGGAAGGTGATTCAAAGATTCATAGGAATTAATAATGAGTATGATGAATCAAAAAATACAAAAGTAGAGAATCAAATGGATCTACATTGTATTATAAGAATCTTAAAAGATTGAAGCCTATAGGAAATAATTATCTCCTAGATGCTAGAGGGTATATCAACGACTTCCAAGAGATGGAATGTGTAGGTTATCATGATTTATAAAACAATTTGATGCTTCCACCCAAAAATTTATTATGCTGGAAGACTACTCAGTTTATTCCATGGACATTTGGAATTTATCAACCAATCAAGTAACATTTATCATAAAAGAATTCTTGTAGAAGATATAGTATCCACCAAAGTATGATTGAAAGTGAGTTTTAGAAAATTCCCTAACAAACATATACACAAAATATGGAAGCATATACAAGGCATGTAGATTATTCAATTTCCAAGAGGCGTAGCTAATTATATGTTTCTCCATCTTTTAAAAGTGATTTATGAAGTTCGTGTGGTTGTTTTATGAATATGATAGTTCACCATTGTTTTGGAGAAAAAATGGCATTTGAAAAGCATGAAATAGAAACGTAAAAATAATTCCAGGTATTTCCTCATGCCATTGTGCCCGCATCACCAAAGCATAAACCCTAGAATTTCCTGACATCACTTTAAAGCTTGATAGTAAACCCTAAAATAGATATTGGCGAGAGACATGCCCATCACTGAGAGTCATTTTGAAAATCAAAGTCTCACCAATAGCCCTATATGAATTACATTGGAGAGACATGAAAAATCAGAGTAAGCCCCTCAACTCTCTCCAATTGAGTTGGTCACACCAATGGAGACATATCAAAGAGACACACTACTATCGGAAGAAAAGATATAAGTCTCTCTGATGGGGTATGTTAGGCCAAAATTTTGAGGGTTGACCCCTTCTAAGGAACGTACTCTAAAGGAAATTATCCTTAATTTGTATGAAAGACAAGATGAAGATTTTTCCTTGCAAGTCCCACTGAGAGCTTTCAAAATGTTAGCCCAATGAGAGCAGGATCCTATCAGATTGGAACAACATAAAGAGGTAGATGGAATGAAGGCCTCCCCCATGGATGGTCCTAAACCAAGAGATATATTTGAATCATTTCCCCACTTCTCTGAGAAGGTGCAGAATCCTCAAGGGGGTGAATCTCCTAACAATTCCAATGTTGTACTAGAAGAAGGGATTGATAGCCCAGATAGATCAAAAGTTAAGCTCCAAGACCTTTATGAGGAAGTGTTAGCAAAGGTAGCTTCCAACATCTTTGAAGACTTGATAGAGGAAGTCTTTCATGAGGAAGAAGCTCAGAGAATCCCTAATGAGCTTGGCATTTCCTAGACCTCGTTAGTTCAAAGAACTCAGAAAAAGAGCCCTTCCAGAAGAAGTCTATGACAAAAGAAAACTAAAGGAACTACAGATGTCTAGGAAGGAGGGGAAGTGGAAGGAACTAAATATTTTAAGAAGAGGGGAATTGAGAGCTCCCCTCGGGCACAATGAAGTGTCTCACATGGAATTTTTGGGGCCTCAATGCCCCTAACAAAGTATGCCTCATCAAGCATCAGCTTGAAGGGGCGAAAGTAGATATTCTTTTACTACAAGAGACAAAATTATCTTCAGATAATGGAGAGCACTTTTTCAAAAAATGGAAAGATTGGGATTTTGAATTCCATCTAGCTTGCGGTGCCTCTAGGGAGCTAGTAGTCCTCTAGAAAAAACAACTCCCCAGATTTGAAGTGATAGGAAATAGGGAGAATTGGATTCTAGGGAAATTCCTAGGACTCCTAGGGAAATATCTTTGGGTAATGAATGTTTATGGTCCTTCCAGCTCTACACAAAAACTTCTCTTATGGAGACATCTGTCAAATCTTTTACTCATGCTAAGAAAAGATATGGTTATTCTGGGAGGTGATTTCAATGTTATATTAGATGGGTCTAAGAAAATGGGCGGCAATCCTCTTCAATCTCAGGCCATGTTGGACTTCAAGGATTTCATTGATTTGACCTGTTTCATGGATTGCAAACCTATGAATGGGTGCTTTACTTGGACTAATAAGAGGTATGACGCTTCTAAGATAGCAAAGAGACTTGATAGATTTGTATGCTCTTCCCAATGTCTGCTTGGAAATATGAGTTTCTCTTCTTGTATCCTACCACTTCTCAGATCTGACCACTTTCCAGTCACCTTGGTAGTTGGTGAGAATTGTAAGATTGTTAAAATTCCTTTTAAATTTCAAGAGATGTGGTTCAAAGATGCTCATTTTCTTTCCAAGATTAAGTCTTGGTGGTTATCAACACCCTTTGTTCATGGGTCTAGAATGTTCCAGCTAGCCAGAAAATTGGATTTCCTGAGGTCACAAATTTTTGAATGGAATAAAAATCATTTCAAAAATATAGTCTTTGAAAAGAGAAAATTTTTAAAGGAAGCAGAGGAGGTGGAAAAGGAAATTATTCAATTTGGTATGAATTGTTCAATGTATTACAAAGAAAAAGCTCTAAAACACCAGCTAGAAGAGATCCTCCTCTGGGAGGAAACCTACTAGTGCCAAAAGTCAAGAGAAACTTGGTTAAAAGAGGGTGATCGCAATACATCATTTTTCCATCTATCAACTAAACTACAGAGACAAAGGGCCTCCATTCATTGTATCAAGAAATATGATGGCTCTTTCCTTCATGATCTGGAATCTATCAAATCTGAAGAGAAAATATTTTTTGAAAACATGCTCTCCAACAATAGTGGGGACCCTTCACGACTTCTTAGAAACTTCAACTTACCTACAAGAGTCTCTGAAGTCATCAAAAAGGATCTTATGAGGGAATTTACCATGGAGGAGGTGAGATCGGCAGTCTTCACCATGGATGGAAACAAAGCCCCAGGCCCAGATGGCTGGATGGGTTCTTTCTTTCAAAGGTGTTGGGGGATTGTGGGGAGAGACATCTTCCTAGCAGTTGAGGAATCAAGGAAGTTTGGTAATGTTATGAAAGAATTCAGCAAATTTAGTTCTCATCCCAAAGGTAAGTTCCCCCACCTCTTTTGATGAATTCAAGCCTATCTCCCTTTGCAACTTCAGTTTTAAGATAATCTCCATTGCAGCTGCATTGAGATTGGCAAGCTTCCTCCCACAAATTATCTCAGACGATCAAGGGGGCTTTGGGGCTTTGTTCCTGGAAAGGAGACTGCTAAAGGAGCTTTACTTACCCACAAAATTCGACAAAATGCCTTGCATGGTGCTAAAACTGGATTTGAGCAAAGCCTATGATAGAGTTATCTGGGCCTTCTTGCATCATGTTCTCCTTGCTCTAGGTTTCTCTTCAAGATGGATCAAATGGATTTTTTCTTGCATAACAAGGGTGACATGTTTAGTGCTTATAATTGGAGTGGAGTATCCCTCATTCCAGACCTCGAGAGGTCTAAGACAAGGTGATCCCATGTCCCCATATCTCTTCATATTGATGACAGAGGCTCTCACTTGGTTGATTAAAGAAGAAGCCCGTAATAGGATATGGAAAGGGACTAGGTTGAAGGCTCTTAATAACCCTTTAACTCATGCACTCTTTTTTGATGACACAATCCTCTTCATTCAGGCCATTAAAAAAGAAGCTAATGCGGTCAAAGAAATTCTCGCAACCTACTGTGAAGCTTCGGGTCAGTTGGTGAACACATACAAGTCCAAAATGTACTTCTTCAACATTTCACATCATAGACAAATGGAATTGGCTTCCTTACTCAACTTCAAGTTGGAATCACTCCCAGGGAAGTATCTGGGTGTCCCTCTTTTCAATGGTAGACACAAAAAATAACTTTGGAATGGGGTCATAGAAAAAATGACACACAAGATTTGCACCTAGAAGGTGAACTGGTTGTCCCTAGTAGGCAGGCTTATCCTAATCAAGTCAGTGCATACAACCATTTCGATCTACATTCTCTCTTCCCTCCAAATTCCAAGAGGAGTAGTTTCAGATGTAGGAAAAATCTGCAATAAATTCCTTTGGTAAGGTACTTCAAACACAAAAAAAAATCACCTAATAGCCTGGAATACGATCTACACACCAAAATATAAAGGAGGTGTTGGATTCCTTAACATAGAGCTTGATAATACTGCGTTGGGGGAAAAGCTAGCTTTGAAAATGTACAAGAATCCATAGGCCAAATGGGTTAAAATAATGCAAAGAAAGTACTTAGATTCTCAAAAGCGAGAGAGGATCTTCACCATCGCCAATCCTCTAAAAGGTTCTTCTATCTGAAATTTTATTGTCAAATATTGGGAAGTCATTATCCCAAGGCTGTCCTAGACCATTTTCAATGGAAATAAAGCTTCCTTTTGGGACGATTCTTGGAATGGGTGGCCGAAAATAGATTCTCTAGGCATCTTCAGGGAGGAAACTTCCTTCCTCAAAACCTTTTGGGGAGTGAGGGTATGTAACTATTTCATGGTGGATGCCAAAACGGTCCCCTCAAGAATATTCTGGAAAAGTTTTAAAAATTGCAATTTCCCTCAAGATCAAAAAAATGCTTTGACAAAGATCTTGCAGGATAGAATTTATTTTTATCTCCAAAGGATGATGAGCTGATATGGACAGGAGATAGTTCAGGTAATTACAAAGAGAAATCTGGATACAATTTCCTCTCTTCGAAGCCAAAGGTGGAATGGCCAACCAGTTTATGCTGGAGTGACCCCGTTCTTCCAAGGGCAGGCACTTTTACATGGCTGGTGATCAACAATAAGATTTTGATAGGTGATAGACTAGAAAGATTGTCTATAGGTCAAAACTTTGATTGTGTCTTCTTCCAAGAAGAGAAAGAATCAATTGACCATCTTCTGCTGAGATGTAAATTCAGTCATGCTTGTTGGGGATGTTTAATGGTGAAGCTCAATTAGTGTTCTCCAATTCCTACCACCTTGACTCAATGGCTAGAAAGTTGGCCTTTTCTCTTCAAAGAAGCTTATTTTCATCTGATTTGGATAGTTAGTCCTTCCATAGTGTTGTGGCTGCTATGGAAAGAAAGGAATTCTAGAATTTTTCAAAATTCTGCAAAGAATTTGGAAGAGCTATGGGAAGACATGGAAGCCCTTATCTGAGAAACAGTGATGGCCAAACACAACAAATCACCTAAGAAATATTATGTATGGACCAACTAGGATTTTTTTATTTCTTCCCAATGGAAAGAACTCCAGAACCTTCCTTCCAATGGTGGTGTTTCCTCTCATCACCTGAAAGTAGTCAGATCAACCGTCAAATGGCTTCCACCCACCTCTCCTTTTGTGAAAATTAATTTTGATGGGGCTTGTAGAGGGAATCCAGGCCCATTGGGTTTAGGATGTATCATCAGAAATGCTCGAGGAGAACTCTTAATGGAAAAAACAAAGAAACTCCTAGTAGGAACAAATAACATGGCTGAGGCTTTTTCTTTACTTCATGGCCTTCAACTAGCTATAGAAAAAGGCTTCAAAATGGTTGTAATAGAAGGTGATTCCCTCATTATCATCTCAGCTCTTTAAAAATAGAAAGCAGACAATTGGTCCATCAGATATATCCTTGAGCAAGCTTGGATGTGTTTATAGTTTTTTGATTATTTTCAAATTACTCATTGCTACAGGGAGGGAAACCAAGTGGTAGACTGGCTTGCAAATTCAGCCATAGATCAGGAGGATCAAGAAATTCTCTTTGACCATTATTCTCTTCCACGCCTAGCCTTGCTTGAATCTTTGATTTCCTTTGATAGCCCTTCACCTCTGCCTATCTGTTGACTGTCTGGGGCCCTGTTGTTTTGGGATAGATCAGATTCAAAATCTATTTTATGAAATCATATTCCTCATTTAGCATGTGCTAAGTGAGCTACATACAGAGCCTTTCTTTCCACCTCCTACGAATATTGCCTCATACTGTGCATTATAGGGTATTATTTTATTAGTTTGGTGGATTGGTCTCTGCATAATTTTGTAACCCTCACTTTATGGAGGGTATATCTCATGCACCTTTTAAATTTTTTAATTATGAAGGGCTTTGTTGTTAGATATGGGGTTCTATCTTTGTAACTCCCATTTTGTATACATTCTCATTTGAGATTCTACAAATTTTCTCTGCTCCTCTGTTGTTGAGAATCGAATTGTATTTTCTTTCCTCTCTATTAATAAATTTTTGTGGCCTTGCCACTTTTTTTTTAAAAAAAAAAGAATTTTATATGGGTAAACATTAAAAAGAGATTTAAATATTGTAATTGTTGGAGTAATAAAGTGAGGACTTATTTAATAAAGATGAAGGTGAGTATTTTCTTCATAAAATTAAAAAAAATCACTAAAATATGAAATATTTTAACAAAGGGAGTTCTAAGGTGAATACTTATTTTGCCTACAAATGCACAAAAGGTGAAATTTATAAAATACTTACATTGGGGGGTGGAATATTTTTCACCAAAGGAGTTGTGAGAGTAGGTAATGGGTAATTATTCGAAGGATATATTTGTTTGGTGAAAATATAAATGCAAAAGGGGGAATATTATTATTTTCATGAGAATAGAAATAATGAAGATTAAAATATTTAATTTACCCAAGGAAATTAATTAAATATTTTAAAGAAGAAGAATACTGAAGAGATGCAACGAGCAGATATGAGGGGTCATAACCCTAGAATAATGTATATATGCCAAATGAAATCAAAGAAAGAAGGGGATTAGAATTAGGAGTAAGTTAGAAAATTACCAGTAGTTGGATAAGTTAATCAGTTGCCTCAACATAACATCACGCTATGTATTGAAAAATACTTTGAGGTAATATAATGGACAAGAAGGCTTAATTTGGTGATCTCATTATGGTTTCAATTGTTTGTTGAATTAATTGAAAATATTATCTCGTTGTCTCCAAGGTTGACATTTCCTTATTATTTAAATTGATGTATCAAGTATATATTCAATTTATCAAGGCACATTTTTTGTTCTTGTGCGGTTCAGTTAATTGGCTCCTTCAAGTAAGCATTAAATTCTTTCAATTAATCACAACAATTTGGAAAAGGTCATTTGGATCAATAAGAAGTTGATAATTTCATCCTTGCACATTTATGCCAGTCATAAATTTATAAAAGTTTCAAAAAATTTGAATCGTAGCTAGTAAGTTAGTCACATGTCACTCACCTCTTGACTCCATTATCCTAACAGAAGTAGGCACTAGTTTTACCCATTTCATTTTAGAATTCCATAAAATCTTATTCAAAACATTCACATTTCAAATTTAGTACTAGGAGTAGGAGTAATCAACAAGCTTTCATCTATTTCACTTTGTGGCACTATGGATAGATCCATAAATTAAACAAAGTCATACAACTTTTAATTTGCTTTAGCTATCAAGGTCCACCCACCTCGGTCTAGCAGAGCCTAAATAGTAGGTAGTCATCAACCTAATAAATTAACTTTGTTTATTGGTTCATAAACATTGCAAGTCTGATCATAGATCCTAGAATCCTCTTAGGACTTGAAACCTACATTTTTGAGATCCAACAGAGTGACTCTACATTTTAAACCTATTTTTGTAGGGCTTTATTTTCTTCATTCAATTTAGTCACCTGATTTTGCATGCTATAAATTTCATCATTGGTTAGTAGGGGATGTTCCTCCTCAAATTATTCTTCTACCTTGGATTATTTTTCTCCTTCTCGTTTATGGTGGGGAATCTCAACATTTTCTAGTTCTTGATCATCCAAATCATTCACCTCTTTTTCTCTTCTCTCTTTGAATTATTATTCTACTTCTTGATTTTCAGCTGGGGGTGTCTCCATATGTTCTTGCTCATTATTCATTGGCATATTCAACTCTTTCCTTTCCATTTTGGGAGATAATTTAGTGTTCTATTGTTCTATCGAATTGCCAACACCTTCATTCACTAACTCATTTGGAGAATTTGGAATATTGGTGTTGTCAGGAATCTCTTCCTCTTGTGACATGAATTCCTCATTCATAGCCAAATCATTCTCATCAAAGGGTTCCATTATCTTCCTTTCTCCTATGACTATCACTACTCTTGGTAAAACTAAAGGGTAGGACTGAAGGAGTTGGTTTTCTTGTTCACCCCCAGTTTCATTTTCATTAGTAGTTATAGGTGCCTCTTTGCTCTTCCTTCTATTACTCCTTTGTAGATCCCTTGAAACATTTACTGACCTTCTGGTTCTGTGATAAATAATGTTTATGACTATGAGATCATCCACCTCTTTTAACTATTCAAACCCTAAAGCCTCATTAGCTACATTTGCTAAATTTTCTAATTTTTCAGCTGTAGAAGTAGGTGACATCTCTTTAGTTGATGGTTTTTCCTAAGTGGGTGATTTATCTTTATCTCCAAGAGGAGTTGATGCTTTTTTCTTTGAAGAGCCAGGGGATACTAGGGTCATCTTTCTATGCCTTTCTCCCTTACCCCTACATGTCCAAGTTGTAATAGATTTACTATGAGTAGGGGTAACATAAGAGATCTTAGTCAGTTTTCTACCCGCGGCTAGGGTTTTCTTGGCACCCTTTCAAGAAAACCTCTTCTTCATAGGTGGAGGGGAATCACCAAGAATTTATTTTATCCCCAAGTCTTCACTATGTTCTTTTGAAGGACTTTCATTATTACTTCCCTTATCTGATTTTTTGCCTATGAAATCCTCTTTTTTAGAAGAACTAGGTGGATTGACAGGAGAATCCTCCTCTATGAAATTATCTAGGGTGTCTTCACCAAAAAGTGAATCCAAATCCCGTGGAAGAGAATTTTTTTCAATTCCCTTACAATTAATAATTTAACGAGGCCATGGTGGGGTAATGAGTTTTCATGCCCCTTTTGGAATATTTTTCACATTTGATTTATAGAGGAGTAAAGAAAATATGGCATGTTCATGAGAATACCCCATCTCAAATTATTCATAATTTGAAACTTCTTGGAATAAACATATGCATGCCTCCCTTTGCAAGTTATATACTGAATGATGAATTTTACCACACTATCCTAGGGTCATGGAAGTGAGATAAATTTGTGCCTTGCCCAATGAAAATTATGATAGACTCCCATCATTCTAAGAACTTCTTGTGTAGGGATTTTAGTTCCATGGAACACTTGGATTTATCCAATATTAATTCTCCCATGAGAGTGGAAAACCAGAGACATCAGCTATGGCCTCCACTGAGAAAGGAATTGTTAAACCGCATACTTTTGCCTCCTTTTTATGGCAGGTCATTGCAAACTCCCATGCAATATTTTCATCATACCCTTTTAACCATTTAAAATATTTCTCCCATCCTACTTGTTTGAAAATTTAATAAGCCTCAAGAGCCTTTGGTGCCGTCAGTTCTTGCATGGTGGGTGGCTCAAAATGGTGGTGACACTGATCTCTTACCAAGATGTTGTACAGGAAGAAATCAACAACCAATGCAAAAAACACTACTATTTTAGGATTGTAGATAGTTATCTATTATGACTTAGTGGTGAGAAGTTTGGTGGATGGGTAAATTTAGAGAGTGATTTAGCAAAAAATAATAAAATAGTTTACATGCATGGTTATTATGGTGACTTGTGTTTAATGATGAGCATTCAAGGATAATAATCAGTTATGGAAGATTGGAAGGGGCATGGCGTAAATGTGATATGATGGAAAGAGGGCATATGGTGTATGATAGGAGATCCCCCCAAGTGAGCTTGTGACTTGTCCATAGGTCTTGTCAACAAATCAATGTATGAACATAAAATATTAAATTAAATAACAAAGAGAAAAAAATGTGAATTACCAATACTGATGAGTGTCAGAGAGATGGAGTGGGGACATAGAAATAGGTGAAGCCAAACAAAAGAGAGAGTGAAAAGAAAAAAAATCAGAGGTACAGAGGGAGGACCTTGCCAATTTTTCAATGAGGTGATGATGGAAGTAGTATAGGTAAGCATATCACCCACTGGAAGAAGATCAAACCGATGGGAAATATCTAATTGGCAACCAACCACATGTGAATAGAGATAGTCAAGGCCACCAAGGATGTGTAAATGAATCATGGAACTAGTTGTGAAGAAGGAAAAAATAAAAGCTAACACCTTCCAGCAGACCCAAATAACAAAGGCTCCTAGCGAAGAAAATATAGGAACTCGGGCTCATAATATATTCAAAAAGATCATAGTTTAGGTTGAGAGCGAGTAAAATAAAAATGGCCGAAGTAGTGGAGAGGAACAACTTGGTCAACAAGGAGACCCCATGTGGCTAAGAAAAACTTAGGCACACAACACAATGAACAAATAACCATAGTAGTTCCTAACACAAAAGTGACAAGAAAGAAGAGAAGGTTCCCATCGTTATTGTTGTCCCTCATGTATTATTTTTCATTATTTTTCTCTCTATTATAGATATATATATATATCGATGAATGACCGTCGAAACTTGGTTTTCATCCTATCATCGCCTAGAAGTTTCAAGAACTTAGGTTTCACTTATAAGGATTATTTAGAAGTTAACGCCTACCAGAGATTGGTTTTCAAATGTTAACTAGTCAAAAATGCCTGAAGGATTTCATTTTTGGATCTTTTATTGCATTTTTTTTGTGTTTTTAAATTTATTTTTGAGAAGTACATAAAAGGTACTGGGAGAGGCCACATAAATCCTATCAAGTAGATGGAGTTCCTTACACAAATTTGATCCAAGCTCTTTTGATGAGAGAGGCCTCTTGTACAACTTAACCGGTGATTGTTGACAACTAAAGACATGTGATCAAAGTCCATTGTGTGGAGCTTGATAGCACCATTATCATAGAGCACCTTGATTTCATAGGGCCCAAGCCACCAAGTGTGAAAATTTCCCTTAAAATAATGGAAATGAGAATCATACAAGAGTGCCTAATCACCTAGTTGAAATGACTATTGGTGAATGAAACGATCATGCTAGAGAGCTTGCTAGTTTTGGAAATCTCTACATGGAAGAGTGCTTGTTGATGGAGTTCATCCAATGAGTGAAGTTGTGTAATTCATTCTTTTCTTGCATTGCATAAATGCATACCTAGCTGAAGTGTGGTACACAGAGTTTTTACCTCAAAATCTATTGGGAGAAAAACCCTCTTACCATAGAAAATCTCATAAGGTGTTAAACCAATGGTGGTTTTCCATGTAGTATGGTAGGCCAACATCACTTCAAGAATTTGTGTGACCTAGTCTTTCTTATGGAGGAAAATTGTCTTGTTGATAATGTTCTTGAGTTCTCAGCTGGTGACTTCAACTTGACCATTAGCCTAGGGATGGTAAGGTGAATATTTATGATGTCAAATCTCATACTCATGAACCAAAGTAGAGATGAGGTCATATGTGAATTGTGAACTCGAATTGTTAATTATCTCACGTAGAACACCAAATCAGGTAAAAAACTTTAAATAGAGAAATTCACCAACCTTGGTGTCCCTGGGATGCTTCAAAGAAACAAATTCAACCCACTTTGTTACATAATTTGTACATAGATAGATGCATTCATTGTTTTGAGACTGCAGGTTGATAGGTCCAACAAATTCAAGTCCCCATTTTTTAAAAGGTTCAATGGACAATTGAGGATACAAGGGAATTTCATCTGAGCAAGTGGGGTGGTCCATTTTCTAAAATTTATCATAGTGTTGAACATAACGTTTACAATCCTTGTGGAGTGTAGGCCAATAATAACATGTAGTTAAGATCTTTTGAGCAGTTCTTTGAGTGGAAAAATATCCTTTGCAGGGTTTTGTGTGGCATGCATGAAGTATGTCAAACACATCATCCTCAGGCACATATCGATGCATGATATTTTCAAGGCCATGGTGGAAGAGAAATCCATTCATCCATGTATAATCACCACTAAGTTTGACCAACTTTCAGTGTTCCCTCATAGAGAAATGGGGTGGAAACTTGCAAGTACCGAGTAGTTTTTCATGTTAGCATGCCATAGGCTCTTTGTTGATATAGCAAAGATATTTTCATCTAGAAAGGTATCATCAAGTGGAACTAGCTCATCACCTCATTGTTGTAACCTAGAAAAAAATTCTGCAACCGCATGCTCATGGCCAGGCTTATTAAGTATAGTAATGTCAAATTCTTGAAATAAAAGTAACCATATAATAACTCTACAAATCACAATAGGTTTATTCATTAGAAATATAATTTTAGAATGATCAGTATAAACAAACACTTTATTTTTGGTAATATAATGACAAAAATTATTCATTGAATAAATAACAACTAAAAACTCCTTTTCAGTTACCATATAATTTACCTTAGCCCCTATGAAATTCTTGTTGATGTAGTAAATGGAGTAGAAGAGAGTATCTTCATTTTATCCAAGGATATCCCCTATGGAGCAATCTGAGGCATCCATGTGAATATTAAAATGTAGTTCCTATTTTGGACCTCTAAGTAGTGGTGTGGTGACAAGCTTGTTCTTAATGGTGTCAAAAGCCTCTTGACACTCTAGTGTCCAAGAGAAAATGACATCTTTCACTAGAAAAGAAAACAAGGGGGAGGAAATATTACTAAAATTTTGGATAAACCTCCTATAGTACCTTGCATGGCCTAGAAAACTACACACATCTTTTTGGCTAGTAGGTGTAAGAAAGTCCTAAATAATCTATATCTTTTTGGGATTGAATTGAATACCCATAGAAGAAATATAATGACCAAGTACTATCCCTTATTTCATAAGCATATGGAAATTTTCATGACTTAATGATAAATTAGTGTCTATAAAATGTATAAGTACCTTTTTCTAAATTTTCATTAGCCTCTTCATAAGTATTATCGTGGATAGTAAAATCATCCATATATACCTCAACACAATCATTTACAAGATCCACAAAAATTCTCAAGACTTCCCTTTGAAAGGTGGTAGGGGCATTACATAAACCAAATGATAAAACATTATAGGAAAAAGTGCCCCAAGGGAAAGTCAAAGTAGTCTTGTCTTGACCTTCAGGTGCTATGCGAATTTGGTTGTAGCTGCTAAACCCATCAAAAAAAGAGAAGAAATTTTTACCTACAAGAGTTTCCAACACTTGATCAATAAATGGAAATGGGAAGTGATCCTTTTTAGTAGCTTTACTTAATACTCTATAAACAAAAAAAGTTCTCCACTTATCATTTTTCTTGGGAACCACAATTAGAGGAGAGACCCACTGACTATCTGAAATAGGATATATAAACCTAAAATTTAACAATTTTTGTAACTCCTCTTTAACTATTTCACGCAAGATGGGGTTGAGTCATCGTTGTGATTACCTAACTAGATGACTAACTTCCTTAATGTAAATATGGTGGGTGCCGAGATGAATGCCACACATATCTTGGTATTCCCAAGAAAAGTCATATTTATTAGTTTTGAGAATAAAAATGAAATATTGGATTTGTTTAGTAGTTAATTGTGGATTAATATTAAGTGTGTGATTAGGAAAAATTTCCATGGATTCTGATTGTGCAGGTAAATTATTGGCTAGTACTTGGGAGGTGGAAGGAATATCGCTAGAATTTCCAGAAGATAAAAATGAACTATACAAACAATTATGAGGTAGCAACTGATGCAATATGAAAAAGTGTTGAACAGATCATGATCTACCTACCAAAGGAAATTTTCAAAATGACAAGGAGTATTTATACCTAAATGGAGAACCATGATTTCAAAATATTCCTTAGATGCATATCTATTCTAAAGAAAATTAGCAAGAATATTATCCTTGGTAGGTTCTTCCATATCTAGGGCTTGATCAATTGTCAAGATGGGAAATGACTCATCTGAGTCACTATCAACCCATACATGATTTTTTGTCTCCAACAAGGGTTGTGATAGTGGGTATAAATTCAACTATTTCTTGTTCTCACCATTATAAATGAGCATTTTTCCTGATCAATAGTTTATGAATGCATCCATAGTTGCTAAAAAAGTGTGTCCCAAAATCAAGGGGTATCCCCCTAGCTTAATCTTTGGTTGCAAAACCATAAAGTCAGTTGGGTATTCCAATGAATCAATAGAAAGGATTACATCTTCAATAATACCCTCTAGTTTGACGAAAGATCAATCTACCATTTGAAGAATTGTGGGAGTAGGACTAAGTCCCTCTACTGACAATATTTTCTTCGTTTCATTTATCATAGCATTAATTACAGTGCCCAAATCAACAAGGGTATTAGGAATAATTAATTTACCAATAGATATCTTGATCATTGGAATCTTAGGATTTGAGTACTTTGGAATTGTTATGTTCCTGAGCATCAGATCTTCTAGCAATTCAATAACTTGGATGGTCTGCAGGTCTTGCTTCTTCTTTTGATTCCAACTACATAGATCTCAAACTATTTCTATATAGATGGGAATGTCCTTGATAGCCCGCAACAAAGGAATTTTGATGTTAACATTGTGTAGCTCATTAAGCAAATCAAATTTAAGGTGAGAGACTTCCCTTTATATTGGTTCAGACTGAAATCATTTGGGAAAGGGGGGTTTTTTAACCGGATCTACTTCAGATTCTTCATTGATCTCTATGATGGTGGTCCCCTAAAGAGACTTTCTCAATCTTAATTGAACTCCATATAATTCTATTTTATTTATAAGATAAGTGGAGTAACATGTTGCCTCATTATTATACATTGGTTGTGTGGCCTTATTGTTAGGATTTTGGTTTGGTTGGGTTGGCATTGCTGTAGATTTTAATGGTTGTGTGGGATTGGTTGGCTAAGTAGATGATGGTGGTATGGGCAGAATAATTTTTTGTGGCTACTAGTATGGGTTGATAATGGAAGGATGTGGAAATTGTGGTTGTGATGGATATGGTTGTTGGTATGGTGTGGGTTGTGGCGATTATGGCCTCCATGCCTATTTCCATGACTATGAAGCATACTAATATTGTGGCATCCATTAAGGGTATGATAAAAGTTTTTGTCAACCCCCATACCATTCGGGTTGACTAGGAAATAATTGGATTGGCTAGCTCTAGGATAAAGAAATCATCATGATAGGGTGCATTTCTCGAGGTGGAAAGGGTCACCTAGGGGCCATGTAGTAGATAGGTTTCTTAGAATATTCCATATCAGGCACACCTATAGGAAGAGGCTTTAAGGTAGAACTTCCACTAACTTCTTCTAAGGATGAAATTTTTGTCCTATTGTAAGGGTAATCCTCACTACAATTTTTCTTGCGACAAGTCAAATAAAATAGAACCAAGGCCTTTTTGGCTTCCCCTTGCTTCCTACGAGTATAAAGAAGATCTATTTGTTTAGCCATATGAATTAACAAATCCATTTTAAGATTCTCAAGTAAATTCTCTATTTCACACTTTTTTATACTTATTGCATTACCTAGGGCATAAGGATTACTTGGATAGTTTCATCTCGAACATTGAGACCTTGAATAATTCCTACAAATGTCATAGATATCATCAAATTCCATTTTGGAGATATTCCCTTTACCTATTAAATTCATTGGTTCCATAGTTTCATCTCTTATTCCTTTAAGAAATAAGATTTTAATAGAATCCTCATTTAGCCCATGTTGGTGAGATCGTTGAAGACTAAACATGAAGTGTTCGAGGTAGTCCTCTATGGACTCATATTATTTTTGTGTCATGTCCTCCTTTGTTTTGCAATACTCATGGTATTCATGTAGGAATAATTCCTTCATGAATTCCCATGTTCTAATATTCCTAAGGTTCATAAACCATCATAGGGTTGTATCCTTTAATGTAGATGGGAATAGTTTGAGATTATGTGTGTTGCTTTGATAATCATAGTTGTGGCACAACACATCAAATTTTTTTAAAAACATATCAGGATCCTCAATCGAAAGACCATAAAAAATGGGAAAAGCATAATGAGGAATGCTCTTCATAGGGGAATCTTGTTCAGGATGTGTGATTGGAAACTCAAAGGTAACCAAATTATAATTGGCCAATGCTCTATTATGATTGTTTGTGTTGATGATCATGATGATGTTGTTGTTTTTATTTTTGTAGGGATCCATGAAATCTAGTTCCCAAGGGGTAAAGTAGGTTTTAAATGGCTCTTGGGTTTCTTAAAATAGACCAGCTTTGGTCCCGTAAGACTCTCAAAATAATTTATCAACATTTTTGCATAATATTTTGGAAGAGCTTGGATGGGTACTTATAGGCGTCTCAACAATAATGGTCTTAATAACACACTTCTCGATATTAGGTTCGGGTAATTCTAATGGTTGCAACTTATTTTTTGGTTTTTCTTGAGCTGAACCACTTCCTTTAATGGATGGTTTGGACGTATCTCATGATTCTTCAAGTTGTGGTCCAAATGATTTTAATTTGTTTTTGAGTTCTTCAGGTTGTGAACTACTTCCCTTTTCTTTTCTAATAAATAACCCGCTACTATCCCTACTAAAATTCATGCACCTAAATGACTTATAGCAGCACAAATCAGGAGTATTAACCTTAACAAGGTTGACAATTGCATAGACTTTCCTTTTGATTTACTAGTCCTAAATCAACTTGCTATGATTTCAGGCCTTTAATATCTTTCCCCAGAAATGACGCCAAAATGACTAGATTAAACTATGGTTGATGTTTGGGGTAAAAATATCCTTGTAATTTTATCTTAAATTGGTGAATGGATTGAGATCAATCTTTGAGAATTTCACAGGTTCCTCGGTTTACTCCCTAATGTCAATCTGCGAGTGTAGGCTTGTGAAAGATGTTGAGTCTATTTTCCTAAGGATTGAACCTAGAAATCCAATTGGGGATGAATACAATTGTTCAATATAGGTTCATTCTACAACTTGACTCTGAGTCCTCCTATCAATCTATGACAAGAGCCTTTACTCACACAGTCTGCAGCAAAAACCAATTAACAAAAAATAGTAAATAATATTACTATTAGACATAAAGAAAATATTATAGTAAAAAGGTATAATGAAAAGAAAACATACTAAACTTTGTTCAAGCACATTTGATAACCACACTAACTAATATTTATTGAATACAATTTGTCGAATGAAATTCATAAACATTAATAGTAAACAAAGATAATTGCAACTAGTTTAATCACAGAGAAATGAATGTAAGACTAAACACTTATTACAACACATGCAATCCTATTGTAATAATCACCGAGTGATCGATAAAGTGTGTCATCCTTTGCCGATTATAGGTGATAAAACTTATGAATACAATCTACTACACATTAATCATTCATTCAACATCACAGTGATTCAAATTACACATGCATGAATTTATAATGAAATGCCAATATCAGTTTTATATATATTATATATATCATCTAAGTCTCAGCTTACATATTTATATGCATTATAGTTTTATATACGCATAATGGTCTACTAGGTTAAAACCTATACAATTTTTGGTTGTTTCGGCCTACAACCAACAACCTTTAAATGATAACTACAAATAGTTCATACTCTCTTGACAATGTTTCAAAATGACATAACAAACTAAAACAAACTAATTCAACTTGGCACTAAATCAGCCAAAGTGACAAGTGACTCTTGCATGGCCTTGACCTTTACTCCACCATTTTCCCTCGTGCCCATGTGTCATCCATTCAAACATTCCATGTTATCAAATCCATGGAGATGATTAATAAACAACCAAAGGCTTTGATATATTCACACATTTTTATATTTCCTTGCATTCTATAAAATATCTTTAGTTCATTCATGAAAAGTGACAGGAGCAATAGAAAATAATAGGAAAGATGACAAAGGTGAAAGAAGATAGTAGGTAAAATAATGGCATATTTTTCCCCCATCAGATGATACTAAAGCTTGGACCAAATATAAGAAATTTATCAAAATAGAAAGGGATGAGAAAATGGTGACCATCCCCTCCTTTGATATTTACCAAGCATTAACCCAAACCAAGATTATGGTACCATTAATGGAGATGATGAAAATAGATGAGTATAGGGATATTCCCCTCAAACTGATTTCCAACACATCCCATAAACAATAGATGCAGAACACAAATAAGAGTAATAAGATTAAGACTGTGGAACAAAAAATCACCAAAACACTAGAGGTTTTACTTGGGTGACACTCTTACAAAGAATACCTCTTAAGTGGATCTATTATACACTACCCTATTGATCAGTAACAAACTGGTGAAATACTACATCATTGACTCAGGAGTAGAAATCAACATCATGCCTATGGGTATCATGAAGGAACTAGGTTTGTGGGTTAACACTACCTATGGAAAATATTATTCCATGGATAACAGGTCAATCCCAGTGGTTTGAGTAATATGGGATGTAGAACTGAAACTAGCATCATACTTTAAGGAAACATATAGAACATACATCATTATGGTGGATACTCCTCCTTACTATGCAATTTTATCGTCTAGACAATGGACTACAACAATAGGTGGAAATGCCAGTTAGACCTATCATATGCCACCATACCAGTAAATGGGAGATAAATCAAGCTTTATAGAGAACCTAGAATAGAACATTTCATAGATAATTTTGATCCTAACCAAATGAACTGAGTTTGTGATGTAGGCCTTGAGAATTTAAGGATCGAAAGATGACAACTAGAACTGCAAAACAAATAACTAATCGGTAGAGAATCTCAACATGATGATACTAGTGTATGGAAGATGTATTTTGATGGGACATGCAATAAAAATGGAAATGGAGCTAGGATATATTCATTCCACCCTCTACCAAGACATTTAAATATTCTTTCCTGCTAACATTTAAATGAATATGAAGTGCTACTATTTGAAAATTTCTATGAGGCATGGGATTAAGTTGTTAGTAGTTTTTGGATATTGTGAGTTGATTGTCTCTTGAGTCAAATACAAGTACTTGTAAGAAAAAAATGATAAAAATATATATATATATATATATAGTTTGGGACTCCATTGAGTTATTCTATGCATTCTCAATTGACTGGATTGAGAGGTCTAAAAACATAATGGTTGATTTCTTAGCTAACATGGATCTTAAATAGTATGATATTACATTAGCAATAATAACTAACGTTGAATTCAAAACAATACTTTCCATCCTAGATAATATATACAAATGGTAGGTATTCAATGATGATGAAGATTCGATAAAATTTCTCCATTGTATTGATCAATATGAGTCCTGGGAAATAGACTTCAATGCATTTGTGGAAAAGGTGGATGGAAAAGAAATAGTCTTTGGGTAGGAAGTGGTACAACTCAAAATGAAAAAAATCCCAAAAGGAATTATGGCATTAGAAAGGGTATTTGATAGGCATGGTAGGTTCAATCTAAAGCCTACACTTGTTAAACATGATGATGTTGAAGAAATCAACCTTGGAACATAACTTTCCCTGAAGAATGTATACATTGGCAAGAGGATCAATCCCAAAGTAATAAAAATTATTATAACCCTACTCCAAAAATATAAGCATTTTTTTGCTTGGTCATATGAAAACCTCAAAGCATATAAAGAGGATCTCTTTTAATATGAGATCCCATTAAAGTGTGATGCTAAACCTTTCAGGCAAAAATAATTACCTATAAACCCTACTTTGGTACCAAAGATGTAGGAAGAACTTATGAAGTTAAGGGATGGGGGTATCATTAAACCAATCAAGAATTCCTCTTGGGTATCTAACTTGGTACCCATAAGAAAGAAAAATGGAGATATAAGACTCTGTGTGGACTTTAGAAATGTAAATATGGCTTCACTTAAAGATAATTACCCTCTGAAAAACATGGAGACAATGTTACAAAGAGTGACTAGATGTGAGCTTTTATCCATGATGGATGGTTTCTCAAGATATAATCAAGTAAAATTCAAGGAGTTTGAATAGTATAAAACTTTTTTTACCACACCTTGGGGAACATATGTTTATGTAAGAATGAATTTTGGCCTTACCAATGTTGGAAAAAAATTCCAAAGGGCCATGGATGTGGCCTTTGAAAATTTGATCAATGATATAATGGTGGTGCATCAGGATGATTGGATAGAATATTCTAAGAAGGTCGAAGATCTTCATCAGAGCACTAGAATATGACATCTCCCTAAACCCAAAGAAGTATCATTTTTTTGTAACAAAGATAAAATTATTAGGGGACATTGTATCAAAATATGGAGAATGAATTGATCTAGAGAGGGTCTAATATATTGACAAAATTCTCATGCTTAAGACTGTGAAAGCTATTCATTTCTTCTTTGGAAAGATCAAATGTTTTCAAATATTTATCTCAAACATTGCAAAAATTATGAAACCAATTTCAAAGATTCTCAAAAAGTGTTCAAAGGTTGACTCGATAAACGAACCCATTGATTATGTTCACACTTTCAAATTTTGCAAATTTGAGATGCCTATTTCAAATTCTGCTTCTGCACTTTTAGAAGTGCACCTAATGAATCAGTCTTGATTGACCCACTTTGGAGGCTTATAATTTGAAGCCTGTTGATTGTCATGCAAAACCCATTTACAGCCATACTCAATAGACATATGTGAGCAGGCATGTCAAATTTTAGCTTCCCATGATAACTCTTGACAGAGTTTCGAAAAGTGAAGCTGGAAGGTTTTTGCACTATTCAATTGTTTGCAGATTGTCAGTTTGCGAAACAACTTCCTGTTTGAGCTTGGTTTCCGCAACCAGTTCACTCTCATGTCAAAATGAATGCTATTCCATATTCCCCATATCAAAATTATCTCGGGTGTTAGTTTTTAGAACCCCATGATCTGATTTGCTATTTTTAGCAGATCGAAACCAAATGTAGTTTATTCTATTTTGCATCTACATTCCTGACAACCTTTCTGAAAGGGCAACTTTCATCGTCAATAACTTTTGATCAACGATGTTTCAAAGAAATTAATTTTGCATATGTTCTTAGGGTACCTTAATGATTTACTATATCTGATGGAAGCTTGTCAGGGGTTGATTTGCTATTATTGCAAATTAGCAGTTGAGTCAGTTTGTGTTGATTCAGAATTGTTGTTGTTTCTGAAAAGCCTGACTAGGCAACCTTGTCGATTAATATATGGTTCCTCATGATATTTTTCTCTAAGTTGTCTTTTGTGCTATACTTTTGGGTCAAATGACTATATGCTCACAAGTTTTGACATCTCCTGAAGGTCATTTGACTAGTTTCCCAGATTGATTCCTGAGGCAACTTGACCTGTTTTACCCATTTTGCAAAAGTCACAAAAAGAAAATTTTAGTGGCAACCCACTTTTCCATTTCACTTCAAATGCATCCAGATGTTGTCCTAGGCTGATTGGAGTTCAAAATTGGTTTGAAAATGAAATTTTTTTTAGTCGGACCCACATGGGGTCTGACATGCTTTGTATGGTCATGAACCTATAACGGTCTCATTATTGTAATCCCATCAGGTAACGAGATAGTCATCTAACCATATTTTGTAAGTTTTCATGAGGAGGTGCTTCATTTTTCCAACCATGGGACAAAGTTACAAATCTATTTGATATTGCTAAGCTATTTATCTAGTTGCATGATATTGAGAAGGAAAATCAATTATGTGGGCTAAGTATTGTGGAATACTATGATTATGAACTAGAGTTGATTTGGGATACAATTTCGAAATGGATAAGTGGTTCGTGAGTGAAATAATTTGAAGGTGCAAGATGGTTTCCTGTAAGGTGTAGATGAGATTCACAAACAACTACACCAAAACAATGATGCTGAGATTGTTCAGTTGAATTAGGAACAAAGGACTAAATCAAGAACACATGCTTTGATGTAAGGAATCCCAAGTGAACATAGTGATCCATTGAAAAATCCAAATAAATTTTTAGGCAAGTGCATTTTAATAAAGCCAAAAACATTGAAGCCGCCATGAGTCTTGAATTGTTTGCAGGCATCAGAAATTTCAAACAAATACTGAGCCCGCGCCAAGTATGGGGCACCATGGAATAGGGTATGCGCCACTAGATGAAGGATTGAGGCATTTGAAAATTATAAACAAATGCCACTGGAAAGTGTGTGGTGTGGCCTACTGAAATGGAGAGTCAGAGAGGATGGAGAACCCATGCCCAATGAGGAGGAGGTTGTAGCTAGGTAAGGGAAGCTTGCGCCAAATGAGCATAAGCTCACACTGGTTAATGTAGGGCATAACCAATAGGGGAACAAGCATCCCTTAAAGCACAAACCTGGTGAAGGAAGCCCACAACAATGAAGGATCCCACAACCTGTAGTAGTGAAGACCAACGACCAGATGGAGGAAATATGGAGGGCGCGAGCAGTGGAAGGAGCAGAGACTGCGCAGCCAACCAATGGAGCTCGTGCCATTGAGGAGGGAAGCCACCAGGGAATAGGGAAACCTGCAGCCAATGAAGCAGAGATCCACACTTAGTGAGCAGGGGCATGAGCAACATGCATTAAGAATGGAGCAAGGAAATCCCATGCCTGGTGAAGAGAGGCTCATGCATACTAGTCAAGGAGGATGGCACACTGGTAAGAGGCATGGCCTGAACAAGGTATACATATCCATCAAAACACAAGGAGCAGGAGAAAGTGGAGAGCTCGACCCATTGGGGAGCTTCCATAACCATGATATTTTTCAAACAATAGGATTAGGGTAGTCTCACCCGTGCTCGAACACCTCGCACAACAATGTGTGACATCGGCCAAAAGCCCGCGAGGTGTGTGAGAATGCACGATCGGGAGCTTTTAATTAAAAAATTTCGAAGGGTTAAATAGTTTGAGATGTAAAATAGGGTGGGCCCATGGAAAATTAAAATAATTTTCCCAGGGAGGTAAAATAATTTGCTTGAGGAAGTAAATGTGAAGTATTTCAAAAGTGAAATATTTTAATAATGCATGAGGGTAAATTTTATTTTGAAGTGAATAATGGAATGGAGGTAAAGAAAGATATGGGTAAAATATTTTGCCCCAAGAGATTTGCTGCAAATGAATATTTTAAATGAACATTTAAAATATTTAAGGTGTGTGGGAGTATATTCATTAAAATAAAAATGGGTAAAGTTTTGCCTAGTAAAATGTAGATTATAAAAGGCACATGAAAATGGGAGAATGTTTTAAGATAAAAAATTTAAAACATAATATGAATATGCAAATAAAATGCAGCAAATGAAGAGCAAAGAAAGTAGAATAGATGTGCATGGGAATGGAGTTTTCTTTCAGTTGGAAGTAATGAGTGAGAATGGACACTTGGGCATTTTCTGTTGAAGAACAAATTGAGCACATGTTTTGAAAACATATTGAAGTTTGTTACAAAGAACGATGAGAGATTATTTTGCAAAATTAATGATCAATGGTGAATGGAGCTTCCAGATGGCAATTGTAGATCAAGTTTAGGGCTTCTTCTATTTATTCCATTCTTCTATATCTTGTCTTCTCTTCTCATTGCAAAGGGTTCTGAGTTTTTGTATTGGACTGGGTAGATAGAGATTTGTATTTTCTGAGTCATTGTTTGAGTCTGTAAGCTGTAATTTTATGAGTTCAAGAGTAAATACAACCATTTTATGCAATTAGCATCATGAAGTGCTTTCACATTCATGAATGTCATTAGATTGTCTCCACATTTGTACACTTTCAGTCATCTAAATTCAATAATACAAAGTGTCTTTGAGTTTATCATCTCAAGTTTCATGAGATTATTTTTTCTGTTCATAGTTCTATTTCAAGGAAATGGTTAAAATTCTTTGAGCAGGTGTACAAATGGGATTTGATAAGAAGAATCCGATTGATATCAAGAGAAGGATTGTTGGTGCAAGGCATTAAAAATTATTGCAGACCATTAGCAAGTTGAATCCACTAGCTGAAGACTGTTGGCTGGAGATTCATTTTATGTGTTTGACTCCATGGCCCAGAACTAGAACTGATCTATTATGTAGTTTTGTGCATCTCAGAAACAAAATTAATTGCAAAACCATTCTTGTTCTTACTGTTTGGACTGTTGTATGTCCCGCTTTCCAATGGATGAGAAAGGGTTGAGTTACTAAAACTTTAGCCAAGTTTGAGGTTGTCAATGCTTCTCTTAGTGTGTTTTCATTGGGAATTATCTACTATAAAAAGCAATGTCAGTGTGTATGGTTGAATTAAGTTTTAAGCATTGTATAGGTTTACCCACCGTGGTTCTGCAGATCCAAAAGTGTAGGAGATGTTAGTTTTTGACTGAATCTTGTCAGTTGGCCACTGGCCTTTATTGTTCTTTAATACAGAGGTTGGCTACCTCTTAGAGAATTGCAAATCCTAGTTGGGTTGTTATTTTAAACACCAACAGAATGGCGACTCCGTTGGGGATGAACTCATAATTTTTGGTTGCAGATGTTGTTGTTATAGGGTCATTAAAGTGTTGAATTGTTTCTGTAACTAGAGGTTGTACGCTATTGAACTATTTTCCCATCTGAGTCACCAACAGAATGGTGACTCTGCTAGGGAGAATTTGAGAAAATTCTAATTGCAGTATCTAGCCTTAAGAGTCAGTGCATAGAGTCAAATTATTTGTCATTCTGAATTTGTTGCAGTGAACCTGAATAGTTTTGTAATCTATGGTGCTTTGCTGGTGGAAAGGAACTCAGAAAGAAGTTTAATTGTAAAAGAACTTCATACTGCTTGAAGTTTAGTCCTCTATGAAAAGAGGTGGTGACTCTGTTTGATAGAACTTGTTGAAAATTTGAAGAAATTTCCAGATCTACAAACATTTCTAGTTAGGAAGATAATTTGCAGCAGCTGCAAAGTTTCCAGGTATTCCTCACTCTTGGTTTTCAAGAAAATTGTATATGAAAACCATGTTTGAACATCTTAGACAAAAATTTGGTTCCCTATTGAGTGATTAACACTAAAATAGGGAAAGAATAGTAATATTTAGTTTGCATACTTCTGAGTTGTAATTTGCAGCCTATGTATTTTGTTGGAGAAGTATGCTTGTTCTTGAAATTTTCCCACTAAATAGATCTTATGTGTAAATGCATTTGAATCATGCATTATGGTTTTTTAAGATTGTTATGAAATATAGAAATAGGGCAATGAATGATCAACTATAGAGTTGATATGTAAAATTTGAAAAGGGCATATCAATATGCCTCAATACATGCACCCGAGTATGGTTCTAGAAGGAATTAAGGTTTGTGATCAGTCCCAGCTAGATTTTGAAAGGGGTTTCAACACTGGAAGGCACAAATCTATCTATTTTAGTAACCTTAGTGGTTATCCAAATGAAATTCTAGCTAAAGTAAGAAATAAGTTACCAAGGATCATTGGTGATAGGTCTAAATCAGCAAATAGACATTTGCAAAAGTTCAGAAATTTGATGGATGATTATGAGATTGATCACGAGGATGTGATCATGATATTATTTGTTCAATCCTTGAGAGGAGATGCAAGAGAGTGGTTCTCTTATTTACCAGTCTCTTTCGTTCATTCATGGGAAGAGCTCAAGGGAGTGTTCACAAAACATTTTTGAGAAAGGATTAAACCTGTTTTGATAAGGAAAAAGTTCATGAACATGGAGAAAGGAAAAGATGAGTTAGTCCCATCTTTTAATCTCAAATTTTTTATAATCATTAGGGAGATTCTAGAGAACATAAGGCCAAATGATGTTGAATGTTTGGTCATATACCTGGGAGCATTTGACAAAAAGATGAGTTATTTGTTGAGGGATAAAGAGCCTACAACCCTGCTCCAAGCATATCAGATGGCTATAGACATTGAGAATAATTTGAGGTTTTCAATGATGAAAGGACATAGGGTTGTAAGTGTTGATCATCCTAACACACCTCAAGAAAAGGGAACTCATGGATCAGATAGTAAAATTTCTTGTCAAGAGGGTAATGATGTTGCTGCTCCAATTTTTTCCATCATCACAATTTGCACAAAATATGGTGTCTCAAAATGAAGATGTTTGTTGTGTGAATGAGGACACTAATTGTAATCAGTTTATGATCAACACATATGCTGATCCTTGCAGAAGTAATGAGGAAGAAGATACATGGTTTGATGAGCAAGTGAATATGCATGAAATTTTTTCTTGCAATATCCCGTGTGATGAAAAAATAGAAGAGATACAAGGCATCTTTCTATGTCATGATTTGGTTCATAAAGATAATGCAAATGTTGATAACATTCCTTTTGAAGTTAGTGAACAAGACATTGAAGATGAAAGTTCAAGAACATACTCTGAGGAATCTAAACATGGTTTGTGTAGTGATAAGTCATCTTGTGATGGGGATGCTGATGAAGGTCAAATTAAGTATTCTTCTATTGACTATGAAATCCCTTATGATGATGATATGGAGGGACTTTCTTCACCTCAGGAATGTAAAGACATGATTTCTCATAAAATCACTTGTCCACAAGTAAAGGATCCAATTGTATTTGATGCAAATTGGGAATGTAAATAAGTTTTCTCTTTAATGGAGTATGTTGATTTTGTCAATGATGAAGAGTCTGAGGATGAATATTGTGATGGGAATGATGAAGAAGATGATGAACCTATTTATGCTTCTACTGCTCATGACTTTTTATGTGAAACAGAGATGGAAACAGTTTCAGATGCTTGGCATATCACATCATGTAATGAAACTATTGGTTGTTCTAGTGATGAGATCACAAAGAGGGTCCATCTGTAGTCCTATGGTTCTGATGAAATTGGTTATTTTTTTAATGAAAAAAGTGATGGTGAGGTAATGAATTCATCATTAAATGTGTTAGAACCATGTAATCCTGATTACAATATTACTAAGGTTGAAAACTTCATCAATACTGAGCTTAGTATCATGAGGCATGTTCATGCACATTCAACTCATAATGGTGATCATGCTGATTTTTCTTATGCTAGCCATACTAGCTTGAATGAAGTAGACTTGGAAATTTTTATATCAGATGAGGATAACATTAGCATGCAAGATGTGGATGACATTTTTTAAGTCTCAAGTGATCAGATTATGCATTATGATGAAAATGTGAGTAAAAAGATTTCACCACTTTTGGGTAACTTTTCTATGGAGCTTGAGGAGTTTTCTGACCATGATATCTCAGGATCTGTGGATGTGGTAGAAATTTCAAATGTGTGTACTGAACAATCTGAGAATGGGAATGAAGTTGAAGATTTGTCTATTTTCTCTTCTAGTGATTTCAGTGATTTTGAGTGCAATGAAAACTTGAAGGATTTAGACATTCATGCTGAGGAGGTTGAGACTCTTATTTTAGAAATGAATATAATGGAAAATCCATTGTTTGATGAGCCTCCATTTTCATTGGAAATGAGAAATGATGAAACATATTGGTGGAGAGATAATCCACTCTTTGTTGAGAGTTCTAGTGATACATTTCACACATGGTTGGAATGTAGTCTTGAGCAAGGAAATGAACGGTTTGATGAAATCCTTGAAGAAATTTCCTACAATTTTTTTACATTTGAAATGGGTGTTGTAGGTAAGGTTGAACATCATGATGCGAGCTATTTGGAGTTTGAACTTTTTCAGTTTCTAGTTCAGCTGGAAGTATTTTAATAGAACATGACAATGAGATGAATAATAGGAAATGTTATTTTCAGTATGAACATTTTAAATATAACACATATGTGTCATGTGATGATGAAGGCTTGCAATTTATGACTGATTATGTAATGATGAATGACATAGATTGTAGTGGTAGTGTTTGTAATCAAGAAAGTTTTAGTGGTCACCACATTTTGCAACTTGTAAGAAGAAGGTCACTTATTTTGGTTGGGTTTAATAGATGCAAGCATGAATTGAGGGACATCAGCTCTTTTAATATATTGGTATTTGATAGAGGTAAAATTTGATCCCCATTTTTCATTTGGTGACCCGGGGTCATCAGATGAAATTGAAAAATAAGCTGAATAGGGGAGCAGTTTAAAGGCACCTATTGGACTCATCTTTTGGTCTACTCTCCAAAGATATGGAATCTTGCTATTCCCATAGGGGGCATATATCCCCAATTAGAGGCACTATTGGCACTCTCAAATTTTGCGAATTTGAGATGCCTATTTCAAATTCTGCTTCTGCACTTTCAGAAGTGCACCTAATGAATCAGTCTTGATTGACCCACTTTGGAGGCTTATAATTTCAAGCCTATTGATTGACATGTAAAACCCATTTGCAGAAATACTTAGTAGACATATTTGAGAAAGCTTGTCAAATTTTAGCTTCCCATGATAGGTTTTGACAGAGTTTCAAAAAGTGAAGCTGGAAGGTTTTTGCACTATTATGTTGTTTGCAGATTGTCAGTTTACAAAACAGATCCCTGTTTGAGCTTCGTTTTCGCACCTAGTTCACTGTCATGTCAAAAAAAATGTTGTTCCATATTCCCCATATCAAAATGATCTTGGGTGTCAGTTTTTAGAACCCCATGATCCGATTTGCTATTTTTAGTAGATCGAAACCAAATGTAGTTTATTCTAGTTTGCATTTGCATTCCTGACAACCTTTCTAAAAGACCAACTTTGATCGTCAATAAATTTTGATCAACGATGTTTCAAAGAAATTCCTTTTGCATACGTGCTTAGGGTACCTTAATGATTTACTATGTTTGATGGAAGCTCGTTAGGGGTTCATTTGCTATTATTGCAAATTAGCAGTTGAGTCAGTTTGTGTTGATCTAGAATTGATGTTTTTGAAAAGCCTGACTGGGCAACCTTGTCGATTAATATCCGGTTCCTCGTGATTTGTTTCTTTGAGCCATCTTTTTCACTTTACTTTTGGGTCAAATGATTATATGCTCTAAATTTTTGATGTCTCTTGAAGGTCGTTTGACCAGTTTCCTAGATTGATTCTTGAGGCAACTTGACCTGTTTTACCCATTTTGCAAAAGTCACAGAAAGAAAATTTTAGTGGCAACCCACTTTTCCATTTCACTTCAAATGCATCCAGATGTTGTCCTAGGCTGATTGGAGTTCGAAATTGGTTTGAAAATGAATTTCTTTTTAGCCAGACCCAAATGGGGTCTGACATGCTTTGTATGGTCATGAACTTGTAATGGTCTCATTATTGTAATCCATTCAAGTAATGAGATAGTCATCTAACCATATTTTGTAAGTGTTCATGAGGAGGTGCTTCATTTCTCCAACCATGGGACAAAGCTACAAATCTATTTGATATTGCTAAGTTGTTTATCTAGTTGCATGATATTGAGAAGGCAAATCAATTATGTGGGCTAAGTATTGTTGGATTTTATGATTATGAACTAAAGCTGATTTCGGATGCAATTTCGAAATGGATAAGTGGTTCATGAGGGAAAAAATTTGAAGGTGCAAGATGGTTTCCTGTAAGGTGTAGATGAGATTCACAAACAACTACACCAAAACAATGATGCTGAGATTGTTCAGTTGAATTAGGAACAAAGGAATAAATCAAGAACACATGCTTTGATGTAAGGAATCCCAAGTGAACATAGTGATCTCTTGAAAATGCCTAATAAAATTTTAGGCAAGTGCATTTTAATAAATCCAAAAACATTGAAGCCGCCATGAGTCTTGAACTATTTGCAGGCATCAAAAATTTCAAACAAATGCAGGGCCCGCACCAAGTATGGGGCACCATGGAACAGGGTATGCGCTGCCAGATGAAGGATTGAGGCATTTGAAACTTTTAAACAAATTCCAGTGGCAAGTGTGGGGTGCAGCCTGCTGAAACAGAGAGTCTGAGAGGATGGAGAACCCGCGCCCAATGAGGAGGAGGTTATAGCTAGGTAAGGGAAGCCCGCGCCAAATGAGCAAAAGCTTGCGTTGGTTAATGGAGGGTGCGACCAATAGGGGAACGAACATCCCTCAAAGCACAAACTTGGTGAAGGGAAGCTCACACTAATGAAGGATCCCATGACTTGCAGTAGTGAAGACCCACGGCTAGATGAAGGAAATATGGAGGGCACGAGCAACGAAAGGAGCAGAGCCTGTGTAGCCAACCAGTGGAGCCCGTGCCAGTGAGGAGGGAAGTCACTAGGGAATGGGGAGACCTGTAGCCAATGAAGGAGATATCCACGCTTAGTAAGAAGGGGCGTGAGCAACATACGTTAAGCAGGGAACAAGTAAAGCCCATGCCTGGTGAAGAGAGGCTCACACATACCAATCAAGGACGATGGCACACAGGTAAGAGGCATGGCCTGAAAAGGGTATACATATCCATCAAAACACAAGGAGTAGGAGCAAGTGGAGAGCTTGATCCATTGGGGAGCCTCCATAGCCATGGGAGTTTGCAAACAATAGGATTAGGGCAATCTCACCCGTGCTCGCACAGCTTGCAAAGCAATGTGTGACATCAGCCAAAAGCCCACAAGGTGTGCGAGAATGCATGGTCCAGAGCTTTCAATTAAAAAATTTCAAAGGGTTAAATAGTTTGAGATGTAAAATAGGGTGGACCCATGGAAAATTAAAATAATTTGCCTAGGGAGGTAAAATAATTTGCCTAAGTAAGTAAATGTGAAGTATTTCAAAAGTGAAATATTTTAATAATGCACAAGTGTAAATTTTATTTTGAAGCGAATAATGGAATGGAGGTAAAGAAAGATATGGTAAAATATTTTTCCCCAGGAGATTTACTGTAAATGTATATTTTAAATGAACATTTAAAATATTTAAGGTGTGTGGGAGTATATTCATTAAAATACAAATGGGTAAAGTGTTGCCTAGTAAAATGCACATTATAAAAGGCACATGAAAATAGGAGAATGTTTTAAGATAAAAATTTTAAAACATAATATGAATATGCAAATAAAATGCAGCAAATGAAGAGAAAAGAAAGTAAAACAGATGTGCATGTGAATGGAGTTTTCTTTCAGCTGCAAGTAATGAGTGAGAATGTACACTTGGGCATTTTTTTGTTGAAGAACAAATTGAGCACATGTTTTGAAAATAGATTGAAGTTTGTTACAAAGAAGGATGAGAGGTTCCTTTGCAAAATTAATGATCAATGGTGAATGGAGCTTCTAGATGGCAATTGCAAAACAATTTTAGGGTTTCTTTTGTTTCTTCCATTCTTCTATATCTTGTCTTCTCTTCTCATTTTAAAGGGTTCTGATTTTTTGTATTGGATTGGGTAGATAGAGATTTGTATTTTCTGAGTCATTGTTTGAGTTTGTAAGCTGTAATTTTATGAATTCAAGAGTAAATACAACCAGTTTATGCAATTAACATCATGAAGTGCTTCCACATTCATGAATGTCATCAGATTGTCTCCACATTTGTACACTTTCAGTCATGTAAATTCAATAATACAAAGTGTCTTTGAGTTTATCATCTCAAGTTTCATGAGATTTATTTATCTGTTCATTGTTCTATTTCAGGGAAATGGTTAAAATTCTTTGAGCAGGTGATTGTGATTTTAGGTGTACAGATGGGATTTGATAAGAAGAATCCGATTGATATCAAGAGAAGGATTGTTGGTGCAAGACACTAATAGTTAATGCAAAGCATTAGCAAGTTGAATCTACTGGTTGAAGACTGTTGGCTGGAGATTCATTTTATTTGTTTGACTCCATGGCCCAGAACTGACACTGATCTATTATGCAATTTTGTGCATCTCAGAAACAAAATTAATTGCAAAATCATTCTTGTTCTTACTGTTTGGATTATTGTATTTCCCGCTTTCCAATGGCTAAGAGAGGGTTGAGTTACTAAAAATCTAGCCAAGTTTGAGGTTTTCAATGCTTCCCTTAGTGTGTTTTCATTGGGAATTATCTACTATAAAAAGCAATGTCAGTGTGTATGGGTAAATTTAGTTTTAAACATTGTATAGATTTACCCACCTTGGTCTTGCAGAGCTAGAAGTGTAGGATATGTCATTTTTTGACCGAATCTTGTCAGTTGGCCACTAGCCTTTGTTTTTCTTTAATATAGAGGTTGGCTACCTCTTAGAGAATTCCAAATCCTAGTTGGGTTTTTATTTTAAACACCAACAGATTCTTTTATTTCAATTAAGAGAGCTATCGAGGAGTCTCCCATACTATAATCTACATAATTTGACTAAACCTTCCAAATATTCTCATTTGCATCATTCCATACCATAGTATCCATAATGTTACAAAATAATAGTGATGGACATGAATATCCTATTTTATTCTTCAATAATTCATTACAAGGAGCCTAATTGAAATATGAAATTATTGAGAAGTAGGCTAATTCCTTAGTGAAAGAAGTTAAGGCATTTAGGCCTTATTTGGTATGGCTTGAGGTCATTTCTTATGTACCAAATATTGTAATGAAATATTTGTTCTCACAAGAAGAGGTGAGTGGGAGAAGGTGTCCCCAGATTAACTGTATCTAAGAGTTCAACATCAACATCCAAATTACTAAACTGGTGAGAGGGTATGGATTAGAAAAGTTGATGTTTGAATTGAACCTAGAAGTTGCATATATTTTCACTACAAAAGGAGAATAAAATTGGGTATCAAGCATAGAAAATATGAAATGGTACATATACATTGCATACTACCTCAAACACCTAAAGTTTCCAAAGGGGTTAAATGATAACCATAGAATAAAACTAAAGCTTCATGCACAAAGGTATATCTTTATGAATGGATATTTATATTGGAAGAATAAAGATGGTGTGTTTTTGTTATGTCTAGATCAAACATAAGAAAAACATGTCATGAAGGAGATGCATGATGGTGTATGTGGACAACACTTTTCAGCAAAGACTAAAAAACACAAGATACTTAGAGATGGTTATTATTTTTCTAAGATTTTCAATGATACATATAGTTATGTACAAAGGTGTGAAGAATGCTAGAAATTATGTAGTAAACTACAATATCAAGGAGCACTTCCATTAAGACCTATTCAAGTGGAAGCCCCATTCAATCAATGGAGAATAGATTTTGTAGGTGAGATTATAGATAAGTCTAGCAGTGGGCATAAGTGAATCCTTGTAGCTATTGACTACTTCACAAAGTGGATATAAGCCATACCAACAAAATAGGCTAGTAGAAAATTTGTAATAAATTTTCTATTGAAAAACATCTTCACTATATTTGGAGTACATGTAAGGCTAATAAAAAATAATGGTATGTGTTTTAGATTAGAGGAGTTTAAAAGGTTATATGAATCATATGGTATAACAGTTTTCTATGCTTCCCTATACCACCCGTCAGAAAATGGACAAGCTAAGTCCAAAAATAAAAGTATTATGAAAATAATCAAAGCATGTTGGAAACTAATAAAAGGGAATGGGATTCTAAGTTGAGATTGACAGTTTGGTTAGACAAGATCACAACAAAGAAATCTATTGAAAAGTCTTCCTTTGAGCTGGTATATGGGACCCAAGCCAGGATTCCTCTACAAAATATTTTTCTAGTATACAAGTTCATATTGAAAGAAGACTTATACATCTTATAACCTATGGAGGATATAATGGAATAGTTGGCAGAACTAGATGAAATCAAGAATCTGGCACAAGAGCATAATCAGAAGTTGTATTCATAGATGAAGTACCTATTTGATAAAAAAAAGGAAAAATAAATTCAAATAGGGGATATGGTTCTCATGTGGAATGTTAGGGGATATGAGAAAGGAAAGAATGGGAAATTTGAAGCCTTATGGCTTGGACCATTCATCATCATTGACAAGTTTTGGGAAGACTTATACTATTTGCAAAACATGGTAGGAGAAAGTTGAGAATTTTCAGTACATGGACAATTCTTGAAACATTTATTTTCTTAAAGGAATTTTATTCCATGCACAATAGTTTTAGGAGCCCCTTTTTTCTCTTTTTTACCATCTCAATCACGATCTTCATCCTAGAGTAGCTCTAAATTCTTGCAATGACCTCACAACCATTCATCCCCAATTAGAGCCACTGTTGGAACCAAAATTCAACCTCAAAATTTCATTAGTTTTAGCCACCTTAGTATGACTATTTCATCATACACCATATGCATCCATCTTCAAAATTATCATTTCTATATAAATGAGCCAAAACTTTAATGGCTATAGTTCCCCTAACCCATTCCAATAAACATCATTATCATTAAAAATATTATCTTTCCCATAGTCATTTCCTTGAATTCGCCACTGGGATCCCATTTCAAGGAGAGTTTCACCACAATCTCCTCGAAAAATTAACAATAAAGTTAACACAAAAAATTAGCAAGACCACCATGCTTTGAAGAGACATTCAAATTTCTCTCTGACAACCTAAAGAGAAATATATCAAAGAGACTTGGGTATCTCAGAGTGAGGAGTCATCTTGTCTCTCCAAATATTACAGTATAGAGAAACATTGATATTCTGAGGATGTTGGATCATCTTGGCATTTACAAAATACAAAAACATCTCTCAAAGATCAAGTGATTATTAAAAAATAAATGGTGAACAACTGGTGAATCTAAAACTAGGAAAATTATAGTAACAATTTCAAAGAGATACCAATGTATTAGACTAAGAAATGGAGAATTCTCTTCGACACCCAAAGAACAACTAAGAAAAAAATGTTGAATAGATGAAAGGGTGTGGAGAGGACATTGACAAAAGTATCTTTGATCTCCTCACAACAAGAACAAGACCATAAGGAAATATTATTGAGGAGACTATGAGACATCAAAAGAGAGGTATCAATAGGTCTCTTTGTAATCTTGAAAGAAAAATAAAAAGCAAAGAGACATCGGAGAGAAAATCTCACATCGGGAAGACATAAAAGGGTCTTTTCAAAACACTGATAAATGAAAGAATAATGGTATGTCGAAGAGACATAACCTCATCAAAGGGAAATGATCATAGGTCTCATCAACATTCTGATTAAAAAACTACAAAGAAGAAAAAGTAGTAAAAACTTGAGGTAGAGTTATCAGAGAGACTTTTCAGTATTGAAGAGAAACACTCAAATGTTTGTTCGACATTTTGAAAATGAATTGGAGATGAAAAATTATCGAAGAGAGGACAAAATATCAATTAGAATATGATCAAAGTCTCTTCGACATAACAAAATGATTTCTTACTCAGTTGACATGACTAATGAATCCATCAGAGACAAATGATATTAATAGTTCTATTGATTAGAAAGGTGGTATAAGTGTCATTAATGAACCATAGTTGGTGCAAGCGTGCCAAATCTTGATATATATGACTTGTAAGATCTTGAAATCATAGTGAATTGTAGCTGAAGATCGAGAAGGTAGAGTTGGCCGATAGTGAGCAACTCATTAATGATGAAATTGATTAAAGTAAGTATTCAAGGTCTAGTTGAAGATATTTAATCAATTTTTTTCTTGAAGTACAGTGCAGATAGGGTTTTAAAATGGAAAGAACACTAGAAAAATTGAAAATGAAAAAGAAAAAAACTAAGACTAGGCCAATAAATCAAGACCTAATCCAAAAATTCCCTACTTCTAGACCAAATTCTAGTAGGAAAACCCAATTGAACACATCATGTGATAAATTAGAAGATATACATTAAAACCTAAGAGATGTGTGGATGCCATAGAGAGGCTATGCCCTGTTTATTTACCATTATAGGAAAAAGTACCAACATGCACCTGTATCAAACCCATGGACCTTGAACTTGGAAAAGATTTTCATGCCCAATTTGTTTGTTAACATGGAACTGGTTAAGGAATTAGCTAAAAATTATAACTCAAATACAAGGTCAATTCATTCTCACTGATTCTCGCCCACAAAAGGATATAAAAGTCATGGCAAATCCTAACCTAGGAATTGGACATTCCAGCAGGTGACTAACATCTTCTCATGGTCGTTCATTTACTTGTCAAACCAAGGAACGTATACTTGAAATGGAGCGGCACTATATGTGCACTAAGATCCATTTTTAGCCACAACCTACTTGAAATAAATGCTTGAAAGGAATTATAATTCTGATGTAGGAACGTGAGACAAAGTCTTGCTAACTTGAGCATTAATTAGCTAAAGCAGGAATCATAATAACCATTACTGGGAAATAAACCATGGACTAGCCTTATGCTGCAAGAACAGACATAGGGATGGATTCCTTATGCTGCAGGAACAATGTAAGACTGAGTTTGCATTAGACATTATTGGAATGAAATTCTAATAGATAAGAAACAAGAAGTAAATAGCTAACTATAGATACTTACTAAGTGGGCCCCCTTAGCACGGATCAACCAATTAAACAAGAGTTGAACTCAAAACGTCATCAACCTTTTATACATGAACTCGAAATCACATACATGGCTATTCTGCGTATAAGAAATTTTTAACACAAAGCTCTATTTTTCATTATAACAATAATCTCAATACACTCTGTTCTATCTCTATTCTCTAGTCTAGTCTCTTCTTAATCATCCCGTTCACTCTCGCAGGAGGAACATTTATTTAAAGAGAAACACCTAACTAACTAACTAACAAAGAAAGATGCAGATATAAATGCCTCCTGAGGCTGAGGAACAAATTTCATAAATCCAAGTTTATTTGCTCAATAGATTCAGAGGGAATCTATAACTCCACTCTTCCTATATTGATGATCCATTTGGTTTCCTTCCCAATGACCCGGACAAAGAATCCTTTCTTGAAACGACTACTTCAATGGTGTGCTGGAGGTGGCTTTTTCTGCAAGGTCATGTTTTGTTGTGCATTGACCCGTTCATACCAGCTTTTAACAACCTGTAGAACACATGGAAATAGAGGAAAAAGAAGGCATGCACTCATAATAGCACGATACCCATTATTAATCACATGCATCAAATTCATCTTACTTATCCAAAAACTACATATACCGTATCAGTCAATTGAGAGGTCAAAACAAGGTAATGAACATAGACATACTAAGATATTTAGGCTGTGAGAATATAGGAATGATTGTCATAGAATACTACCCATTAACATGAAAAGTTTATAACCACAGAGTTTAAAACATCCATAAAATAGAGAAAGGGCTTTTAAAACTATAACATGATATCAAAATTATAAACATATTCTGGGCTCATCACTCACGATGGCTAACAATTTATCATCATAACAAGAGATTTCATTTCTATAGTTTTTCAAGTAGACACATCCAAGAAAATTAAAATAAGAATAAGGGATCTAGAACTCCACTCTTCCTAGATTGATGATCCATTCGGTTTCCTTCCCAATGACCCAGACAAAGAATCCTCTCTTGAAACAACTCCTTCAATGGTGTGCTGGAGGCAGCTTTTTCCACAAGGCCGTGTTTTGATGTGCATTGACCTATTCATACTAGATTTTAACAATCTATAGAACACATGGCAATAGATTCAAAAGAAGGCATGCACTCATAATAGCACGATACCCATTATTAATCACATGCATCAAATTCATCTTACTTATCCAAAAACTACATATATCGTATCAGTCAATTGAGAGGTCAAAATAGGGTAATGAACATAGACATACTAAGATATTTAGGCTACGAGAATATAGGAATGATTGTCATAAAATACTACCCATTAACATGAAAATTTTATAACCACAAAGTTTAAAACATCCATAAAAGAGAGCAAGGGCTTTTAAAACTACAACATGATATCCAAATTATAAACATATTTTGGGCTCATCATTTGTCCCCTACTTTAGCTAATGCTGGTCCTCCAACATTAATCTTCTTGGTTGTGTCCCTAAAATTTGTAGGAGTCACATGGCCTTGAAGTGCAGACCCAAACCTGTAGTAGAAACCCCTGCAATTCTGCCATCTTTTGTATTTTCGAGCTTCTGTGTCTTCATTGATATATGTGGTCAGATAAGGATACACTGGCCACATCAAAGCAGGAGGTCTAAATGTTAGTGGTAACCACAATTCAAATCTTTCCTACACACTCAACTGCATATATCTTTTTGATCTCCTGACGACTGCTCTTAGATTCAAGGGACTATGGGGCTTAGACCTTCTTAGACCAACTATCAACTTTTCCCATCTTGTTTTACTCCTGGAAGTTGAAAGCTTCTAGAATTAATATGGTTGGCCTTTAAACTCATCATAAACCTATTTCCTAAGATCAAATACCCTTATCCTTCCTGCAGTATCATAAAATCCATATGCAACAGAAAACCAAGTTCTCAGAAATGTTTGAGGGTCTGAGCTTTCTGATCTAAGGGGAATAGGTTTTTTTCGCTCAACTTCCTCATAATCCTCAAATTATTTCCCATAATTAATTTCATTTGCTGCCCTGGACATAAGTGATCTTAAATGAATGTCACCTATGAAAAGAAGTGGATTCCACTCAGTCTCACAAGGGATTAATAAACCATGTAAATAAAATTCACACATAGAATTCCTTAGCCAATTAGGTGCTTTTTGATAGGCATCATAGAATTCTTTAGCAGAATTAGGATCAGGGTCAAGGTTTTTAGAAATTGTCATTAACTGGAACCATGGAAAACTACTCTTTGAGGCACATTGCATACACTTTGGGTGGTGGCCTACATTCCATGATTTTCCCTACCACCTTCATCATTTCATTCATCTTTTTTTCACCTCCTGGATTTCCTATTTTTGATTTTCAATCTCCTTCTTTAATTTCTTCTTCTCTTCCTCCCACAGACTTTGTTGCATTTAAGTTTTAGCTAGATGACAGAAACTCAAAGTTTGAAGTTTCACAGGCCTCTAGGTTATCTCAAGGTATTCTATGTATTCGATTAGCAATGTTCTCTTATACACAACCAATGCCTGGCATGTTTAAGAGGGCAATGGTATTGCATTGGATGTTTCAGGTTGCTCAAAATGCTCCTGTTCTTGCTGCAGGACATACTCATGTTGTTGGTCAGGAGGGGACTGTGTTTCCTCTGAACTTCTTTCAGCTGCATCAACCAAATCATCAAGACTCATCATTCTCCCTTTATTATCACAACCTTGTTGTACTTCCCCAACTTCCTCTGTTTCATTTTGTATATCGTTAGGAATAATAGAGGAGCCGAGTGGAAAATTCTCAGATATACTTTGAGAATTCTCATGAATGAGTTCCTCTGATTCCTCTGAAATGACTATTATTCCAGGTCGTTCAGAAGAGGTTGGGGTAGTTTTACCTCATTTCCTTGCTGAAGCTCTTCTAGGTAATGTAGTTGATGAAGTAGGTTATTTTACAACTTTTCTCTTCCTAGCTTGCTTGGGGGTTTGAGACTCAATAGGAGAGGATGATGAAACTGTGGTAACATCAGTTGTTGCTATAAGAAAAAGCTGGGTAGCTCATTTTTTCTTTTTTGTTTGAGGGTTTTCTTCTGTGGTATGCCTAGTGTTGGATGGTTCTCCTACTTTTGTTTTCCTTTCTCTTTACTTGATATAGACCTAGTATTAACTTGGCTAGAGGGCTCAGTCATAGTGGTTGCAGGACTAGGTGTTGCAGGAGAAGCAGGTGATTCTTGCTCAGCTTCTCTACTCAAAGACTCTACTCTCTTTCTCTTTTTCTTGGGTTGTGTAGGCAGTGTTGTAGGAGGTTCTAGAGGTCACAGTCCTTTCTAGGCAACAAATTCTTACCAAGAAAGGGGTGATGCGTCCCTCAAGGAATGCTCATTCAGCAGTTTAATAAGGGCATGATGGGAGATGGAATTGTCTTTACCCTTCTAGGTTTCATTGGCACTTTGCTCCAAACGTTTTAACAAGAAATTTGGGACGTTGATAGCTAACCCGTGCCTCATACGACTCAATAATTTAAAGTGATAGGAATGCAAATAGGAAAAGCATCCTTGACAAGTTAAATACCTGATTATAAAGGAGGCATATTCTGAATATGGATAAGATAGTTACAACATTTTGCATCCTTGCTTTGAAACCTCCAAGGGTCCATCAGTTGGCAATGTGAGTTCTGCCCTGGCAGAAATGGCATCCCTTCCTAAAGGAAAGTTTTCTCTAGCTGCAAGAAGCCCGGTTATCTCAGCAATCCATTCCTCAATAACGGCTACTATTAAACCCCATACTGTAGCCTCTCCCTTGAAAATGGTTCTTAAAAATTCACCAGCAACTTCCTCATCAAAGGAATCGATACTCAAGAAGTAATTCAGCCATCTGCACATACTGAATACCTGAACTATTTTAAGGTTTTGTGTTAAGGCCTCATGAGCTACTGGTTCATGTCGTACTAGTTGACCACCCATAGTCACAACTATTTCTTCTAAAACACCTGAATCTCAACCTCTTTTGAATATTTGAAAAACACTTTTCTCTGCTCTGCTTCTTTCATTTTGTCTTTTGTAACTTTTTACTTTACCCAAAAAAATGATATAAAAGACAATTACATGCAATGATTTTTTAGGAACTACTAATTAAGCAGTTAATTTACTGATCAGGGAAAAACATGCATTCATTTGGTGGTAAGTACGATAAAAATTGTCTTTAATAGACGTGGCAATGGCAAAAGGAAAGAATTTGAAACAGATTATCCCCACCCCCTACTTAAGATTTAGCATGTGTCCACACATGTGCAAAATGATAGGTGAGGAACTGGTAGTAATGACTGATAGAAATATTGTAATAAATGAATAAATAAAATGAATGAATGATGTGACTAATAAAAACAATATCACGTACCTTGTAATTAATGCTCATGGATGTTGGGAGATATCACAGCATAACTGGAAATGACTGCTTGAAAAGGAACCATAAATGAAGGTGGTACAGTAGGTGGATGACATGGATGGGTGATATAGAAAAGAAAAATGGAATGAGTGAATGATAGTGATGGGTGGTGATGGAGAAAGTGGCTTTCAAAAAAAGAAAACCTTTATTATGGACGTACAACATAGTGTTCAAAGAGATGCTGCAGGAAGAAGATCGAAGCCTTTTGCTGCATGAAGGTCACTGGCCACAGGGGAAACAAACTACTTTATAAATTGTTCTTTTGATGCAGGCTTATGGTATAACCAAAGACGGTGTCCACTAACCAATAGTTTGAAGCAGACAGGATTGATTGTTGCCAACTGAACCGAACCATTATCAAATACATTCTCAATTTCATACAAACAAAGCCATCTTTTTGTAAGCTTACCTTGATTCTCTTTATACCTAGAGTCATAGAGTAGGGCCCAATCACTAATGAAGAAATGCTTTGTGCAGATATTTTGGTTATGCCATTTCTTCCTTTGCTGTTGTATTGCTTTAGTGTGCTGGAGGGTAGCTTTCCTCATCTCATCCAATGCATTTAACTGTAGGAGGCATTCCTTTTGTGCTTTTGAAAGATCAATTTGAAGTTGAAGTGTAGTCCATAAGGTCTTATGCTCAAATTCAATTGGCAACATGGCAGTTTTACCATAAAGAAACTCAAAAGGGGTAAACCCTGTAGTTGTTTTCCATGTTGTTCTATAAGCCCAAACTACTTCCAGAAGAAGACTGCTCCAATATTTCTTGTGTAACTAGAATTTGTTTGTAAGGATTGCCTCCAGTTCTCTATTAGTTACCTCTGCCTGACCATTGACTTGAGGGTGATAAGGGCTTGAGTTTTTGTGTCTGATTTTGTAGTCATTCATCAGGAAAGCTATCATCAATTACTTCAGATGTGGTAGGTGTAGCTGTTTGAAGTCATGACAAGAAATCAGCCACCACATTTGCCTTGCTTGGCATATCGATAACTATGATATCAAATTCCTACAACAATAGTAGCCATCTTGCTAATCTACCAGATATGGCAAGCTTATTCATAAGGTACCTTATTGCTGCATGGTTTGTATGAACAAATATTTGGTAACCAGTGACATAATGCCAAAACTTGTTTAGAGCATACACAACTGCTAGCAATTATTTTTCTGTGACAATATAGTTTAATTCTGGGCCTTGAAGAGATATGATGGCCTAGAACAATTCCCTCTTACATCATCATAAAACACCTCACTATTCAAAGACAAATTATTCTCCTTATATATTTTCAAAACTTTCTCCAAATTTGATAATGCTTCTTCATAAGTTACTCCATAAGTGGTGAAGTCATCCATGTAAATCACCATAGAATCATGATAAATATCAGAAAAAATACTAATTACTACTCTTTGAAATGTGGCGGGAGCATTAGACAGGCCAAAAGGTAGGACAGAGTAAGCAAAAGTCCCCCATGGACAAGTAAAGGTTGTTTTATCCTGATCCCCGGGGGCAATTTTAATTTGATTATACCCACTATATCCATCTAAAAATGATAAATACTTTTTACTGGACAATAAGTCTAGTACTTGATCAACAAATGGTAGTGGAAAGTGATCCTTTTTAGTTGCAGTATTTAGCTCCCTATAATCTACACAAACTAGCCACTTCCCACCTTTTTTAAGAACAATCACCAATGGAGATACCCATTGACTATCTGAAATAGGGTAGATGAAGCCAGCATCAAGCAATTTTTGAAGTTCACTTTTAATTATTTCCTTGAGTGTTGGGTTTATCCTTCATTGAGGCTGCCTAACAGGAGAACAATCTTCCTTAATGTAGATCCTATGAGTACAAAGCTGAGGATCTATTCCCTTCATATCCCCATATTCCCATGCAAAAGCATTGTGTTGATCTTGCAACATTGTGACTAGGGAAGTTTGTTGAGCTTTAGGTAGCTGATTGTTGATATTCAGATAGTGGCCTAGAGACAACTCAATTTGTTTGGTAAGATCATTCATGGAATCTACTGGTAAAGGTGGTGTCTATATTTCTTGTGGGAGAAAATGTTGATAGATTGCAGGGATTTTAAATGGCATGCTCTCAGGGCTCAGTTGCTATAGGAAAGATTGATGAGGATAGTTATTTAAAATAGATGGGCTACTTATGTCAGAATTGGACTACAAAATTTGGAAAAGTAGGTCATCCTCACTCTAAAGTTGGGAAAATGGATTAGTTTGCAGCATCATCAACTGGGCCAATGAGTTGACATCTTCAGTTTCTTCTCCTCAGTCTGGCCAAATTGGTTTAGACAAATCTGGCTAAGGCTGGGCAGGCGGGTATAGAGGAAATTTCTTCATTGACTGACCATCATAGATTGTCATGTCTCTAGAACGGCATCCTATAAAGGCATCAGTTGTGGATAACCATGGTCTACCTAGGATGATAGGATATCCCCCCAAATTTGCCTTAGTGGATAATATGGTGAAATATGTGGGGTATTCCCATGATTCAAGATCAACAATTATATCTTCCACCAGGTCGTCAAGTGTTATAGTGGAACTGTCAGTAGGCTGTAGGATGGTGGGTGTAGACCTAATGGTTAGGATATTCAAATACTCCATAGTATGTTTGGTCATTACATTGATGGTTACACCTAGGTCAATCAAAACATTCTTTACCAGCTGGCCATTAATATTTATTTATACCATAGGACTTCTAGGGTCGGCATATTTTGGCATAACTACTTTTCCTAACATAATATCTGCCGATTTTCCAAGAACATGGATAGTTTGGGGATCCTTTTTCTTTCTTCTAGGTTTCTTCAAATAGGCCTCCTTAATGTCTTTTCCATAAATTGGAACATCTTTTATGGCTTTGAAGAGTGGAATTTGGATGTGTACATTCTTTAGTTGATCCAAAATATCAAAGGTAGGCTCTTCCATGGACTTGGGTGTAGTGACTTGCAATCTCTGAGGAAAATGTGGTTTAGTTTGATGCTACAGGATGGTCTCCTTAGAAATAGTATCTGACATAGGTATATTGGCTGCAGGATCAATAGGTTGTTCAGAGATAGAGTCTGGAATTTCAGTAATTACTGGAGGCTGTGGGGTAGGCAGTTTGGTGCCTGACCTTATATGGATATCATTGATATGCAAAGCATAAGAAGGATAATGATTAGCTTCTGCAAAATACATAGGCTTCTGTTGCTGCTGCTTATTATTAGGATTTAGCAATGGTTGAGAAGGCATAGGCATTTGTTTCGGAGGGCCAGTATTTGTAGGTGGTGCTGTAGGGGTTGTAGATGGTGGCATGAGGGCCGGAAGTTGTGGTTGTTGTGGTTGCAGGAATCCAAGGGATTGGCTCTGCCATTATTGAGAGCTTCTCCACTGAGGATTCTGCTACCAGTTACCTTAGGGTAGAGCCCATTGTCCTTGGGGGTGCTGCCAACCTCCTTGAGGAGATTGCCATTGTGAATTTGGATAGTTAGGCCATTTTGGTTGAGAGGTATTCCATGGTGGTGATGGGCCATAAGTAGGTTGCCATTGGTTACTATAATTAGAGTAAGGATTACCAAAATATAGAGGGTCTTGAGGCATACCTTGTCTTTGAGCCCATTGATGCCTTTGTGCAATGTAGAATACTTGGTCATCATCACCTTCTACTGCCTTAAAGTTACTAGGTAATTGCTTAGCCTCCATATTGGCCACCATCTTACATCTACAATCACGCTTCTTTTCTTGACAATGTGGACAGAACTCGACCAAGATTGCTTCAACTTCCTCATGGTTCTTTCGAGCTTGCATAGTATCCAACTATGTAGCCATATTATTTATGATATCATGCTTGAAATCAGACAGCAAATTTGAAATTTCCATCTATGAAACTCCATTATTAGAAGCCTTTCCCATTTTGGCCTAAAGACCTCTTCCCTTCTTGACACTTCCTCGAGAGTAATTGCAACATATGCTCTTAATATCATCCCAAGGCACTTGGATTATATCTCCTCCTCCCATGAGATCCAGAGCATCAATACAGGAATCATTGATTCCCCTCAGAAAAAGTAATTTATGAGATTCTTCATTGAGAGTATGGTCCAAATTCTTCTTCAAAGAAAAAGAAAACCTTGAGACATAGTCTTCCAAGCTTTCATCTTCCTTTTTTTGAATTCAAAATATATCATCACCCTTACTACCACTCTTGCAATATTCCTTATATTTGTCAAGAAACTATGTTTGCATGAGTGCCCAACTATCAACAACATTCCTCCCCAAACTCATGAACCATCTTAGAGCTCCTTCCTTCAAAGTAGCAGGAAACAACTTCAGCTTGTGAGCATCTGTGGTATAGTCATAACTTTGACAGAGGATGTTGAACTCAAACAAGAAAGTGTCTGGGTCCTCAGTAACTAGTCCATAGAACTTGGGAAGTAATGAAGAAGGAATATTTTTGAGGTTATCATTATCTTGTTGGGCAATAATAGGGAATTCAAAAGCAGGAGGTCGATTAGGTGGATTTTGTGCCATATTTGCTTGATGAAGTATCAGAGCAAATGGATTTTCTTGGGGTTCTTCATCAGCAAGGTCAAAAGGAAATTCAATGAGTGGGTCTTCAGCAAATGGATTGATATCTTGGTTTCCTTCTTCCTCAAATAGATTATAAGTTGGTGCAAAATTTTTATCAGTGAGGGAAGGGTTTGCTAAGAATCTCCCTAGAGCGTCTCTTCTTCTATGCATGTAACAGACTTAACTAAAAATTTGAAGGATTTGAAAATTATTGAATAAACACACTAAGCTACTGCTAACAATGACTATGACAGGTTCTTAGCTTGACACCATCCCCGAAAATGGCACCAAAAATGGTTGTCACCCACAAAAGGATATAAAAGTCACGAAAAATCCTAACCTGGGAATTGGGCATTCCAACAGGTGACTAACATCTTCTCATGGTCATGCATTTACTTGTCAAACCAGGGAACGTATAATTGAAATGGAGCGGCACTATATGTGCACTAAGAACCAGTTTTAGCCACAACCTACTTGAAATAAATGCTTGAAAGGAATTCTAATTCTGATGCAGGAACATGAGACAAAGTCTTCCTAACTTGACCATTAATTAACTAAAGCAAGAATCATAATAACCATTACTGGGAAATAAACCATGAATTGGCCTTATGCTCCAAGAACAGACACAGGGATGGATTCCTTATGCTGCAGGAACAATGTAAGACTAAGTTTGCATTAAAACTTACTGGAATGAAATTCTAACAGATAAGCAACAGGAAGTAAACAACTAACTATAGATATTTACTAATTGGGCCCCCTTAGCAAGCATCAACCAATTAAACAAGAGTTGAACTCAAAATGTGATCAGCTTTTTATTCATGAACTCAAAATCACATACATGGTTGTTCTGCGTGTAAGAAAACTTGAACACAAAGCTCTATTTTTCATTATAACAATAATCTCAATACACTTTGTTCTATATCTATTCTCTAGTCTATTCTCTTCTTAATCATCTCCTTCACTCTCGCATGAGGAACATTTATTTAGAGAGAAATAGCTAACTAACTAACTAACAAAGAAAGATGCGGATATAAATGCCTCCTGAGGCTGAGGAACAAATTTCATAAATGCAAGTTTATCTACTCAACAGATTCAGAGGGAATCTATAACTCCACTCTTCCTAGATTGATGATCCATTTGGTTTCCTTCCCAATGACCCGTACAAAGAATCCTCACTTGAAACGACTCCTTCAATGGTGTGCTAGAGGCGGCTTTTTCCGCAAGGCCATGTTTTGTTATGCATTGACCCATTCATACCAGATTTTAACAACCTATAGAACACATGGCAAAAAATGAAAAAGAAGGCATGCACTCATAATAACACGATACCCATTATTAATCACACGCATCAAATTCATCTTACTTATCCAAAAACTACATATATTGTATCAGTCAATTGAGAGGTCAAAATAGGGTAATGAACATAGACATACTAAGATATTTAGGCTACGAGAATATAGGAATGATTGTCATAGAATACTACCCATTAACATGAAAAGTTTATAACCATAGAGTTTAAAACATCCATAAAAGAGAGAAAGGGCTTTTAAAATTATAACATGATATCCAAATTATAAACATATTCTGGGCTCATCACTCACGATGGCTAACAATTTATCATCATAAGAAGAGATTTCATTTCTATAGTTTTTCAAGTAGACACATCCAAGAAAATTAAACTAAGGATAAGGGATCTATTGGAAGAGTATTGAACCATGGATAGAAGTTACAATATGTGGAAATTTCCTTTGCATAGGCCAATATATGTTGGGAACCAACTTAAAATATTTTCTAGTAATGAGAAACCCCTATTATTTGTGGGTTCATTTGAAGAGTATTATTAGTACACTTATTATTCAACTAGCTAGATCTTAAGTGTGGATTCCCCTACTAAAATGGCCATAGGTCCCATGTTTTTAATAGAATATGTCCAAAGTCAAGATACTAGATCATATGATTATGCAAAGTACTTATCTAAGGCCCTTAATACCACACTCATTTCCATCAATAGTGATGCTATCAACTTCAAAGAATACTCCCTACTCATGCATATGTTACTACATAAAGGAAAAGTAATGGGCATATGGGGAGAGGATTTGAGGATTAAGGATCTGGATAATGATGAAAACATAAATCCAATTCAAATGTGGACCTTTATATGGGATAGTAGATGTAGGAGATCCCACTATTTGTATTTTGAAGAGTATTTTGTGAAACCCTTCTACAAAATGCTTGGCCATAATTGTGATTACAACTTGTCTCTACATATACAAAGATTTCTTAGACCAAAGGAGAAAAACCCTAAAGGAAGGATAAACCACAACTAGGGTGATTGGTATGCATTTGAGGATTGCACTATAATAAGATTGTATGGATTTGAGACAACTCCATTCTTGTTGCCTGAAATGGTGCCTAACAAGGTTGCATACTTTGGAATCTTGAGGCAATTGGCCTATTTAGACTATATGCATCTCAAGAGCTATGGAAGGAAATATATCATTTCTTCTACTTTATTTTTTTCTTACTTTACCATCATTTTTGATAAATTATATGATTCAATTGGTAGAAAAATTGATTATTATGACATGCCATTGGGAAGTAAGAGGGAGAAATTTGACCCTAAGAACTGTATTCATAGTTGCAAGATGATATAAAAACTCAAGAGGTATGAGCATGATTTTTTTGTAGTTGATGTTATTAAAAATTGTGATGAAACTAAAGCAATGATGATAAAGGTAGTATACAATAGGATAGTCATGGCAGAGGCATGGAGGAAGGCCCATAACCTATCATATATGGATGCCTTTCATGAAATATTGGATCCCATGGATAAAATTGAGAATTTTCTTTTGCATGAAGATGAATTAAGAAAAGATATACCACTTGCATATTTTGAGAGAAAGAGAGGTGCTTGTTCAAGAAGACAAGATGAAAGTATTGAACTCTTGAGTCACTCATCACCACAACCAACTCCAAAGTTCATCTTTTCAGTTGATACTTCTATCATTATTGAGGATGACATTGAGGAAGAAAATAAGGTCACACAAATTATTGCTCCTACTATTCTATAGTATGAAATACCACTAGAAAGGAGTTTGATCACCTTTGAAGCCTCTGAAAAACTATCTAATGACATAAAAAATCATCTGAGCTAGGAGTTCATTACAGATGAAGCATTTTTCATTCTCTTGAATTCAAAAACATTCATTTATGAATACAAGGGAAGAGTGATAAGAAAAAGGATAAAAGATAGTAGTCTTGAGCAAGAGGGAGATGTTTTAAAATATCTTTGAATTTGATAAGGAAATGAATATCACCCATGAGAGAGGATGAAAATTACTACAAGAAGTTGGGGTCATGCTTCTTCCAAGGTGGGACATTAGCTCAGCCATAGTCTTTGACAGTTTCCTAAAGAGATAAAAAAAATCTTTTCAATTAACAGATGAGGCTAGTGATAAGATCTACTCGGGATCAGGATATAATCCTGAAAACAACAACTTATAGATTTGATAAGATCTACTCGGGATCAGGATATAATCCTGACAACAACAACTTATAGATTTGGGCTCTTTTGATGCAATGTTGGGGTTCAACTCAATCAAAATTCTTCAAACTTTCAAGAACTTCCTTCATAGACAAACTCCCTCTACAATGGCATAACTTTGGATTTTCAACTTCCAGACCCAACCAAGGTTACCAAGGGCCTATTTAATCCTTATGGACCAAACTCAAGAAAACTAAACTCTTACTAAGGCTTGCTTACTTCAAACTTTGACCATTCCCTTATTGGTTGCCCCCAATTCCTAGTAGGTCTCCATTTAGGACTGTTATTCATAAATTTTGATAAAGACCTCCAATCTGGATTGTGATAACATTTTTAGACACTCATTTTAGATTTTTAAAGCATATATTAAAACAAATATAGGGTCCTTTGTAACCTACCCCTCAAATCTTGAATTTTGTTGTGCTAATTAGGCCTATTTTGACTAGTTCAAATGGGAGTTTATTTGGTTCTAGTACTCCCATGCTTCTAAAATATTCTCTAACTCTTTACACACATCATTTGTGACCTGCTCAATCTATCCAAACCATCTCCCATTCATTTCCAAGATTATTTTATCAAACCTACAACCCTATTGGCCTCAAATGGCTTAAACCTTGCCAAAACAGCCTAGGGTATCATGACAACCTATGCAAACCTTCTTCAAAATTCTTCCAGTCTTGGGAAATCATCAAACACCTAAAAAATACCTTCTCACAAATTTTGAATGGTTTTCAATGGTGGATTCTCAAGAAATGAATTTCTGAAAGCTTGTTGCCCTCTCAAAATCAGCAGTTAACCATTCTACCAAAATTGCAATAAATTTTGCATAACTAAATGAAATTGAGTGAGACCAATTGCACTAAAAAGTATATTAAAAAAAATTCCATGTGCCATCAATGAGAAGTGGGTTTTCTTCGTACATGTCTGTACCAAATCCTTAAATGAAGACAATTGTTGTAAAATGCTCAAAAACAATATTAAATTGACTTTATTCCAACTTCAAATCCACACTTTTGCCTTACAAATGATTCCCAATGCCTTTTTAAATTATTTTAATCTTCCATAATTGAAAGAAAATAATTGAAACTACCTATGACCTTTCATATTCCTTCCTTTTTTGCATTTTACTAGTTTGGCAGCTTTTGCAATTTTTGCAAGTTTTGCTTTTTCCATTATTTTGACCACCTAGAGACCTATACATGACTTTATTACATTAATTATGACCTCCTAAGACCTTTTACAATTCTTTTACATTTGAAAACACAAATTTTACATTTTTTCCTTTTGAAGGCATTCAATGAACAAGGTGCACCTGCACCATACAACCAACCTACAAAACTTTCCAAGTCCCTTTGGAAATATGTTGCATCAACCTTGCATTTTCTTTCACTTGCATATCAACTTCAAATTTGTCTTGGATTACTTCTTATTTTCTCTTGAATATTTCTCTTGTATTTTTCCTTCCCTTCAACCTTTTCTTAATCTATCTTCACTTGTCTTTTCTTTGCCCATCAGGTTCACAATCAGTCTTCTCATTCAAAAGTACATAGGACTATCCTTCCTCATTGCCTTCTTCAAGGAAATATTTCCTCTTTTTCCACAATTCATCCTCGACCTTCTTTGACCAATCATCTTTTTATATACTCGCATCAGTGGAGTACTCCCAAATTGACCATCTTCAAATGGTTTCAACCTTGATTTCTTCTTTAGACAAGTATCCATCTCTCTTACTACCTCACCACACCAACTCAACAAACTTCTTTGCCTCACCTAAGTGTCTCCTCTTTTCTCTACCTAGTATCTTGGAAACCAGCAATGAAGTTCTCTCTTAACCTACACAAACACCAACACTTTTTCTCTGTAGCTTAGATGGATCAAGCACCTAAAACCAACCAAAAACTCAAAAAACCAATTTCAAAAAACTACCAATTCAACAATTCCTCAAAATCAGCTAGCTCTGATACCAATCGATGCAATGTTGGGGTTCAAATCAATCAAAATTCTTCAAACTTTCAAGAACTTCATTCACAAACAAACTCCATCTACAAATGAATAACTTTGGATTTCCAACTTCCAAACCCAACCAAGGTTACCAAGGTCATATTTACCCCTTATGGACCCAAATTAAATCAAACAAAACTCTTACCAAGTCCTGCTTATTTCAAAATTTGTCCATTTCCTTATTGGTTGCCTCTAATTCCTAGTAGGTCTTCATTTAGGAATGTTATAGATAAATTTTGATAAATGCCTCCAATGTAGACTATGAGAACAGTTATAGACACCCATTTCATATTTCTAAAACATATCATAAAACTAATATAGGGTCCTTTGTAACCTACCCCTCAAATCTTGACTGTTGTTGTGCTAATTAAGCTTATTTTAACTAGTTCAAATGGGGGTTTATTTGGTTCTATTATTCTCAGGATTAAAAACTCTTCTCTAACTCCTCACACACATAATTTGTGACGTGATCAAGCTATCCAAACCATCTCCCATTCATTTCCAAGATTATTTTATCAAACCCACAACCCTATGGGCCTGAAATGGCTTAAACCATATAAAAACAACCTAGGGCATCATGAAAACCTATGAAAACCTTCTTCAAAATTATTGCAATCTTGGGAAATCATCAAACACCTAAAAAAATACCTCAAAATTTTTCAACGGTTTTGAATAGTGGAATCTCAAGAAATGAAGTTTTGAAAGCTTGTTGCCCTCTCAAAATCAGCAGCTAACCGTTTCTACCAAAATTGCAATAACTTTTGCATAACTGAATGAAATTGAGTGAGACCACTTTCATTGAAAATTAGATTCGAATAAATTTCATGTGCCATCAATGAGAAGTGGGTGTTGGGTCATACATGGCCATACCAAAGCCTGAAACAGAGACAATTTATGGAAAATGCACAAAAATAGTATTTTATTGCCTTTATTCCAACTTCAAATCCACACTTTTATCTTAAAGATGACGCCCAATACCTTTTTAAAGGATTTTCATATTCCCCAATCCAAATAAAATGATTGAAACTACCTATGACCTTTCATATTCTTTTCTTTTTTGCATTTTACTAGTTTGGCAACTTTTGCAAGTATTTCTTTTTCCATTATTTTGACCACCTAGAGACCTATAAAGGACTTTATTACATTAATTATGACCTCCCAAGACCTTTTATAATGCTTTTACATTTGAAAAATAAAATTTTACAATTTTTCCTTTTTAAGGCATTTATTAAACAAGGTGCACCTATGCTACCTTTACCTACAAGGCACTGATATATTTTGACTTAAATTTCAACGAAAGGTCATCGGAATTTCGACGAACTTTTGTCAAAATGATTTTGTCGATTTTCTGACAAAATTTGAAATGTCAAAATTTTAACCCAGCCAATAATGCTAGGTCAGAATTTCAATGTTTCAAATTTCATTGGAAAATCGATGAAATAATTTTGATGAAAGGTTGTCGAAATTCTGACGAACTTTCATCAGAATTTGAGTCAAAATGTATCAATGAGGAAAGAGGCCTTCTCTTATTGATAATCTTGATTAGGTGTTTGGTCACCTTATAGTACAAAGAGTAGGGGATACATTCCCTATTAAGATTACTAGTCTAAATGTAAATGTGGCTAAGTTTACCAAGGCACAAATTAAGAAAATAATCAGGGATAGTAAAGGGATGATCGATGAAAATGAAAGATTGAAACAAGATTTGATCAATTATAAAGATCAATTGCCTCCCTCTTGAGGAATTTACTCACCACTAGTGTATTGTGAGAGGAAAGTTCTTGAAGAATGTCTGAGACTAAATATTGGAAACATAAGTATGAGATAATCCAAGAAAAAAAGAGGATTTAAATAAAGAATTAAAAACTAATACATTTGAGGTAGTATCAAAATTGGTCTACAAAATATTTTCCAAGATGTTTGAAAATGTAGAGAAGGTTTTGATTATCCATAGTAATATATTTGTAGCCTTTAAAGAGAATGAAAGGTTGAGTATTAGAATGAAGGAAGTAGAGACACAAATAATATCCAAATGGGTTGGTGGTGAATGTATTCTTCAACAATACCAAGTGTTGGTGAAAATGCATGAGCATTTTCATAATGTACTAACATAGGAACTGAGTGACTTCAACCAGCTATTTGAGTATGGCCCTTTAAACTTCTTGATGAGGGTGAATTAATGGATTAAATGTGTGGAAAGATGATATCTCTAAGTATATATTGATGGATCTATATAATGTCAATGATGAAGAGGAGGCAATAGAGATAACAAATGTGCAATTGGGAGGAATATTTGATCTTGAGTATGCAATGAAAGATATCATCAAAAATTTAGACACCTATTCAATGTCGGGATATGTTGAACACTTGTCAAAGATCAATCTATTTATTGCACAAACCAAGTAAGGAATGTAGGGTAATGAAGCTTTGTATTATTTTGTGCACTATCATGGAGTATGGACCTTGAATAGATCTTCAATGATCATGGGTGCCTATGGAATATTAATAGATCACCATGCATCTACCTACGAACTTCTAAATATTTCATGTTTTATGTTTAATCAATATTTTTTTGCTTTAGTTATCAAGCAATGTGAATATTTGTAAGAGGCGTGAAGCTTGTTTCTTCTTGCATATAAAATGGGAAACCAAGGATTGATAAAGATAGAATAGGAATATTAGATAACAGTAGTATTAGAAGTATATCATTTTACATAAAGAAGACTGTCAAATATCATTTTCATTATTTTGAAGTAATATAAAAGATGGAGGAAGATAATTAATATCCCAATAATGGTTTTGATATTTTGTTGATATCATTCGATTATCTGATTGTATCCAGTTTACTACTTCTATATTATTTAAATGGGTCTGTCAAAAACTCAATTTATCCAAACATATTTTCTATTATGGTGTGATTTCATTGATTGGTTTCTTTCAAATAATTAAACATCCTTTTAATAAGATCACATTAATTTGGGAGTTCTATTTGGATTGATAAGAAGAGTCATATAATCATTAAAATTTTCATACTATATCCAACTTGGTTTTATCTTATTATTCGAATCAGAAATCCCTTTTGGTTTGTTAGAGGAAATTTGTTGTTTTTGTGTGATTTAATTGTCTAGTTCCTCTAGAGGATTAAAACTACCTATCAATTAATCACATTAACCTGATAAAAACCCTTTGGATTGATAAGAAGAGTTTAATAATTACATCCTTGCACGTTTAAAAAAGGTGTAAACAATCGCAAATGTCAAATAGTTTGAATTGTATCTAGTAAGTCATACACCATTCACCTCTTGACTCCATCAAACCAATTGTAGTAGGAACTAGTCTTACCCTTCTTATTTTAAATTCCATAAAATATCATTTATACCTTCATATTTGAGTTTCATCATTACGAATTGTAGTATTAAACAAGCCTTTGTCTATTCCACACTTCATGTCATTATCAGTAGATACTTCAAACCTAACTAAGAAACACATCTTACTCAAATATTTTTCAACCATTAAGGTCCACTCACCTAGGATTAATAGAGCCTGAAGTGCAGAGAGTCATCAAACATATGTGTTAACTCTATTCATTAGTTCAAAAATGTTAGATGTCTAATCATAGAGCCTGGCATCCTCTTAGGGTTTGCAACCTACATTTTTGAGACCTAATAGATTGGCAACTTTGTTGGGGACCCAATCAAGAATGAAATTTTATCCTATCCATTTCTAAGATCAATCAAGGCCTTTCGCCACAGAGTCATAAACATTCAAATTCATGTAAACACTTAGTCACTTGACTAAATAAAAAACTCCACTAGGATAAAACAAATTTTGTTTCAAATCTTAACTTTCCTACTTATGAATAAGTAGGTGATGACTTTGTCAAAAATTTATGGCCAATAAGCTAAACATCAAAACAAAAATATTAGATCATAGACATCAAAGATAACTATATCACCCAAAATGGATGGTAGAATATCATTGCACAAAGGAAATGCAAAGAAGAACAATGGTAGGTGGACAGAAAAACATGGATCTCCTCCTTAAAAGTTTGGCATAGATAAGTATGAAGTAGTATCCAATCAGCTAGATATCATGTGCAGTGATAAAGGGAACACATCAGAGCAACCCTTCATAGTGCATAATAGTCCTTTCTAAATAATGAAAGGTACCAATCAGTGCCACCTAAACAAAATAATTTGACTGATAGCATTCTCAATTTTAAACTAGATCCTCAAAAGAAAAGTGAATTCTATACACATGCAGAGGAAATAAAGATCCAAAACCAAAAAGAGTATGACCACATGATGTCATTACAATAAGGAGAAGAAAACTAGTATGGATTTATGGATCACTTTGGCCCTATTGAGAATCATTTTGGTCATACTACTATAACCAAAATGAGGACCCAAGAGTTGGAACAACATGTGGAAATACAAAAGGAGGAACTTAGGAGGAATCAATTAATAAGAGAGAGTGGAGAACTAAACCAAAAATTGCTCCAGATGAGCATCCCTTCATGAAAATGACTAAAGTACATACCTCCCCATAAACAAGGGGGGAACATCAATCCACAAGGATCATCTCAAAATATAGGTGTTCCAAGTAGTTCAAAAATACCTTTCAATATAGATGGGAATCCAAGCTATACCACTTATGTGCAATAAAATATCCCACCTCAAGGCTCACAACCTTATAATATGAACACCATATCACAATCTTATCCACTACCTGACCAAAAATATGTCCCACACCATGAACATTATGTACCCTAGATAAATGTCCATAACAATATGTACTCCCACAAAAACATCCGATAGAATGCCCATCAACCTCAGTATGGGTTTCAATATTATCCTAACCATCATAAGCAAATCCCTATGCACAAGGACTCCCAAATGTATATAGACAATTAAACTTATCTATATATATAGCATGTTTGAACACAATTGATAGCGATTTAAGGAATGATGTCCCTAAATTCTCAAGAAATAATACAATCACAACTAAAGAACACAGGAGGAATTTTAATGAATTTTTACAAGACCTTGGTATAGAATATGAAGATGTTCTCATGAGACTATGTATGATGTCTTTGATCGAATAATCTGGGGAATAGTTTAATAGTCTACCAAAAACCTCAATTACCTTCTCAATGGAATTTAAGAATCAATTACTAGAACAATATGGAAATCAATGTGCTCCAAAATTTTCCTTACATAAATTGATGAGTATTCAAAAGCATCAAAATGAGTTTGTTTTTTATTTCAACTAGATATTTTCTAAGATAAACAATAGAATACCACATGGGTCCAATGTAGCCAACTCAACAACCTTGTCCATATATTTAAGAGTCTGTTATCATTATATTTGCACCCTACTAAATTTTGAATTAAACAATCTACTAACACATGGGAGCATTCTCAAGTTGTCGATGACTTGTTTTGATAATGAACCTTCGGAAAAAGTCGGCTTCCTCTATGGTGCTCACCTAAAATTAACCTACTGAACTTGGAAAGGAAAAGGGGAGAAGGAGATAATATAATCTAAAAAAAAACTACTCCTATGGCGATGCACCTAAACATTAACCTGACCTGTAAACAACTTGTATACACAACCCAATCAAATGGCAAGGTTCAAAATCACACAAGTCAATTTCATATGTTGTTTTCATAAGTATTTCATAGGAACAATTTTTATGCCAAACTCTTAGAGGGAAAAATAATCTTCAAAACTAGAAGAATTGCATTTTTTATACAACTTATGACTTGCAACATGCATATCTTTCTGCTAAAGGTGCTAACTTTGAGACAAAAACCACAAGGAATTAGAAAAAATTCACAAGTAATCTCATCAATCAAATACTTGCACACAGTAAAATAGAAAAACTAAGAAGGAAAAATACATTACTTCATTGATTTTCAAGGCATCCACTGTCATACATGTCGAAAAGAGTTACAAAACTTATGTTATTTTTTCAAAGGACTCACAAAAGTCACAGAGCAAAAATATAACCAAGTAAGAACTCTAGACACATAAAAATGACCAAGGCCTACAAGCGAAATTTTACCACCTTTCGTCCTAACATGATTATGACACTATAATTATGTTTCTAACCCACATTCAACTATTAATTAAACAATTTATAATTATTTAGTTAATTCATGATCTTTCATTCTTAATGATTATTAAATAAATAAATCTTATTTATTTATTTAATATGTCACTAATTATCAAAGTCTTCCTGCAGTTAAATAAAGTCTCATTTATTTAATTAATCTTTATCATTAATGTCCTCCTAATTATTAAATAAATATATTTTAATATATTTATTTAATATGTCATGAATTCCTAAATCCTCTCGTAATTAAAGATTCATTAATTTATTTAATTAATTAACTGTCTCCTCTAAATTAAATAATTATTATTAATTATTTAATTGCCTTATGTGACATTTCCCTCTTTTTAAATAAAATAATTTATTTAAAAATGACTTCACATTTGTTAACTGATTCTTCTTTTAGTAATTAATCTCAAAAATAAATTACTCATTATCTCACAAATCCATATTTTGAATTAATTTAATTCAAAATGGAAATATTCTTCTACAAATCAAGTAATTGCTAAAATTACTGATTTTCTAAAATCTCATCTTCTTATCTTCTGATTTTTACTAATTTTATCTCACTATCACATTTATCCTTGATTTAATTTATTTAAATTAATCTTATTCACTCATTTGGGATTTTACCCTAACCCTAATTGAGAGTTGTCACTTTGAATCTTAACCCTTGATTCTAGGGAATTTCTCAACTTCTCATCTCGTTTGTCCGTTTAAGATGGCATTTTCTATAAAATGACAATCTTGATCTCATTTTTGAAATCTCTTGACCTCATAATTTTTTATCATTTATCTCTTGCAATCTCATCATAATCTTTAGGCTTATTAATAACTTGCATACTAGAATTAAATTTCTATATTGCATAGAATTTTTAAAAAAATCCTTGAAAGCTTTGTTTAGGGCTAGATATTTAGAGTTTGCTCACATACACAATCTGAGGGCATCCATTATCACAACAAGATTAAGGAGGTACAATGGAAGTGAATCATGGAGGAGAGAAGATTGGTTGACACTATTCTAGTTTCATTCATTTTCCTTTTATCTCTAATGTATTTCATTGTTTGTTGGATTTGATTTAATATATGTATGCATTGTAAGACTAACAATCTATTTTGTAGAAATACTTCATTACATTGGTGAACCTGACATGATTAACACAATTTTTATAGGTTCTCGTACGGCCTTGGATTTTTTTTGTAGGTACAGAGTACAGAATGACGCAAATAATAGCCTACATGATGCAAGTGCTCTATCGCACCACATTTGCACTCGCGAAGGACGCATAAGACCTGCCGTAATCCATACAAGCTCACTAATGACACATTCAACATGATGCAATGCATTTGATAGAACCCACACTGCATCTACTTTTTTGAGCCACATCCATTATTTCGTGCTGCAAATGACAGGTTAATTTCTTTTTTAAATTATTATCTGGATCCAACGCGACCGCGACCAGTTATTTTATTGATGTATGGGAACTAAAATGTACCAATCCTAGGATATGCACTTTAATATGGAATTTATCAATCCTAGGATAAACATTTTAAGTTGGAATTTATCAATCCTAGGATACTCACCAAATTTATTTATGTTTTTTTGGTGAAAATGAATCTCATGCCTGTTGTGAAGCAACATCTTCACTTAGTGTAGAAAATCATCATTTGGGTTTAAAATTGAACCATTTGTTTGTTGTGCTTTCTAGGTAATAGGTATATGCTCTCCCCTTTACTAGGTGATAAAAAAACTAGACTTACCCATTTTATCTTTATGCATTTTATGTTTAATTAAATCCTTTAGAAGGCCTGTCGTAGTAGGAAAAAGTACTCACCCTATGGGAATGACCTAAGTGGGAACAACCAAAGCCAGGTTTTCCAACCCACTATAATCAAAAGTGAATTTTGGGGAAACCCATATTCAACGGAAGTGGCAAGATAACCATCCCCAAAATATTTGTTCTAAAGATTGGGAGGTCTCTTGAGGGAGTTTATCTATTTCCATGCCAAACAAAAACCTTTACTATGAACCATAGTGTAAAAAGTCAGTCGTGTCAGTATCCAGACATTATTTCAATCATAATGCAAGGGGAGGGAAGAATATTCCCCCAAGACACTCACCATATAATCACCACAGATTGTTTTCTCAGGGGATCTAGAAATATAACCTTGAGTACGCACCTGGAAAAGACAAAAACATGGGCACCCTCTAGGGGGTGACACAACTGTGTGAGTCGATGTTGTTGGTATGTGGTGACTGATCATTCTATAGTGTACACTCTTCATATATCCTCGGCCGGTCGCCCAAGGGTTCGGGGTGGAGAAAATTTTTGTCCTGCTTTTTCGCGAAATTACCAAAAAAGGGAAAAATCATAAAAGGGGAAAAAGCCCCAATTTTGTATAACCCTAATTTATAAAGGGTTTGGGATAGAGTTACAGTATTATAAGAAACAGGTGATTATTCATGATATTGTAATAGGGTTTTGCACTGGTTAATAATATCATTGGATGGCTGCGGTTTGGTGGATGTAGCCCACATTGGGTGAACCACGTTAAATTCTCTGTGTTATTTTTCTGTGTGTTTTACTTCTGGTTTATTTGATAAAATCTGCATTTAGCTTTTAGATATCTGCCATTGAAAACCTAACAGATGTGATTTTAGGTTGTGGGTTGTGATTGCTATGATGACCCTTTGACTATTAAGAGTGAGTCTGCTTGAAGTGTCTTTTTGTTCAAATACCAATGAAAACAAAAAAGGGTCATGCTCGATCCTTGAACATAAACTCAACGTCTTAGATTCTATGTCTTGCCAAAATCAATAAACTTCAACAATCTAAACATCAACAATTTGGGTCCAAACTTGTCAAATCTACAAAGTTGTTTTCTTTTTTTTCAAAAATTTGCTTCATGCAACGCAAGCACTCTGTCAAACCGCAATTGCCATATTTTGAGCTGCAATAGCTCTGATGGGTCACATTTGAAACATCCTGAGCCGCATTCACTCTGATGAGCCACAATTGAAACACACAGAGCCACATTTTCCAATATCAAATCACATTTGCTATACCATGTCGCATTTGCCAGTATCAAACTGCATCCGCTATACCACACTGCATTTTCTAGTATCAAACCGTACTCGCTATACTGAGTCACATTTTGCAGTCCAAAAACCACATTCATCAGCCTGAGACGCATATTCTCTATCATTCTACATTCGCTACGATGCATTTGTGAATATTTTCAAACCATCTTCTCATTGTCAAAACAAAAAGTCCACAACTTGTCTTTAATTCAATCAAGTCTTCCTTCACTATTATAGTTCAAACCAAACTCTGCATTGCTCAACTTCCCTTAGAAAATGGCATTATAGGTATCATTTTTTTTAGGATCACAGTAAGAGTCTATTTCCAATTTTATTCCATTAGATTGCAATGGTAACTTCACCATCTCTTTAGACACTTACTTTTGCAGATTTTAGGAGTTGACTCTTACCATTCATTGTCAAAACCTTGCATTCAATAGTAGGTTACCATTGGGCCCAATTACCTTTTGTCATTTAGTTAAAAAAAATTTGAATTATTTCCCACTCAATAGTCTAGTGTGGAAAATTCACTTTGTCCTCTTTTAGTCCTTTTATGGTCCATTGGTCTTCCAAAATTGAATCATTACAAAAAAATTGTTTTCTCAAGTTGTCCTCCTTAGATCCCTCAATATTAACTACATCATAGGCTCCTTTAGTTGCATATCATTTAGCATCTCCATTTTTGTGTCACACCATTTTCATTCACAAGTCTTTAGCCTCATTTTTGGTCTCACTTGCATTTCATAGCATTCCTTAAAAACCAAAAACATAGTGTCATAATTAGATCATTCTCTCAATCATCCCAAAGTTGAGAAAAAATTTTATGGTTGAAAATCGATTATAGAAAAAGAAAATACTCATGGATTCCTTTGAACAAGACACCGACTTTCTTGATTTCACAACTGGCATGGATTCCTTCCCTAATGCCATGAAAAATCCTTGTTATGACATGGGAAATTCCAACATCAATCCTTTTAGTGAAATGAACATCCCACCATCTCCAACACATATTTTTGAACCATTTATCCGACGGGATCAAAATTGGGAAGTCTTTGAAGAAGACTTATTAGCTATTTCCCAACACCCAAAAGTTGTTGCTTTTGTGGAAGAAGTAGTCTTAAATGAATCTTCTAGATTCCTAGCTATGCTCCTTGAGAAAGGGGATAAGTTACCAAAGGGATTTGATCTTGACACTCTTAGAGAAAAATCTCCCAATCCCTCATCACACAATCCTTCCATGGGAGTCTCTTCATAGAATTTCATCAACACCATCAATGCTACCTCCCTTGGTCACACTACCACAACCAACAAAAAATCTATTGGGGGATCATCTACCCAAACTAACACTACATCACAATCCATTCCACAACAAAAATCCACCATCCCTTCACAAACAATGGGTGAAACCACCTCAAACCTTTTTGGAACTTCATCTAGTTCCATGAGTACATCAGCAAACCTATTATTAGGTTCTTCAAATTCTATAGCAACCAACTCATCCAACCCTTTTGGGAGAAATAAATGAAGAGTTGTCATATAAGGCACCCAACCTACTTCCTCACAGGTTAATACCAACATTCTTGTGACCCAAAGAACCAACATTCCTCATGGCCACAATCTCTTATTTGGTCAAGGCAATCAGGGCACTCAATCCTTCACTCCATTTGGGCATCAAAAAGCCCAAAATCAACAAGGCCCTCAATCCTTCACTCTATTTAGGCATCAACAAGCTCAAAATAAACAAGGCCCTCGATCATTCACTTCATTTGGACATCAAAAAACTCAAAACCAACAAGGTCCTCAAATTCAATCCAACATGGAAAGATCTCACATAACCACTTATGCCTCTCAAGGTCATACACAATAGAACATCCCTCATCAAAACACTCATTTCCAACAACCGTATAATCAAAACATTCATTTTTCTCACCGATAACCAATTCCAAATCAACACACCTCATCACTAAACCTGGGGATTCAATTTTTCCCTATCTTCAACATGAGTAATGCTACCAATCATCCCATGGTGGAAGCACTCACACTCCAAGTCGCTACTCTTCAAATGCAATTGGAGACCTTGCAATAATCCAAAAAAAAATCATACATGTCACATGACTTATGTCCATATCCATTTGACACAACCTTGTATATGCCACCCTTTCCCTATGGATATGTGGTACCTCATTTTTCCAAATACAAAGGGAAAACAAACCCCATTGAACACATAAGAGAATTCACCACTAGTTGCATGGACATTGCATATGAGAAAACTTATCTCATGAGACTTTTTTCAAGAAGTCTCACAGGTCATGCATTAGAATGGTTCTTGCTATTGCCTAAGGGAATCAAAATATGGGATGAATTGGCAAACAAGTTTGTTTAAAACTATTCCTATAACATTGAAATGGATATTGACATTGCCTCCTTATGCAGACTTACCCAAGAGGATCCAGGACAGACTTTTATTCTATTATTTCAAAGATGGAGAACCTTAGGAAGTAGATGTCTGGTCAAAATACCTGAAAAGGATAAAGTCACCATATTTGTACAAACTCTCCTAGGACTACTAAGGTATGGCTTACAAGTCCATTGTTGAGAAAGCCTTGATTTCCAAAGGCGAATTAAAATATGGAAGAAAAACCATCAACACCACCATAAATAATAACCGAAGTAGCACAAATGACAAAACCAAATAATGGGTTAAGAACAAGCATATCACAAATGATGGTGTAGTTGATGCAAAAAACGTCAATGCAACAAGTCATGTACTCACAATCAAAGGAGTACAAATTCAAAATGCACCTATAATTACACCGATACCAACTACTAATGCTATCCAAAGCAATCATGCAAAAACTAATCAAAGGCAGCCACGTCAACCCCAACAATTCCAAAAATGCACATACACCCCTTTGGGTGAACCTATTGAAATTGTCTTGAAGAAAATTCTTCAAAACAATGTCATAACACTGGAAGAGACAAAACCGTATGACCCTGGTCAGTTCAAGATGTCATGGTGGGATGACAGTGCATTTTGTGATTACCACCATGCCAAAGGACACAAAACTTCCTCTTGTCATCAGTTGTGAAATATGGTACAAGACCTCATTGAGAACCACACCATTGAGTTAGGTGATCAATCATTTACATCTAATGCGGATCATACTATCCACAAAAACCCATTGTAAGATCATGGTAAAGCTTCCTCATCTGGCACAAAGAATACCAACAATCAAGCCAATCACATTCATCTAGCCTACAATATTGTCTATCCTGCATACAATTTTCTCAGTGGTACCATCATTAACAATCTTCATGCTACCAATGAAGATGAATCTGTTAATACCATTACCATCAAAAAGGCCCCAAAATGCAGTGTCACCACACGTAAAGGCAAGTTCACTATCCCAGGTCCTTTTTCACATCAACCTAATATCACCATACCTCGTCCATCCACCAGACAGTTAAACCCAAAACCGGAGTTCAACATTATTGAGAAATTGAATAAAACCCTAGCTCACATATCCATTCTTGAACTACTCTGTATCTCACCTGCACATAAGGCCATCTTGGATAAAGTCCTACAATAGTTGTCTGTCCTAACCAACATTGATGTCAACCACTTTGGGACTATGGTTGGATATCTGAGTTCACCTCATCACATCACTTTTTCAGACAGTGACTATTCCTCGCCCAAACCATCCCATAATGATGCCCTTCACATCGAGGTTTTTGTCCACAAGCATACAATCAGATGAGTCTTAGTAGATGGTAGAGCATAATTGAACATTTTCTCTCTAAAATTGGTTAAAGCTCTTGGTTTCTCTGATGTATGCGTAGATGCTAGCAAGAGCATTGTCATCAAGGCATACGATAATGAACAACGCACTTCTAAAGGTGTCATTACAATTCCACTTCAGGTAGGACCAGTTATCATAGATACAATATGCCAGGTCCTGGATCAGGACATACAATATAATATCTTACTTGGTGGCCCATGGATTCATGCTCTAAAGGCCATTCCATCCACATACCACCAATGCGTGAAATTCCCTTTTGATGGTACTAAAATCACTATCCCAGGGGATCCCGATCCATTTCAATACTGTACCAATTTGCGAGCTACTGTTGAGCGCTAGATACCCATCAATTGGGAAGCCTCAACCTCCACTTCATCCAAATATATTGACCCATCTGCACTTAACAAATCATCCATCCCATCACCTTCTACCACACCATCTTCCTCAGCCTCCATACCAAGTAAAGACTTTCAGATCCAGGACCTTGGATTTGGAGAATTCAAATTGAATAAGGCTTATTGTATCACCACAATACCGAAGCCGCCTAAATTCTATGGTAGACCATGATTTGCAGTCGAGCCCAAAAAAAATTTCAAGGTTCCACCAAAAAGTGTTTTTACACTGTGAGGCGATATGGGTAATGAAGTCATTATCGACATAGATAGTTGGATCTACAAAGACCCAGTAGAGTTATCTCCACTACCACTACATCTCTATGGGAAAGTCTATGATATATGCAAAGCCCTAGGTTTTGACAGCACAAGCAGCCTTGGAAAGGCCAACAATGGAAGGAGGGAACCTATCATCATGACTGCAAGACCAAGGTACATAGGGCTAGGGTTTGACCAATTTGAAACTGACGATCAACGTACCCATGAACTTTCAAGTAAGGATGTAATAGCTATAGAAAGTGTCATCGGTACCACCTGAATCATCCCACCCAATTCTTGAGCCCACCCATGAGCCTAACCTACCTAAGCCCATATCCATACTTCTGAAATACTAGCCACTAGTCATGATGTTGATAATTTTATCCCATATTATGATTTTGAATTCGATTCATCAGACTCAGAATATGGTCCATCTATCACATCTGACACGAAAGTTGAAATCAACAAATTTTCCTTTACACTTGAGGCTTCAATTTGCACACTTTATGTATCCTCCCCATCCTTCACCAACACTGATGATGGGATCCCTCTTGTTTACCCACAATTGATCGACTGGGACCAACAAGATCCACCAATGATGGACATTTTTTAGAATGATGAGGCAATCACATAATTCATGGGGCTCCGTGAAGGTATTATGTGGGGTGATCACAAAATAGGGTTTTCCATTGATCTAGATTGTGCATCTTAGTTCAAGGAGACTATGGAATCCTCCAGTCCGAAAAATACAAAGAATAAAAAAGAAAGAGAAATGTCTTTAGGTGAAAATCGCGAGGCACCTTCTGATAGTAAAATAGTAAAAACAAAGGATGTATCCGAAGGTGCAACCCTCTTTGAGGTGCCTAAGGATGGAGGATTGGAATTTCTTCCCGTAACACAAGAAAAATCAGCTATGCTCATTGAAGACACAATGGAAGTTAACATAGCCACACCAAACAATCCCAAAATGATTGTCTTGGCCACATCATTGTCAAAGGAAGAAAAAACCGAATTTCAACAATTCTTCACAGATAGGAAAGTTAACTTCGCATGGTCATATGCTGACATGCTAGGCCTTGATCCCGAATTGGTATTACATCATCTTCCTCTAATCCTAGGAATCAAGCCAATCAAACAAAATTTGCACAAAATGCATCCACAAAATGTGCTACTTGTAAAATCTGAATTAAAGAAGTTACTGGATGTTGAGTTCATAAGGTCAATAGACTATACTGATTGGATATCCAACATTGTCCCTGTTACAAAGAAAAATGAACAAATTCGTATCAGTACAAATTTTAGAGATTTGAATAAGGCTTGCACAAAAGAGGATTTCCCCTTATCAAATATAGACATGATTGTTGATCTCACGTAGGGTATGAGATGCTATCTCTCATGGATGATTTCTCAGGCTATAACCAAATCCGAATTGCAATAGAAGATCAACATAAAAAATCATTCACTTGCCCATGGGGAACACACTGTTGGAATGTCATGCCTTTTGGCTTAAATAATGCAAGCACGACATAGTAGAGGGCTATGAAAACAATCTTTCATGACATGATGCATATCCTAATGGAAGATTATGTGGATGACCTATTGGAAAAATCTTTGACAAGAAAAGACCATCTCAAAGTACTAGACAAAATATTTAGACGGCTTGAGGATTACAAGGTTCGTTTGAACCCAAAAAAATGTGTCTTTGAAGTCACTTCAGGTAAGTTGTTTGGATACATAGTTTGACGACAAGGCATTGATGTTGATCCCACAAAAGTAAAAGAAATTTTGGACATGCCTCCACCAAAAGTAATCAATGAGTTGTGAAAACTTCAAGGTAGATTGCAATCTATTTGCCGCTTCATCACATAGTTGGCAGACAAGTGTCAACCATTCCAATATCTTCTATGCAAAATCATTCCTTTTGTATGGACAGATAAGTCCCACATAGCCTTCGAACAAATTAAGGAATATCTATTGACACCACTAGTCCTAATGCCACCTATTGAAGGCAATCCATTTATTTTGTATGTCTCTGCAACTACAAATGCACTGGGGGTATTATTGGCACAAAATGATAATGAAGAGAAAGAACGAGCCATATACTACATCAGTTGCACACTAATAGGATATGAGCTCAACTACACAACCATTGAATGGTCATGCCTTACAATTGTCTTTGTAGTGCATAAAATAAGACACTATATGTTGAGCCATCAAACACATTTGGTAGCTAATATTGACACACTAAAATATCTACTAAGTCGAGCAGCATTGATAGGTCGCTTGGCAAATTGGGTCATGATATTAAGTGAGTATGAAATACAATATGTGGAGTGCAAGGAAATAAAGGTCAAGTAATAGAAGATCAATTGGTAGATGCACCAATCCAATCCACTCATCTACTAAGAACTAATTTTCGTGATGAGTCTATCTTTCACACATAACCAACTTTACCATGGAAACTATACTTTGATGGGTCCTACACTGGTCATGGCTCAGGAGTTGGCATATTATTTATCACATCACAAGGGAATTCAATTCATAAATCATTTTGGATCACCTTCCCTTGTACAAATAATATTGTAGAATAAGAAGCATTGGTCATAGGTTTCAAGATAGAAATTCAATGAAAATTTCAGACATTGCTCGTATTCGGGGATTCTCAGTTAGTCATCAACCAAGTGAATGAGGATTATGACACAAAGGATGAAAAGTTTCTTCCTTACAAGTGCATGGTGGATATTTTCTTGATGTATTTAAAAATTATTGCATTTGAACAAATCCCAAGGACACAAAATAAGGCAACTGATGCAATGGATACCATTGGATCTCTCTTAGACATCCCTAAGAATGTGTCATAATTTGAATTCTTAGTGGAATAGTTGTTGATGCCTACATACGATATTCCAGAGTCAAAAATGGTGTGTGAGATTTTTGGTCCCAACTCGCCTTGGTATCAGGACATCTATGAATATCTTAAATCCCAAATCCTCCCACCCAACCTTTCCAATAACCAAAGAAAGTCCTTTATCTGAAAAGTGGCTCGACATACCATCGTTAGTGACACCCTATACCTATGTGGCTTTGATAACACCTCTCTATGTTGTCTTGACACTGATGAAGCCCAAACAACTTTACGCGAAGTGCATGAGGGTATATGTGGATCTCATTCAAGTGGTCCAATGTTAGCTCAAAAAGTCACCAGACTTGGATACTACTGGCCGACATTGAAAAATTATGCTCTTCAATTTGTCAGAACATGTCGAAAATGCTAGGTGCATAGTGACCTAATTCATGTACTTGCATAGGAATCAAGACCAATCACTTCTCCATGGCCTTTCGTACAATGAGGACTCGACCTCGTGGGCAAGATCCATCCATCCTCTTCTAAAGGCCATAAATTCATAATCACTGCCACTGACTACTTTACTAAGTGGATTGAAGTCGTCCCTCTCACTTACATCACCGGTAAGCAAATATCCAAGTTTATTCTAAATTACATCATCTGTCGGTATGGTGTCCCACAATCCATCATCATAGATAATGGTAGTCCATTAAAAAATTAGGACGTTCGTGAGCTCTGTGAGTGATTCCACATCCAACACCATTTTTCCACCCCATATTACCCACAAGGTAATAGCCAAGTTGAGGCGTCAAATAAAACAGTTATTCGCATACTCAAGAAGACCATCAATGACATTGGCCGAGATTGGCACTTGCAACTTATTCTTGCTTTATGGGCCTATCGTACTAGCATCCATACCCTCACTAGAGCCACTCCATTTTCCCTGGTCTACGGATCAGAGGCTATATTGCCCATCGAGGTCAAAACTCCTTCTCTCTGGGTATCCTTGAAAGGAATGATTGATGATGAAGAGTACAGACAGTCTCGCATACATGAGCTAAAAATGTTACAAGAAAGATGAAAAAATGCCTTAAATCATTTGCAGGCATATCCAAATCATCTCTACCGAAGCTATAACAAAAGAGTAATGGTGCAAAAATTTGAAATCGGTGACTTGGCTCTCATGCAAAACCTAAGAAATCAGGCGAACCATGAAAAGCATGGCAAGTTTGAGGCTAATTGGTTGGTTCCTTATATCATTACTATCAAATTTGGTTCTAGAGCTTATTAGTTTGCCACACTTGATGGAGAACAACCGACAAAACCCATCAACAACTTACATCTAAGAAATTTCTACACATAGCATCAAAGAGTTGGGCTAAAAATCTAAAAATACAAAAAAAATGAAAATAGAAAAAATCATCCCTTGATGAAAACTTGGCAAACAAGCATCTTGGTGACATCAAAAAAATGGAAAAAATAGTAAAAACAAATGAATTCATCCAATAGTGAAAACTTGGCAAATAGGTGCTTTGGATAAGTACCATGGTGAAAACTTGGAAAACAGGCACCATGCATAGTTGATCATTGCTTCACCATCTACTGTTACTCAAATCGACCTTTATCAAATTTTCATAATCACAAAGACCTGATACATTCATGACATTTGTCCTAAGTCCTGTCGATTCCGTTCATGGTTAGCATTTGGTTGACATCATCCCTTGCATATAATTTCTTTTTCCCTTTGTCTACCTATCTCCACATCATTTGACTCGGGTAATCCCTAATTTGTCTAGGGGAAAGACCTGTATCATGGAACTGTAGTGGGTGTCGTACATGATCTCGCATTCTGAAAAAGTCTTGAAAAAATCCTAAAAATCTAAAAAAGTCCTAAAAATTTGAAAAAGTCCTGAAAAAAGTCTTAAAAATTTGAAAATGTCTTGAAAAAATCCAAAGCAGAGACGGGGTAAATATGATCAATTCAATCGATCGTTTCAATCAATCTTTTGTCCAAGTCCGAACTACATTGTCTTTGCACTTTTTCTACATAGGCAAGATTCATCCTTGAATCCCCAAGACATTAGGTCAGTCTTTCTAGGCTGGTCAAAATAAAATCATGATTCAAACTTCTGTCCTTTGGACAAGGTCATTTGTCATTTTGAATTATGAGGTCTCTGAGTGCATGACATAGGCAAGGCCATCAAGCAATGAGCCCTCGAGGCCGCACTAGGTCAGTCCGTTAGGGTTCGTGGCACAAAATTTCCACACACATCAAACTATCTTCAAATCAAGAAAATCTTATGTCAATCTCGAGCTACTAGTCTATCAGAAATTTGTTTCATCAACACTTTCAATCAATTTAGCATATTAGCAATGACATGTAGTCAAAATTCTATCAAAACAATTCACCCTGGCAAAAATTTTGGTTCTTCTTCAGATGTGTCCTTAAAAGCAACTCTCATCAATTTTTTATGATTTTGGATGTGTCCTTCCTAAGCATCATCAACATCGTCTGACATCTTGATGGATTCTCCTAACTCTGAGAATTAATCTCCTAGATATCAGCGTCATTCAAGATCTATCCTTCTTGAATTTGATATTGTTCAAAATTTGGCAACACTTGACATTAAAACACTTGGAAAATATTTTTTCTATCTTTTGATGATTATCATGATATTAGTTCCGTATGTCTTAGGAACCACAACATATCATGATGATTATCCTTGTCTTTTTAAAATCACTTTGCTATTAGTTTCTCCAAGATGTCTTGACTTCAGGATTTAGAGAAACAACAACGTAGTACGATGATTTACTACATGTTTTATTTACTATCATGTGGCTAGTTTCTCAAGGATTTCCTAACATCAGAATTTAGAAAAGCAGTGATGTCTCATGATTGGTAAGGTTTCTCTGGCGGTTGGTCATGACAAAGTGACTAGGGGAAATTATGTTCCTTGTATGAGTCATGATCATCTTTGTCTGCGGCTGTTGATCTATGTGATGGTTCAACCTTCCACACTATTGATCTATGTCATATCATAGTGTTTGTCGGCCATCATGACATTTTTGCCCAATGATGATTAAAGAGCAATAACTAGGATAGCACTATAGAAAATCTTTGAAAGATTTTTTGTTTCCACACTAACATGCATTATCTTTCTTTGCACTAACATAAATCTTTGCCTTCTTTTCTTCTTGTTCTCTGATGATATCCTGTGACATACAAAAAAAAAAGTTGCATACATAACTACACAAGCATTTCATAATCACATTTCGCATCTGCATAAATCAAATACCATAATTCACATTTCATAAAACTATCATTTACATTCATCCATCTCACATCATAAAACCATCATTTGCATCAACATATAAGCATCATAAATAAACATTTGCATTAGCATATAGGAATCACATCATCATCACATCGCACAATGCATACATATGTAACCACATCAATAATTGCATTCATAAACATAAGCATAATGTCCATACACCTCATAGCATCATAAAATCATCAAATACACATATGATAAAGCATTAGAATACCATAGCACATAACATCATATAGACCACACCAAAATGGCATCGCATATATATATAATCTCAAAAAAAAATCATGTCACAGGATAGAGTCGTATGGTATCCCAAAAATGGAGCTCGCGGGCTCGAATATCAAGATATACAAGTGTCTAAAAATCAGTCCTATAATGGCCCTCCTCTGTCTCGTGGAGGTGAATTGCGAGGTGGTTGTGGCTGCCCCATCAAGTGAAAAGTGACCTGAATTGGAGTGGTATCTTGAGTCTAACTTTGAGAGCCCGAGACCTTGGTAATAGGAGACTACCTCTGCTTTGTCTTGTGTCTTAATGACACTGATCTGTGCCCATGCTCTGACCTTTGGTTGTTGCTTGATGAATGTCTATGAGAGCTATGTGACTTGTGGCCCGATGACTGACCTGATGAAGTTGACCCCCTAGCACTGGTATGACTACTACTATGTGATCTACTATTGTGTGTGTCTGGCTACCACTGCCTAACCTACTGTAGGATCAGGACAATCTGAGATCCCGTCTCTCTAGGGGAACCACCTGCTCATATAGCAACCTATACCGCCCCTTGATCTCTACCATCCTAGCCAGCTCCCTGGCCATATCTCCTGTTGGCCATGAGCATAACTTTGCAAACTCAGTGACCCATTGGTCTGACTCTTGCCATCAAATAATAGCTTGATCCCTCTCCACTTTGGTGACCTCTAACTCCACTTCCAGGAAGACAAGGCAACATTGAGTCTTCTCTGAAGATCCATGATCCTCTAGTCAATAGTGGCATCTACAGGAAAAATGGGTGATCTATCACCCTCATCATCCCTAGTAATCATCCACTCCCGCAGCCTTTGGTTTGTCTCATCCTCTACCTCCTCCTCCTCATCCCTCTCCTCCTTAGCCTAAATCTCCTCCACATCTATATCAAGAGGGTGTCCCCCAGCAAATTGATCCTCATCTCCACCCCTGAGCTCCTCCTCACCCCCTCTTATCTCCTCCCTTGCCTTCTGCTCAGAAAGCATCTCTCTCTCCTCGCCCTCCTCTTGAATGGGTGACAATGGTTCACCTCCCACTCTCCTCCTAACTCTCTTGCGCTGCCTCCACCCTCCACCATCCCTCCTCCTCCACACGCCCCTCCCATCTCCTCCATCCCCTCCTCCCCCACCACCCCCATCATCTCCCTTGCCTCCATCTCTCCCCTGGCCCCTCTACCATCTCTGCCTCCACCCTAGGCTCTCCTCGGTACCCATGGAATTACCAAACTTCAATCTATAGGTGGAGGACCATTTGGATCTGTCAGAGGGATAGGCCTATGAATCTACCACCAAGCATCGAACTCAGCAGATGTCCCTGGATCTGCTGGACCCCCTCTCCACATCCATTGAACTGTAACTAGACCATTCACTTGCTACTTAGCCACTGTCACTGATATGGGCGGTCCCCACATGGTCTCCTTGGAAGACCGTGCCTACTGGCACATCTTGCTGCTCTCTGAATTGTCATAGTACTCATTGGGGAAGGTACATCTTTATGATACACTGACTCTGCACTATACGGTCGATTGGGTATCTAAATTGTCTGCATAATGATAGATGACCATCCTCATCTAGCCACTAGGCACAATCTCTCTAAGGCCTCCAGATGAAGCTAATCATGGTGTTAATCCTATGACGCCAATAATCAGTATCCCCCATGTGAGTTTGACTGACTGAACCCGCATACAAGTAGATGCACAACATCCCATTGCCCAACTAATGCATTTGTACTGGTGGTCGAAAGATGGGAATGCGCTCCCATACCCAGATCATCAAAAGGGTAGTCCTATAGTTAATACTATGGCCCTAGTGATAAATGACCTCATGCAATTAATGATATAGCATGACCAGCAAACAAGGTCCCCAAGCAAAAATGGTCCTCTATCCTCGCATAAGGACAAGTACATATCCCCATCCAATGGGAAATCCATGACCAGGATGATCTGGAATCAGTAATCCAGAAATTAGTGTCATCAGCATAGCATCCCACTTGGGAAATTGGTTGGCTACCACATCCCAACCAATGTCATAACCATTGATACCCAACTGGGCACCACTGACACCCTCATACATATCTAATAGGGCATGTCACCCTTGGTGCGGGTCATATACAACCCTCTCTCCATGAATCAGAATGTGAAGTATATGGTACACATCCTCTAAAGTGATTGCAGCCTCTCTTGTAGGAAGATGAAAGGAGCAGGTCTCCAAGTGCCATCTCTCGCATAGAGCTATCAACAAACCCCTATTTTCCCAAAGGATGGGCATGTAGGTAATGTAGTACAACCCCAATGACATCAGGCGTTGTCTCTCCCTATCACTCAAGCAATATCTGAAGGTGTATGTCACCGGCCTAAACTCGCCTATGTAAATCGACACCAATCACATTTGCACATATAGAAACATGAGTTAGAGCCTGCGGTTAGCATTATTGAATCAAAATGCATCTAAAACTAAACTGAACAAAAATTCAACTTTGGTCAACTACAATTGTGTTGCATTGACTACAAATGCATCACAATTAGTCAATTATGGCTCTACACAAGGCAATTGCATTGCAATTTATCAAATGTGTCATTTTATCTATCAATTGCATAGTTTAGCAACATTTGTAGTGCTAGATGTGCAATCGCGTTGCGGTTTTTTCAATTACATCATTTGACTTGGAAAATGTGTCACAATAGTGCAAATGCATTGCAGATTGTGTCAATTGCATCACAATCTAGCAATTTTTCATTTTCCCACACAAATGTGAAGCTTAACAAGAAAACCTAGCTACCCTAGGCACTTGCGTCGTGATGCAAACAAATGCATTGAACGTGAAGGCATTTGTGGCTTACGCGACATCATTTTCATCGTAACGCATTTTTTTAAACCCCGGTAAACCCTCATAAATGCTTTAAGTTTAAAAATTGACAAGTTGGATAGATTACTTACCTATGCCTCTACGCCCTCAGGTCGTCAGAAATTCCGCATGTGGTATCCACGCAGGGTAGTCACTGGAATCACCATCATTTTTTTGAGCTCTGATATCTGAAATTTCTTTGTAGCAAATGACCAAATGACATTGGGGTTTTCCTTTTTAACCTATTTATAGGCTGAAAATTAGGGTTTTGACCTAGTAGGTTTGTACTGGAGGTTCATTTGACTACCTTTGACTGACATTTTTGCTGACTTAACGTCCTTCATTCTCAAAATCGCTTGCACCATTATTTCTTTGGCCATTAATTTGAATAGTCAGGATATTTTCCAAATTTTTCTGACCTCGGGTCGAAATTCAAAAAAAATCTTGAGGGGGCATAGGCACTCCGTACCTTCACTGGGGCATATTCTGGACTTGTTTTCTTTGCCATAATGCAAAAAACTGCATTATGACAAAGAAGGGAAAATGTAGACACATAAAAATGACCAAGGCCTGCAAGCAACATTTTACCACCTTTCATCCTAACATGATTATGACATTGTAATTATGTTTCGAACCCACATTCAACTATTAATTAAACAATTTATAATTATTTAATTAATTCATGATCTTTCATTCTTCATGATTATTAAATAAATAAATCTTATTTATTTATTTAATATGTCACTAATTATCAAAGTCTTCTTGCAATTAAATAAAGTCTCATTTATTTAATTAACCTTTATCATTAATGTCCTCCTGATTATTAAATAAATATATTTTAATATATTGATTTAATATGTCACTAATTCCTAAATCCTCTTGTAATTAAATAGATTCATTAATCTATTTAATTAGTTAACTATCTCCTCTAAATTAAATAATAATTATTAATTATTTAATTGCCTTATGTGACATTTCCCTCTTTTTAAATAAAATAATTTATTTAAAAATGACTTCACATTTGTCAATTGATTCTTCTTTAAGTAATTAATCTCAAAAGTCAATTACTCATTATCTCACAAATCCATATTTTGAATTAATTTAATTCAAAATGGAAATATTCTTCTACAAATCAAGTAACTGCTAAAATTACTAATTTTCTAAAATCTCATCTTCTTATCTTCTGATTTTTACTAATTTCATCTCACTATCACATTTATCCTTGATTTAATTTATTTAAATTAATCTTATTCACTCATTTGGGATTTTACCCTAACCCTAATTGAGAGTTGTCACTTTGAATCTTAACCCTTGATTCTAGGGCATTTCTCAACTTCTCATCTTGTCCATCTATTTAAGATGGCATTTTTGATAAAATGGCAATCTTGATCTCATTTTTGACATCTCTTGACCTCATAATTTTTGATCATTTATCTCTTGCAATCTCATCATAATCTTTAGGCTTATTAATAACTTGCATACAAGAATTAAATTTCTATTTTGCATAGAATTTTTAAACAAATCCTTCAAAACTTTGTTTAGGGCTAGATATTTAGAGTTTGCTCACATACACAATCTGAGGGCATCCATTATCACAACAAGCTTGAGGAGGTACAATGGAAGTGAATCATGGAGGAGAGAAGATTGGATGAGACTGTCCTAGTTTCATTCATTTTCCTTTTATCTCTAATGTATTTCATTTTTTTTGGATTTGATTTAATATATGTATGCATTATTAGACTAACAATCTATTTTTCATAAATCCTTCATTACATTGGTGAACTTGATGTGATTAACACATTTTTTGCAGGTTCTCGTACGACCTCAATTTTGTTTTGTAGGTACAGAGTACATAATGACACAACCGATAGCCTACATGACTCAAGTGCTCTGTCGCACCGCATTTGCACTCACGAACAACGCATAAGACCTATCGCAATGCATACAAGATTGCTACCGACGCATTTGACATGGTGCAACCCATTTGACAGAACCCGAACGACATCTGCTCTGCCGAGCTGCATCCGCTACTTCACGCCACAAATGAATGGTTAATTTCATTTTCAAATTATTATCTAAATCTGACGCAATCGTGGCTAATTGTTTTATTGATGTATGGGAACTAAAATGAACCGATCTTAGGATAGCCACTTTAATCTAGAATTTATCAATTCTATGATAGACATTTTAAGTTGGAATTTATCAATCCTAGGATAGTCACCAAATTTATTTATTTATTTTTGGTTAAAATGAATCTCATGCTTGTTGTGAAGCAACATCTTCACTTAGTGTAGAAAATTGTTATTTAGGTTTAAAACTAAACCATTTGTTTGTTGTGCTTGTTGGGTAATAGGTATATGCTCTCCCTTTTACTAGGTGATAAAAAAAATAGACTTACCCATTTTATCTTTATGCATTTTATGTTTTATTAAATCCTTTATAAGGCCTGTCATAGTGGGAAAAAGTACTCACCCTATGGGAATGACCTAAGTGGGAACAACCAAAGCCAGGTTTTCCAACCCAATATAATCAAAAGTGAATTATGGGGAAACCCATATTCAACGGAAGTGGCAAGATAACTATCCCCAAAATCTTTTTTCTAAAGATTGGGAGGTCTCCTGAGGGATTTTATCTATTTCCACGCTGAACGGAAACTTTTACTATGAACGATAGTGTAGAAAGCCAATAGTGTCAATAGCCAGACATTATTTTGATCATAGTGCAAGGGGAGGGAAGAATCTTCCCCCAAGACACTCACCATATAATCGCCATGGATTTTTTGCTCAAGGGATCGATAAATATAACCTTGAGTACGCACCTGGAAAAGACAAAAACACAGGCACCCTCTAAGGGGCAACACGGCTATGTGAGTCGACACGATTTTAAGCTATAGGTTGTGATTCCTATGATGATCCTTTGACTATTAAGAGTGATTCTTCTTGAAGTGTATTTTTGTTCAAATACCAATGAAAATAAAAAAGGGTCATGCTCGATCCTTGAACATACACTCAATGTCTTAGATTCTATGTCTTGCCAAAATCAATAAACTTCAACAATCTGAACATCAACAATCTAGGTCCGAACTTGTCAAATCTGCAAAGTTGTTTTCTTTTTTTTCAAAAAATTGCTTCATGTGATGCAAGCGCTCTGTCAAACTGCAATTACCATATTTTGAGCCGCAATCGCTTTCTTGGGTCACATTTGAAACATCCTGACCTACATTCGCTTTAATGAGCCGCAATTGAAACACATGGAGTCGCATTTTCCAGCATCAAATCACATTCGCTATACCATGCTGCATTTGCCAGTAGCAAACCACATCCGCTATACTGCGCCGCATTTTCCAGTATCAAACCGCATTCGCTATACTGAGTCGCATTTTCCAGTCCAAAAACTACATTCATCAGTCTGAGATGCATATGCTTTGTCATGCCGCATTCACTATCATGCATTTGCGATTTGTGAATATTTTCAAACCATCTTCTCATTTTCAAAATGAAAGTCCACAACTTGTCTTTAATTCAATCAAGTCTTCCTTCACTGTTATAGTTCAAACCAGACTCTGCATTGCTCAACTTGCCTTAGAAAATTTCGTTATAGGTATCATTTTTTTTAGGATCACAATAGGAGTCCATTTCCATTTTTAGTCCATTATATTGCAATGGTAACTTCACCATCTCTTTAGACACTTACTTTTTCAGATTTTAGGATTTGACTCTTACCATTCATTGTCAAAACCTTGCATTCAATAGTAGGTTACCATTGAACCCAATTACCTTTTTTCATTTATTTAAAACTTTTGTGAATAATTTCTCACTCAGTAGTCTAGTGTGGAAACTTCACTTTGTCCTCTTTTAGTCCTTTTATGGTCCACTGGTCTTCCAAACTTGAATCATTGCTAAAACAAGAGCTATTGCAGTCAACTATTCCACAATAAAATACTACCCCGCAAAAGAAATATGGTATTGCAAAATGATTCAATGCCATTGCATAGCATAGGTATAATTTGAAGAACACAAACTTGAAAACCTTCATTTCTCATTATTTTATTCTCCTAAATCTTACATCATTCCATTATTTCTTTCCTAAGTATATCATCCTTACAGTTCCATTAAGTGCCTAGTGATTTTATGAGAAGGGTATCATGATCCATGAGAAAAACAAAACCATATGCCCCAACTTTTGCATGGTCATGATAGTCATATCTTTGAAGTCTTCATAATTCATCTTTCATTATTGTGCTATTTTGACTACTATTTTATGAGGCTTTCATAAAAAGGATACAAGATTGTCCTTTTCAGAACCACTGTTTCCACAAAGATTTGGACTTTTTATTGTATGATTGTATTTATCAAATCTGCTCACCACCCTTCATGACTTGTCATATTTGCATTAGAGGTTTTGAAATCCATGACTACCATAGGACAAGTCTATATGACCACAAAGCTTTGCATCTCTTACTGCCATGTATAAGTCTCTTATTTACTTAAGATTGTCAAATTCTAAAATTTAGGGAAACTCCTTGTACCTAGGTTTGTAATCTCACTCTTCTCCTTTTCACATGAATACACAATCTTCCACACTCCATTATCATCATGACCAAGATCATAGAAACATAGATTTGGGTAGTCCAGTTGCATGGAATTTGTAATCCTTCCTTCTCCAAAATCTATCACACCACAGTGAATCAATGTTATGTCACCATATTTTAAGGACTTTAATCCTTGAAATTTTATCGTGACCTTTTGCTATTCCAAAAACAAAATTTGTATTTTTTTATTTTTCAAAATATGCTTGAAACTAATTCTGTCATTTTATTTTAAGTTTAAATGGACTGCCACTTTGATTATTTCTATAAGATCTTACTATTGTTTGTGCTTTAATTTTCACTATTACTATTGACTCAAAAATGTTTCTAATCACATTCATAAGGGATTTCACAATATCCACTACTTATATTGTTGGCAAGATCTTAAAACACTGCCCCTTAACACAAAAATGACAACTTGATCATGATTTTTTTCCAATTCCTATGAATTATAACCATTGAATGCATGAATATGCCTTTTACTATCCTCAATAATTTCATGATTTCCTCTAGACATAGTTATCTCTATTTCTTGATTCTTGAATATATAGGGAAGTCATCATGTTCCTTTCATAATGTCTTTTGAATATTATGCTTTTAACATCTATTTGACATGATTTTGGATTTATCTTTTATATATCCTCATCGATTCCTTTGAGATAACCACTTCAAGTATATTATATTCAGTCCTCTACTCACTATATTGACATCATTTAATACTATCATCCTTATCCATGCATAGTGAACTGCTTCCTTGCTTCAGTAGTAGGACTGATTTTGAATTTATTTCTATGTAGATTTTCATGTGATGAATTTTACCATTGGATAAAAATGTACATAGCAATAAATGTACTTGTTATTTTAACTCTTATGAATCCATAGGGAATATTTTCCCTTTTTAGCTTATTTGGAATTAGATTTCTTCTATGCATAAGATCAGTAGCATGTTGGGCTCAACCCTTGTGAGAGCCACATTTTAACCCACATGCTCTAATTCGATAAATCAAAACAACAACATACTTTTCCTATACCTGCACAAGAAACAAGTTAGAAAAATATGTGCATATGGTATATATGTTTGATTTTCCAGTGTTTCTTGATCATCCTAATAATGATAATTTTTTAAATGCACTTGAGGATCACATTGTATGTTTATAGAGGTATGTGCATATCAATATTTAAGACCTTTTATTGCTCTAACTCAACCTTCTTTCTTAGATGCAGGCAAATAGGAGCATCAAGTAAATGACAACTAGATGCAGGACAAGTGGAATATGGGAAATCATGCAGGGCAACTCAAATAGAACTATTCATTCAGCAAAGACTACTCTTTCTTCCTTTTATGTTCATTCCTTTTCATTAATATTTATATATGTATAAAGTGGTATTTCTTCTATTTTAAAATAGTTAGTCTCATAGCTTGTGTGAGACCTTATATATTTACATTATTAATAAATATTACTTTGAAAAGATTTGTGCAATCTTTCCTTACATTGTATGCATAAGCATAAATGTAGTTCAGTAATTTAATCTTCTTATTTATTTATTTTACACACATGAACAAATATAGTACCACTAAAATGAACCCTAATTTTCATTTAGAAACTCCAAGAGCTCTACCTGATTGAGCTAATAGTGAAATTGGGTAACAAAGCCTTTAACCCTAAAACTAGATATGAGATCAAAAACATATTCCCTAATAGCCTAGCAAAAGCCTAGAAAGCTACAATAACTATTGAAAACAATAGGAAAGTTGCAAGCATGATTAGTAAAGGAGATAACATTAGGATCCCACAAAATACAAAAAACTACCAAAATAGCTAGGAAAACCAATATAGACCAAGATTGCATGACATGCCAGACAACACCAACCAAAAATATGGGAGGCCAATTGATAATCATCATAAAAAAAACTGGAAAGATACCCTAGATCCTTTGAAAAAACATGGTGTTTAGCATGTGATAGGCGACATACACCAAAATATTTTGTAGTGGATCAAACATTAAAAGACAACAAATGGTCCCAAGAGTAGAATAGAGATTATCATACCATAAATATGTTGGGATGGGGCCCTCATCAAACTAATGATGGATACTCATATTTTGAGGAAGTATATGAATATGATGTCAATAATCAGAGGTACAATATTAATTTGAGACAAAAAAATTTCTCTGAACCAGAAGAGGATAAATAAGAGATTGCCTATACACATCATACAACAAAACAACTCCAACTAAGAACACCAACAAAGGAAGAAAAGAGGGCCATTACAACAAATGATGTGGCAGAAATCAAAATAAATGGTTATAATTTGAGAAGTAGAACCTTAGGTATAGAGAAAGGAACACCCAAGAGTATGTTCCAAAAGAAGTACCAAAAAAAAACATAAAATTTGAATCAGAAAAAACAAAGGATGATACTAAATCTTGGACCAAAGATAAAAAAAAGTTATCAAAAAAGAAAGGGCTAAGAAAATGGTGATTTCCCCCTCCTTTGGTATTTCCCAAGAATTAACCGAAATCAAGATCATGGTACCATTAGTGGAGATGATGAGAATAGATAAATATAGGGATACTTCCCTCAAGTTTATTTCCAACACATCCCAAAAACAATAGATGTAGAACAGTGATAAGAGAAGTAAGGTTAACACTATGGAACAAGAAACTACCAAAAGACTAGAGGTTTACTTGGGTGACACTCTTACAAAGAGTCCCTCTCAAGTGGATCCATTATACACTACCGTATTGATCAATAAAAAACTGGTGAAAAACTACATGATTGAATCGAGAGTAGCAATCAACATCATGCCTATGGTTGTCATGAAGGAACTAGGTTTGTGGGTGAATACTACCTATGGAAAATGCTATGCCATAATTGAAACTAGCATTGTACCCTCAAGAAACATATAGAGCATACATCAGTGTGGTGGATACTCCTCCTTACAATGGAGTATTACTATCTAGACAATGGACTATAGAAATAGGTGGAAATGCCCAGTTAGCCCTATCATCTGCAGCCATACCAGTAGATGGGAGAGAATTCAACTTTATAGAGAACCCAAATCAGAAAATGTCATAGAGTATTTTGATCCTAACCAAATGAACTTCTTCTATGATGTAGGCCTTGGGAATTTTAGGATTGAAATACCACAACCAAAATAGAAAAACACATAATTGATCATTAGAGAAGCTCAACATGATGATACTAGTGTATGGCACATGTAATTTGATGGGGCATGCATTAAAAATGGAAATGGAGTTGGGATAATATTCATTTCACCCTCTAGAAATACATTTAAATACTCTTTCCTACTAACATTTGAATGTACTAAAAATATAGATAAATATGAAGCGTTGATACTAGGTTTGAACATTTCAATAAGGCATGGGATTAAGTTAGAATTTTTTGGATATTTTGAGTTGATTGTCTCTTAAGTCAGAGAAAAGTACTTATCAAAAAACAAAAGATTAAAAAAATACAGAAATGCAGTTTTGGACTCCATTGACTTGATTGAGAGGTCTAATAAAAACATAATGGTTGATTTCTTGGCTAATATGGCTCTTAAACATGATGAGATTACATTAGAAGGAATCATTGAAGTTAAATTTTAAAAAATACTTGCCATCCCAGATAATATATAAAATTGGTAGGTATTCAATGATGATGAAGATCTGATCAAATTCCTCCACTGTATTGATCAATATGAATCCTAGGAAATAGACTTCAATGCATTTATAGAAAATGTGGATGGCAAAGAAACAATCTTTGGGCAGGAAGTGGTACAACTCAAAATGAACAAAATCCCAAAAGGACTTGTGGCATTAGAAAGGGTATTTTACGGACATGATAGGTTCAATCTAAATCCTACACCTATTAAACAAGATGATTTTGAACAAATCAACCTTGGAACAAACCTTTCCCCCAAGAAAGTATACATTGGAAAGAGGGTCAGTCTCAAAGTAAGAGAAATACTTATAACCCTACTCCAAAAATATAAGCATGTTTTTGCTTGGTCATATGATGACCTCAAAGTATATAGAGAGGATATATTTCAACATGAGATCCCATTAAATCTTGATGCTAAACCTTTTAGGAAAAAAAAATGACCCATAAACCCCAATTTGGCACCAACGATGTAGGAGGAGCTTATGAAGTTAATGGATGGGGTTTTCATTAAACCAATCAAGCATTCCTCTTGATTATCTAACTTTCTAACCATAAGAAAGAAGAATAGAGATATAAGACTCCATGTAGACTTTAGAAACCTAAATATGGCTTCAATTAAAGATAATTACCCTTTGAAAAACATGGAGGCGATGTTACAGATAGTGACTAGATGTTAGCTTCTATCCATGATGGATAGATTCTAAGGATATAATCAGGTAAAACTCAAGGATTCAAAATAATATAAAACTAATTTTACCATGCCTTTGGGAACACATGTCTATTTAAGAATTCATTTTGGCCTTACCAATGTTGGAGCAACATTCCAAAGGGCCATGGATGTGGCCTTTGTAGATTTGATCAATGTTATAATGGTGGTGTATTAGGATCATATGAGGGCATATTCTAAGAAGGCCAAAGATCATTGTGCACATTTGGAGAAGATCTTCATCAGGGCACTAGAATATGGCATCTCCCTAAACCCAAAGAAGTGTCATTTTGTTGTCAAAGAGGGAAAATTATTAAGGGAAATTATATCAAAATATGTAATATGAATTGATCCAGAGAGGGTGGTGTTGAAATGAACAAGACAACTGAGAGGGGGTGATTTAGTTGTATCAAATCCTTTACTTATAAACTTAATCTTTTCACCTTAACTTTAGTCTATTATTAATTGTAAACATGAAATGCAAATAACATAAATAAAACACTAGAGACACCAAATTTACATCGAAAACCCAATGAGGTAAAAATAAAAATGAGGATTAACTCATAATATAGTAGTAATGCAATACCGAATACAAAGGCTAACTACCCAAATTAAGGGATCACTGCCTTGAGAAGGACTCATTGTCTAGAAAGAAGGCTCACTACCTACAAAAAATAAAAATAAAAAGATATAAATGAAGATCCACCACTAGGGTTCCACACATTCACAACCCAATCGATTTTAGATACCATCATCTCATTGATTTTAGGAATCTAACACCTCAAATTAATGTTTCCTCAATGCACTCTTCCACTCTTTTCTTTTCGCACTTGTTCACACACTTCACTCACTTGCTTGATTTGTGGATGGAAGATGGATGGAAATGAAATTTTCCACAACTTGATTTGATTTTATACCATCTTCAACCTTAGAAACATTCACCAAGGTCAGCTATACAATTTCAAATTAAAAATTCAAACTAGGTCAGCTACTCAACATTCTTGTAGTGGATAAGAATAAGAGAGGACAAATTACATATTTAATTTAGGACCCAAAAATCATCTTGGATCATGCACATGCTTTCTCAAATTGATGCAAAAGCCTAATGTAACATGTAAACACCAATAATCTTTGAAGTAAACACAACTTTAACAAGATAATCACACGAGGATCACTCACCATGCTTCACCAGTCATTTTACCATCCCTGAGAATGTTTAGGTACATCCATAGCAATTGCAACAAAATTCATTCATAGAGAACACTTCATCAATCCTATCAGATCAACCAGAAAATGCAAAGGAGCTCTGGAGTAGGTCTTCTAGGGCACCAAAACACAAGAAAATTTTTCATAACATAGAATCCATTAGAAAGAGTCATCTCCTAGATCCATAAGATTTGAAACAAAATATCAGAGGACTGTGGAGCCAAAACATCTCTTCATCCACAAACAAATAGCTATGGCAAACCATTTTACACACCGATGAACATATCTTATACTCTTCATCGACTTAGAAGCTAAAACTAAGTATATACAATCCAATGAATCTCATGAACATACTTACAAATCCACATAGGAATAGGATCAACACATTGAAAATGTGGAGCACAATACCATAGCACATTTAGAACAAACTCCAATACTGCTTTCATTATTTCTCATTTTTTCTAAAAAAGCACTTGGAATAAACACAACTTACTCAACCTGAACTACATTGACATCAATCACAACATTAATGACAACACCACCAAAAAACATCCACACTTGAAAAAATCTCCCCCTTTGTTGTTGATGGAAACACATGATGTGAAAAACCATCAAATACAACATACATGATTTTTAGAAGCGATAACTTGCCAAGCATAAAATTTTCACATGATTCTTTCTCCCCCTTTGAAATCAATGGAAAAGGAAATTCTTGCCATATAAAGCATTTTTTACTCCCCCTAAGTAGTACACCCAAACCACATATCGTAACAATGCACTTCTCTACTCCCCCTAAGGAGAAGACCTCAATCATCAGTCCAGAACAAAAGAGTGTGAATCCACTGGACTGATGCACCTTCATGTGCACTTAGCTCAAATAAGGAGGGGTAATATCCCCTAACTTCCCTCTGAGATACTCAAAACTATCCTTCAGAAGAGCCTTAGTGAATATTTATGCAACTTGTTCCTTGGTAGGTACATATCCAATTCTAACCTCATTCTTCAATACTTTATCTCTCAAGAAGTGATACTTAATAGATATGTGCTTTGTTATAGAATGCATCACTAGATTATTTAAAAAAATTATATCACTTGTATTGTCACAAAATATAGAAGTAGGTTCATCACTTAACACACCTATGTCTATCAACGTTTCCTTCATCCAAAGTACCTATGTATGGTAGGATGTTGTTGTAATATACTCTACTTCTATAGTGGATAGAGAAATTGAATCCCATTTCTTTCTCAACCATGAACATAAACTTCCTCCAAGGAATAATGCACCACCACTTGTACTCTTTCGGTCATCTACACAACCAGCCCAATCTACATCAGTGTAGGCATTCAAAGTGAAATCATTGTTCTTCGAATACCATAGCCCATATTCTGGAGTTCCTTTAAGATATTTGAATATCCTCTTCACAGTTGTAACATGTGCTTCCTTAGTTTCTTCTTAATGTATTGCAACTAAACATACTACATGCATTATTTCAGGTCTAGTAGTAGTAAGATACAATAGTCCACCAATCATGGATATGTACATGCTCTGATCAACTTTAGTAGATTCATCATCCTTACTTAGCTTACATCTAGTTACCATAGGGCTAAAAACCAACTTGGATTCATCCATTCCAAAAAATTTTAACAATTCTTTAATATACTTAGATTGCAAAATGAATATCCCTTTATCAGTTTGATTTACTTGAAGTCCAAGGAAGAAACTCAGTTCACCAATCATAGACATTTCAAATTATTTTTTCATCTCTTCAGCAAAAATATTACACATACCTTCATTTCCACCAAAGATGATATCATAAATATATACCAAAACTATCAATATCTTATCTTTTTTCACCTTGAATTAAATATTGTTGTCTAAGGACCCTTTGTTGAATCCCTGATTTGTCAAGTATCTATCTAATCTAGCATACCAAGCTCTAGGAGCTTTCTTCAGTCCATATAATTCCTTCTTTAATTTACAAACCATGTTTGATTTGTCTAACAATTGAAAACCTTTTGTTTGCTCCATATACACTTTTTCTTGTAGTTATCCATTCAACAAATAAGACTTGACATCCATTTGATATACTTTAAAGTTTTTATGAGCTGAAAATGTCAAAAACATCTAAATGGCCTTCATTATTTCTATTTGTGCAAAATTTTCTTCACAATCTATTCCCTCAACCTATGAATATCCTTTACATAAAAGTCTTTCTTTATTTCTTACCACTTCACCATCTTCACTCATCTTGTTTTTGAATACCCATTTTGAACCATTTACATTGTTGTTTACAGGTCTAGGGACTAGCTCCCATGTCTCATTCTTCTATATGTATTGTAGTTCCTCTTTCATTTCTCTAGTCCAACTTTCATCATTAAATGCTTCATTCACAGTCATAGGTTCTATATTAGAAAGTAAACACAAGTTTACCTCAACCACTTTACTTCTCGTCTTCACTCATTCACATTTGTCTCCAATTATTTGTTCCTCCAGATGGTTTCTCTAATCATATTTAGGAGTCTTAGGTGCAAGTTCTGAAATCTCTTCTATTTCATCACTTTTTTTTTATTCTTCCTTTTCTTCTTCTTGCATTTTCACACAGATAGGATCATCAGGTTCAACATCATTTATTTCCACTAGTCCATACATAGCTTCATCAATCTTTACATTAGCACTTTCAATTATTTTTCTCGATCTCTTATTAAAAAATATGTAAGCCTTGCTATTATTTTAATATACAAGGAAAATTCCTTCATCACATCTAGCATCAAAATTTCCAATATTTTCATCTCTTCTAATGTAACATCTTCTTCTAAATACCTTAAATTATTTTACAGTAGGAGTCTTACCAGTCCATAACTCATAAGGGGTTTTAGTGTTGTTACCTCTTATTTGAACTCTATTAAGATTGTAAACAATAGTGTAGATTGCTTCTCTCTAATACACATCAAGAACATTTGCTTCTTTCATCATAGTTCTGGGAAGCTTCTTGAATAGTATAGTTCTTTCTTTCCACAACTCCATTCTGTTGAGGGGTTCTAGGAGAAGAATAATGCCTTTTTATGCCATGTTCTTCACAAAATACATTGAACTCACCAAATGTAAATTATCCTCCTCTATCAGACCTTAAGAATTTTATTTTTAGATTTACCTCATTTTCTACTCTTGCCTTAAATATTTTTAATCTATCAAGAGCTTGAGCCTTTTCTCTAAGAAATGTAACCCATGTCATCCTAGAGTAATCATCAATTAAGAGCATAAATTACCTATCATCATTTAGTCTTCCTATTATTGTAGGACCACATAGGTCTGTATGGACTAATTCAAGCATTTCGGTAGATGATTGATCCTTTCCTTTATAACTATTCCTTGTTTTTTTTCCCATCTGGAAACTTTTGCAGATTGAATTTGAAGGCTTTATGATTCTAGGTAGATCTCTGATAGCTTCCCTAGAAATGATCTTGATCAGATTATCAAAATTAGCATGTCCCATTCTCCAGTGCCATAGCCAACTCTCATTAATCTAAGAAACAAAATAGTGACCATCTCCACCTTTAAGTTGATAGATGTTTCCATGAGTTCTTCTTCAATCTTCTATCACAGTTACATATTATTTCTTGATCTCACACATGTTATCCTAAAAAACAAGCTTAAAACCCTTGTTGCACATTTTTCCAACACTTAAGAGATTATTCCTTAAAACCTTTACATAGTAAACATCATTATTTTTTTGCTTTCCATCAAAATTAATTGTTCCTTTACCAACAATCTTAGCACCAGAGTCATCTCCAAACATGACTATACCTCCTTCATACTTCTCAAGTTTAGTAAACTTACTCTTATCTCTAGTCATATGATTTTAACATCCATTGTAAATTACCAAAAAGTATTCATTTTTTCTGGAATGAAAATAAGTTACTACCCTCTATTTCATCCTTCTTTCTCTCCAGACCAGATTCCTTTGCATATTTATTTTCCAAGGCTAGAAACAAACATTCATCTTTATCTTCCTCAAAGTCAGATTCATCATCAGAGATTCCTGCATCTTCTTTGACATAGTGCAATTTCTTGAACTTCCTATCCTTCTTGTCTTTGTAATTAATTTTATTGTCCTTCTTTTTTGTAGCTCTATTAGGAAATATTGATGCATAATGAACAATATTTCCATAATTGAAACACTTAAATGGAAACTTACCTTTGTATTTACCAGTACCTTTCTTCAATATCCTTGTGAAATTTTCTTCTAGATCTTTTGTATCATCATCATCATCCAGATCATCCCCTATCTTCATTTCTTTAAAGGCTATTTCAGCCTTCTCCTTATCTCTTGCAAACTTTCTCTTCTTGAATGTATTCAAGACACCAAATAGATGCTCCTTAGTAAATTTTTTTGGATTATATTTTTCTTCAAGAGTGGAAACTTTTTCACTATAATTGTTTCGTAAGGTCATCAAGATCTTCTCAATTATGTCTTCATTAGACATGGTACCACCTTGATTCTTGATTATTGTTGCTATAATTTCAACTCTTTGATAATAGCTTGCAATGTCTTCTCCCTCTTCCATTCTCAAGTTCTCAAATTTTCTCTTAGCAGTTAGTTTCCTTGACAACTTTACTCTGTTATTCCCTTTATAAATTTATTTCAACTTTGTCCATAGTTCATAAGCAGTAGATAGAGAAATAAATTTTGTTCTTTCAATTTTAGATAAAGCACTAAAAATAACATACCTTTCTCTTTCATTCTCTTCAAAGGCTACAACCTCATTAGCAGAGGAAGGTCCAGCTACTAGTAACACATACTTTGTCTCCACAGCTTTCCAGGTATTGAAATTTAGTGAAATCAGATGACTTCTCATTTTCTCTTTCCATTCACTATAATCAGCTCCATCAAAAATAGGAATATGCAACTTGTGCACCATTTGATCTACCTCAAGTGGTTAACCTTTTCACTAGGGAACCAAATCTCAGATACCAATTGTTGAAATGCACAAGACAATTGAGCAGGGGGGTAAATATTTTTTATCAAACCCTTTACTTATAAACATAATCTTTTCACCTTAACTTCAATTTGTTATTAAGTGTAAACATGAAATCAAAATAACAAAAAAAAAACACCAAAGACACCAGATTTATGTGGAAAACCCAATAAGGGAAAAACCACGGTGAGGATTAACTCACAATATAGTAGTAATGCAATACTGGATACAAAGTCTCACTTCTAGAGGGCTCACTACCCAGATACAAAGGCTCACTACCTAGATTAAGGGCTCACTACCTTGAGAAGGACTCACTATCCAAAAAGGAGGCCCACTACCTATAGAAAATAAATAAAAGATATAATGAAGATCCACCACTAGGGTTCCACACATTCACAACCTGATCAAAATATTATAGATACCATCAGCTCACTGCTTTCATTATCTCTCAATTTTTCTCAAAATCACTTGGAAAAAACACAACTTACTCGACCTGAACTACATTGACATCAATGAAAATTTTAATGACAACACCAAAAAACACATTCATACTTGCAACAGGTGGAAGATATTGAAAAAATTCCCATCCCTAAGAATGTGAAATCTATTCATTCCTTCTTTAGACTAGTCGACTTTTTTTAGAAATTTATCTCAAACTTTGTAAAAATTGTGAAACCCATTTTAAAGATACTCAAAAAGGGTGCAAAATTTGACTGGACAAAGCAAACTATTCATTCTTTTGTTTCAATTAAGAGCGCTATCAAGGAAGCTCCTATTCTAAAATCCCTAGAATTTGACAAACCCTTCCAAATATTCTCCTTTGTGTCATTCCACACCATAGAAATCATAATGTTATAAAAGAACAATGATGGCCATGAAAATACTATTTCATTATTCATTAATTCATTAGAAGGAGCATAATTGAAATATGAAATCACTTACAAGCAGGCTTACACCTTAGTGAAATTATTTAAGGAATTTAGGCCTTATTTTTTAGGGGTAGAGGTCATTGCTTATGTACCAAATTTCATATTGAAATATGTTTTCTCACAAACAAAGGTGACTGGTATAAGGTGTCACTAGATTAACCGTATCCAAGAGTTCAACATCAACATCCAAATTACTAAACAGGTGATAGGACAAGGATTAGAAAAGTTGATTGTTGAATCAAACCTATAAGTTGCATAGATTTACACTGCAAAAGGAGAATAAAATTGGGTATCAAGCATATAAAATACGAAATGGTACACATACATTGCATACTACCTCAAACACATGAAGTGTCCAAAGGGGTTAATTTATAACCAAAGGAGAACAGTAAAGCTTCATGCATCAATGTATGTCTTCATGAATGGATATTTATATTAGAAAAATAGAGATGGTGTATTTTTTTTATGTCTAGATGAAACACAAGAAAAACATGTCATGAAGGAGATCCATGATGGTGTATATGGAAGACACTTTTCAGAAAAGACAACAACACAAAACATACTAAGAGCTAGTTATTATTGGACTAGGGTTTTCAATGATGCATACTTTTATGTAAGAAGGTGTGAAGCATACAATTTTTTTTTTGGTAAATTGCAATATCAATGAGCACTACCATAAAGACCTATGTAGGTGGAAGCCCCATTCCATCAATGGGGAATAGATTTCATAGGTGATATTGTAGATAATTCTAGAGGTGGGCACAAGTGGATCCTAGTAGCTACTGACTACTTCACAAAATGGATAGAAGTCATACCAATGAAACAAGTTACTAGAAAAGTTGTAATAAATTTCCTATTGGAAAACATCGTCACTAGATTTGGAGTACCTGTAAGACTGATAATAGATAATGGTGCATGCTTTAGATCAGATGATTTCAAAAAAATTTACAAATCATATGGTATAACAATTTCATATGATTCCCCATACCACCCCAATAAAATGGACAAGTTGATTCTAGCAATAAAATTATTATGAAAATAATCAAAAGGATGTTGGACACTAATAAAGGGCATGTGATTCTAGGCTGAGACTGGAAGTTTGGGAAGATAGGACAGCAACAAAGAAAGCTATCAGAAAGTCTCCCTTTGAGCTGGTATACGAGGCCTAAGACATGAAGCCTCTACAAAACATTTTACTAGTAGTTAGATGAAGTAACTATTTGATAAAAAAGAAAAGGAAAAAAAGTTTCAAATAGGGGATATGGTTCTTGTGTGGAATGTTAGGGGACAGAAGAAAGGAAAGCATGGGAAAATTGAATGCTTATTTCTTGGACTATTCATCATCACTGAAAAGTGTGGGGAAGAATCATACTATTTGAAAAATATGGCAAGAGAAAGTTAAGAATTGACAGTACATGGACAATTCTTGAAAGATTTTTTTGCTTAAAGAAATTTTATTCCATGCATAGTAGTTTTAGGACCCCCTTTTTTCTCTTTTTCCCCACCTCACCCATCATTTGCATCCCAATGTAGCTCTAAATTCTTGCAATGACCTCATGGCCATTCATCCCCAATCGAAGCCACTACTAGAACCAAAATTCAACCCAAAAATTTCATCAATTTTAGCCACCTCAATATGACTATTCCATTATACACCATATGCATCCATCTTCAAAATTATCATTTCTATATAAATAAGCCTAAAATATTATGGCTATAGTTCCCCTAACCCATTCCAATAAAAATAATTATCATTAAAAAATTATCTTTCACATAGTCATTGCCTTAACTTCACCACCAGGAGCCCATTTCACCAATACAATACAATTTTGAGGACATTTTCAACACAATCTCCTCAAAAATCAACAATAAAGTTAACAAAAAATATTGGTGAGACCACTATGCTTCAAAGAGACATTCAAATGTCTCTCTAACAGCCCGAAGAGCAATATATCAAAGATACCTATGTATCTTAGAGTGAGGAGTCATCTTGTCTCTTCGAAAAAATATAGTACAAAGAATCATGGATATTCTGAGGATGTTGAATCATCTTGGAATTGAAGAAACACAAAAAAATCTCTCAGACATCAAGATATTATTAAAAAATAAATGGTGAACAAATGGTGAATCTAAAAAATGGGAAAAGTACAATAGCAATCATGAAGACACATCAATGTATCAGACTAAGAAATGGAGAATTCTCTTTGACAACAAAAGAAAAACTATGAATAAAATTTTGAAGAGATGAAATGGTGTCAAGAGGACATTAAAAAAATTCTCCTCGATCTCCCAACAATAGGAATGTGACATTAAGGAAATATTATCAAGGATACTATGAGACATTGAGGAGAGATAACCACAGGTCTCTTCAACATCTAAAAACAAAAACAAAAAAACAAAAGAGACATCAAAGAGAAAAAATCACATTGAGAAGACATAAAAGGGTCTTTCCAAAACACTGATAAAAAAAATAATATTATTATGTCAAAGAGACATAACCTCATCAAAGGGAAATGGTTAGAGGTATCATCAATATTCTGATAAAAAAAATAAAAAGAAGGAAAAGAAGTAAAAACCTAAGGTAGATTTAATAGAGATGCTTTACGGCATCAAAGAGAAACATTCAAATGTCTCTTCAAAATTTTCTAAAGGAATCAAAGATAAAACATATTGAAAAGAGGGAAAAATATCAGTGACAATATGATCAAAGTCTCTTTGACATAACAAAATGATTTCTTGTCCGATTGACATGACTAATGAATCCATCAAAGAGATAACTGAAATTAATATTGCTATTGATTAGAAAGGTGTCATGAGTTTCATTTATGAACCAGAGTTGGTGCAAGTGTGCTAAATATTGATATATCTGACTTGTAAGATCTTGAAATCATAGTTAATTGTAGCTAAAAATTGAGAAGGTGGATTTGGGTGATAGTGAGCAGCTCAGAGATAATGAAATTTATACAAGTATTTGAGGCCCAGCTAAAGATATTTTATCAATTTTTTCTTGAAGTACAGTGTAGATAGGATTTTAAAATGGAAAGAACATGACAAAAACAAAAAGTGAAAAGGAAAAAAACTTAGACTAGACCACTTGATCAAGATCTAATTGAACAATTCCCTAGTTCTGGGCCAAAGTCGTGGAGGATAGCCCAATTGAACCCCTCATATGATAAATTGGAAGATAAAACTAAAAAATTGGAGATGTGTGGATTCCACAAAGAGGTTGTGAACTATTTATATACCACTATAGGAAGAAGTACCTACACACACCTATATCAAACCCATGGAACTTGAACTTGGAAAAGCTTGAGATACCAAACATGTTTTTTAATGTGGAACTAGTTAAATTATTAGCTAAAAAATATAACCCTAAAAAAAGGTCAATTCATTCTCATGACAACTCACAATTTATTACCATAACAAGAGATTACATTTCTATATTTTTTCAACTAGACGCATACAAGAAAATGAAACAAAGGATAAGGGATCTATTGGAAGAGTATCGAACCATGGACACAAGTTACAATGGGTAGAAATTGATTTTGCATAGGCCAAAAGATGTTGGGAACCAGCTTAAAATATTTTATAGTAATGAGAAACCCTCATTTTATGTGGATTTGTTTGAAGAGTAATATCAATACACTTATTATTCAGCTAGCTAGGTCATAGGACTGGATGCCCCTTTTGAAATGGTCATAGCTCTAATGGTTTTAGAAGAATAGTTTCTTATGATTATGCAAAGTACTTATTTGAGGCCATTAATACCACACTCACTTCTATCAAAAACAATAGTGATGTTATCGAACAGTATTTTGCGAAACCCCTATATAGACTACTTGGCATAATTGTGATTGCAACTTATCTCTAGAGCTACAAAGATTTATCATACCATAGTGGAAAAACCTTGAAGAAAGGATAAGCCACAACTAGGGGGATTGGTATGGATTTGAGGATTGCACTATAATAAGAGTGTATGGATTTTAGGCAGCTCCATTCTTATTACCTAAAATTGTGCATAACAAGGTTACATACTTGGAAATTGTGAGGAAATTGGCCTATTCATACTATATGAAGCTCAAGATCTATGGAATACAATATTGTGTGCCTTCTAATTTGTGTTTCGGTGACTTTACCATCATTTCTGATAAAGGGTAAGATTCAATTGGTAGAAAAATAGATTATTATGCAATGCCAATGAGAAGTAAGAGGGAGAAATTCAACCCTAAGCACTTTATTCATCATCGCAAGATGATAAAAATACTAAAGAGGTATGAGCATGAGTTTTTCATAGATGATGTTATTAGATATTATGATGAAACTCAAGAAATAATGAGAAATGCAGCATACAATAGGATAGTCATGGAAGAGGCATGGAGGAAGGGCCATAACCCATCATACATGGATGCATTTCATGAAATATTGGATCCCATAGAAACAATTGAGCAGTTTCTTTTGCATGAAGAAGAATTAATCAAAGATATACCACTTGTAGATTTTGATAGAAAGAGAGGTTCTTGTTCAAGAAGAAAATCTGAAAGTATTGAACCCTTGAGTCACTCATCACCACAACCTACTCTAGAGGCTAGTATTTTAGTTGATACTAATATCATTAATGAAGATGACATTGAGGAAGAAAATGAGGTCACATAGATTACTGCTCCTATTGTTCCCCAATATGAAATACCACCAAAAAGGAGTGTGATCACCTTTGAATCCTTTGAAAAAATATCTAATGAAATAAGGCATCATCTAAGCCAAGAATTTAATGGAGATAATGCATTTTTTCATACTGCTTAATTCAAAATTTTCATTTATGAGTACAAGGGAAGAGTGATAAGAGAAAGGATAAAAGATATTAGCCTTAAGCAAGAGGTATATGTCTTAAAATAACTCCAAAATGACGTTGATAATGAAATGAACAACATCACCCTTGAGAGAGGATGAGAATTACTAAAAGAATTAGGGGTCATTCTTCTTCCAAGGTTGGACACTAGTTCAAACATAGTCTTTGACAGTTTCCTAAAGAGAGAAAAAAAATATTTACAATGAATAGATGAGGCTAGTGATAAGATCTATACAGGATCGAGATATAATCTTGAGAAGAAAACCTTATGAATTTGGGCCCTTTACCCACTAGGAAAGAGGCCTTCTCTTATTGATAATCCTGATCACGTCTTTGATCACCTTCTAATACAAAGATTAATGGATACATAACCTATTGAGTCTACAAATCTAAATGTAAATGTGGCTAAGTTTACCAAGACTCAAATTGAGAAACTAGTCAGGGATAATAAGGGGTTTATCGATGAAAATGAAATTGAAATGGGATGTGATCAATTACATAGATAAATTACCTTCCTCTTTAGGAATTTACTCACCACTAGTGGATTGTGATAGGAAAGTGCTTGAAGCAATGTCTGAGACTACATATTGCAAATGTAAGTATGAGATAATCTAGAAAAAACAAGAGGATTTAAATAAAATATTAAAAACTAGTACATTTGAGGTATTATTAGAATTGGTATGCAAAATATTTTCCATGTTTGAGAATGCGGACAAGGTCTAGATTATCCATAGTAAGACATTTGCAACTTTCAAAGAGCATGACTAGTTGAGTTGTAGAATGGAGGAAGTAGAGGCACAAATAAAATTCATAGGGGTTAGTGGTGAATGTATGCTTCAAGAATACCAAGAGTTGGTGAAAATGCATGATCATTTCACAATTTACTAACACATGAACTAAGTGACTTCAACCATCTGTTGAGTATGGCCCTTCTGAAGTTCTTTGATAAGGATGAATTAAGGGATCAATATGTGTAGAAAGATGAGATGTCTCAGTATGTGCCAATGGATCTAGATGAATTGAATGTTGAAGAGGAGGCATTGGAGAAAACACATGTGCAATTGGGATGAATATTTTATCTTGAGTATGCAATAAAAGACATCACCAACAATGAAGACACCTTTGCAAAGTCAGGGTATGTTGAACACTTGTCAAAGATCAATCTATTTATTGCATGAACCAAATATGGAATATAGGGTAATGAAGCTTTGTAGTATTTAGTGCATTATCATGGAGTATGGACCTTGAACAGATATTCAATGATCACAGGTTCATGTTGAATATTAATGGATAATGATGCATCTACCTATGAACTTCTAAATATTTCATGTTTTATGTTTAATCACATTTTTTATGTTTTAGTTATCAAGCAATGTTACTTTTTGTAAGAGGCATAAAGCTTGTTGCTTCTTGCATATAAAATGGGAAACCAAGGCTTGATAAAGATAGAATAGGAATACTAGATAGCTATAGTGTTAGAAGTATATTATTTTACAAAAAGAAGACTATGATATATAATGTTTATTATTTTTTAGTAATATAAAATATGGAGGAAGATACTTAATTAATGTCCCAATACTGGTGTCGATTGTTTGTTGATATCATTTGATTATTTGAAGATCAATCTATTTATTGCACGAACCAAATATGGAATATAGGGTAATGAAGCTTTGCAGTATTTAGTGCATTATCATGGAGTATGGACCTTAAACAGATATTCAATGATCATAGGTTCATGTTGAAGATTAATGGATAATGATGCATCTACCTATGAACTTCTAAATATTTCATGTTTTATGTTTAATCACGTTTTTTATGTTTTAGTTATCAAGCAATGTTACTTTTTGTAAGAAGCCTAAAGCTTGTTGCTTCTTGCATATAAAATGGGAAACCAAGGCTTGATAAAGATAGAATAGGAATACTAGATAGCTATAGTGTTAGGAGTATATAATTTTACAAAAAGAAGACTATGATATATAATGTTTATTATTTTTAAGTAATATAAAATATGGAGGAAGATACTTAATTAATGTCCCAATACTGGTGTCGATTTTTTGTTGATATCATTTGATTATTTGAAGATCAATCTATTTATTGCACGAACCAAATATGGAATATAGGGTAATGAAGCTTTGTAGTATTTAGTGCATTATCATGGAGTATGGACCTTGAACAGATATTCAATGATCACAGGTTCATGTTGAAGATTAATGGATAATGATGCATCTACCTATGAACTTCTAAATATTTCATGTTTTATGTTTAATCATTTTTTTTATGTTTTAGTTATCAAGAAATGTTACTTTTTGTAAGAGGCCTAAAGCTTGTTGCTTCTTGCATATAAAATGGGAAACCAAGGCTTGATAAAGATAGAATAGGAATACTATATAGTTATAGTGTTAGAAGTATATCATTTTACAAAAAGAAGACTATGATATATAATGTTTATTATTTTTAAGTAATATAAAATATGGAGGAAAATACTTAATTAATGTCCCAATACTGGTGTCGATTGTTTGTTGATATCATTTGATTATTTGACTATCTCTAGATTAATACTTCTATATTATTTAAATTGGTGTATCAAAAACTCAATTTATCCAAACATATTTGTTGTTCTGGTATGATTTCATTGATTGGTTTCTTTTAAATAATAAAATATCCTTTCAATAAGATCACAATAATTTGGGAGTGCTATTTGGATTCATAAGAAGAGTCATATAATCACTAAAATTGTCATCCTTTCTCCAGCTTGGTTTTATCTTTTTATTCAAATCGTAAATTCATTTTGGTTTGTCAGAGCACATTTTTTGTTTTTGTGCAATTTAATTTAATGGTTCCTCTAGAGGATTAAAACTACCTATTGATTAATCACAATAACTTGATAAAAACCTTTTGGATTGAGAAAAATATTTTGATAATTACATCCTTGCTCGTTTACACAAAGTGTAAAAAATATCAAGTGCCAAACAGTCTGAATTGTATCAAGTTAGTAGGTCATACATCATTCACCTCTTGACTCCATCAGTCCAATAGTAGTAGGCACTGTTCTTACCCTTCTTATTTTAAATTCCATAAAATACCATTTATACTTTCATATTTTAATTTCATCATTAGAAATAGTAGTAGTAAACAATCCTTCATCTATTCCACACTTCATGACATTGTGGGTAGATACTTAAAAACTAAGACCCACATCTTGCTCAATATTGTTTCAATCATTAAGGTCCATCTGCCTAGGTTTAGTAGACCCTGGAGTGCATAGAGTCATCAACCTTATAGGTTAACTTTGTTTTTTAGTTCAAAAACATTATAAGTCTAATCATAGAGCCTCGTATCCTCTTAGGGTTTGCAACTTTCATTTTTGAGACCTAACACAATCTCCTTGACATTTTTCAAAACCAAGAAAGATGAGTAGTGTTAGTAGAAGACTCAAAACAAATAAATGTGGGAACAACATACATACCTAGAATCACCTTTTATGTAGTGTCTTTGTATCTTGATGAAAGGAATAATTTATCAACTTTCTTAGGAAAATTTATTATCAAATTTTCTTGGTCCTATGTGGATATGCATGGATTAGACCCAAGCTTAGTTGTTCATCATTTGACAGTCTTTCCTAGAGAAAAATTGATAAAACAAAAACTTTGAAAGATGTATCTACAAATAGCACATCTAGTTAAGGTTGAACTACATAAACTTCTAGACATTAGTTTCATTAGATTGATTGATTACCTTGAATAGGCGTCCAACCTTGTACCTATTTTTAAGCTTGCTAAGGGCATAAAGATTTGCACTCATTTTAGAGATATTAATAAAGCATTTTAGAGATATTAATAAAGCATGTCTAAAAGATGACTTCCTTTTGTCAAATATTGACATGATAGTGGATTTAATAGCAGGTCACAAAATTTTTTCCCTAGTGGATAACTTTTTTAGGATGTAATCTAATAAAGATAACGCCTGAAGACTAGCACAATACTTCTTTCAATTATCCTTATGGAATTTATTGTTGGAACGCAATGCCATTTGGGCTTAATAATGTGGGAGCCACCTATTAGAGGGTGATTATTTCTATATTACATGACATGCTCCACATTTCCATGGAAGACTATATAGATGGTATCTTAGTGAAACCCATAACAAAACAAGGCCATCTAGACAAAATGCCACACATATTTGACATATTAGAAGAGTATAGTCTACACCTGAATCCAAATAAGTGTGTGTTCGACATCAAATCAAGAAAGGTCCTGGTATACAGTGTATCTTGCAGAGGTATAGAATTAGATCTAGCTAAGGTTAAGGAAATCCTTGAAATACCTCCCCTAAAGAATTTGAAATAAATATGGAGCCTCCAAGGTAGACTATAGTCCATCCAGAGGTTCATAGCCCAATTACCAGATAAATGTCATCCTTTCATACACCTACTCCATAAGGATGTTTTCTTTAAGTGGGAAGAGAAGTGTCAATAATAATTCCAATACATCAAAGACTATTTGGCACCACCCCTTGTATTGATTCCTCTCTACTTGATACACATTTGATCCTATATATATCAGAAAAATCAATAGCCTTAGGTGCCTTGTTAACATAGAATGACAAGAATGGTAAGGAAAAATCAATGTACTATATCATCCATACACTCATAGGCTATGAACTAAATTATACATCTAGATAATGAGCTTGTTTAGTTGTTATCTTTATGACAGAAGCTTGAACATTACATGTTTAACCAATAGATGAAACTAGTCTCTAAGGTGAATCCTCTGAAATATCTCTTAGCTAAGGTAGTCTTGATAGGATGGATGGAAAAATGGGGCATAATTCCTATAGAATTTGACATAGAATATATTGATAGAAAATTCGTTAAGAGAGAGGTGATAACAGACCAGTTGGTCAAGTTACCTCTTGATGATCATTTCCCCTTAATATTATAATTCCTTTCAGAAGGAGTCCTATTAACAACTCAAGTAATTGATGGAAATTATATTTTTATGTTTCTCACACCCAACATGGATCAGGAGTTGGAATTCTCTTTGTTACACCACAAGAAGATAGTATACCCAAAGAATATAAGATCACTTTCCCTTATACCAATAATATAGTAGAATATGAAGCAATATTAATAGGTTTAAGAATGGAAGTAAAGTGGTAGATCAAGGAACTACAAGTCTTTGGAGACTCATATTTGGTGATCAGACAAGTAAATGATGAGTATCAAACTAAGGATGATAAATTGTTTCCTTAAAAAATAATGATAGAAATTTTCAAGAAATATTCTTATTCATTCTCTTTGAGAAAATCTCAAGGGTAAATAATAGATTCACTAATGCTATGGCTACCATTGGTTCTCTTCTTTTCATTCCACAAAATAGTGCTAAGTATGAGTTTCTTGTGGAAAAATTTCTTATACCAACGTTTGATGTCCTAGAGTCTAAACTTGTGTGCAACAATGTTGGTCCCAACTCACCATAGTATCATGATATTAATGCCTCCAACATGTAATTATAGACTTGATCCTTAATAGTAATCACAATAAATACTCCATCCATCAAACCTCATTATTCACCATACTTGGTGATACCTTATATAGACATAGCCTCAATGGAACATTACTTAGATATCTTAACCTAGAAGAGGCACTAACTCTCTTACAAGAAATGCATGAAGGTGTTTGTGGTTCACATTCTAGTAGACCTAATCTAGTTAAGAATCTATTATGAATGGTATACTACTGGACCCTAATGGAACAATAAAGAAATGATTTTACAAAGAAGTGTCTCTAGTTCCAACAACATGGTGATCTTATTCATGCCCTAGAAAAATAAAAATATCTAGTAACTACAAGGTGGCCCTTCTCATAATGGGGGCTCAACATTATAGGAAATATATCCCCCATTCCATCCAACAAACATAAGTTTATCATAACTACCACAAAGTATTTTAGAAAGTGGATAGAAGGTGTACCCTTGACCTATATCACAAGAAAAGAAATAGACAAATTCATTTTGAGCTATTTGTTTTTCACAATGACATACCCTAGACCATTATCACTGATAATGGGACTCCATTCAACAATCAAACAAACAAACCTATCTTGAAAAATCCTTAAGAAGGCTGATAATGGTGTTGGCCATGACTAGCACCTACAACTAATCCTGCTTTGTAGGAAAGTGAAAAATAAGAATCCACACATCCACTAGAGCTACCCCTTTCTCCCTTGTATACAAAATAGAATTTATCTTTCTTGTAGAGGTTGAGATCCCCTCCCTAAGGGTATCCTTACAAAATCTAGTTGACAATGAAGCATACTGAGTATCTAGAGTCTAGGATCTTGAGTTGTTAGATGAAACATGTTTGACTGCTCTAAACCATCTCCAATATTTTCAAAACCACCTCAAGCATAGTTAAAATAAAAGAATCAATAATAGGAGCTTCTAGGTGGCTGACTTAGTTCTAAGAGAAAATTTAAAAAATCAACTTAATTAAGATGTTAAGGGAAAATTTTAACTGAATTGGTTAGGACCATTTATTATCACAAAAAACAATGGCTCTAGTGCTTATCAATTGGAAACTCGTGAAGGTAAAAACCTTTGGTGGAACTACTTAAAAAAATCCATCTTACAAATTTATATACCTAGACCATTAGAATATCCTAGTAAAAAAGAAAAAAAATTAACAAAGATTAAAATCAAAAAATAGTAAAGAGAAGGGGATGACCCCACAGTGCAATGGTTTTTGTAAGGTATTTGTATCACTATTTTAGGAGTTTTAATTCCACGAGTGGTTGGCTGGAAGATATTGGGTGGTGACAATTTGACAAAGGAATAGGATGCTTAGCATTTTTAGTGATGAAGGAAGATGATGCATGGTAGTCAATGGTGGCTTGAATGAAGACAACTATAATGTTTGAAGGTGGATTTCAATTGGAGGAGAAGTGTGGATGTCTAGGCTAAATAAAATGAGAGGAGATGGAGGATTGGAGATGGTGGCAGTGGGAGGAGGTTGATGGTATCAACGATATGGGGAGAAAGGCAAGAATAATATCAATGAAAGGAGGAAGGAAAAGGATGAGGTGTAGAGTTTTACTAGTAGCAACAAAGGAGAGGGAGAGGAAGGAGAAAATGGTAGGAGGTAGGAAGAGAAGTATGAAGAGTGGAGGATTAAGGAGAAGGAAAGGAGGAGGAGATAGGAAATAAGGTGTGAAGGAGGAATAAGTGAGAAGCATGGAGGCAGGTGAGAAGGAAATGAAGAAGGAAGAGAAGCAAAGGAGGAATAATAATATGGAGGAAGTATGAGGATGTGGAGAGAATGGAGAAATAATTATGAGGATGAGGTACCTTGAATGTGGCCTCATTGGTTCATAGCCCTAGTCAAAAGCATTTACCTACCAAAAAAATTAAAGAGAAATAAATTATCCTTTAAGTGAAAACCACCTTTGTAACACTTATACAATAGGTACCATAGTGAAATATTGGAAAATAGTTGCTACATTTTAATACACTTCACCTCATCCTCTATCATGCTTCCATTCATTTCATCAATCCATTCTTTCATCCATTTTATTTCATTTTTTCCATAATAAATGTTCATCCAACAGTATCTTGATCACTTGAAAATTGTGTGACTTTGCCACACTATGACCATCCTCTATCTGCATCATCCTATTTATCCATAATAAATTTAATCTCATACTTAATTGGTGGAATCTTCTTTAAATTGGTAAATAAATTGGATCCTTTTTCATATCTCAAGTCACATTAATCCTTCAAAAAAATTAAAAACATCTAGATAACCTTAGAAAATCAAAACATCTAAGTAACTATTGAAAATCCAAAAACATTCATAAAAAGGTCAAAAACATCAAAAAAATTATTAGCCATCCAATGGGTATTGCTATACTTGTAACAATTTTGGTCATAGGGCTAGAGAATGTAGAGTCATTCCAAGGAAGAATATAATTTTTTTAGGAAAAAATCTATTTTATCCCTTGGTTGACATGAATATAGTTTTTTTATAATTGAAACCATTTTGGTCATGTAGCTAGAAATTATAGAGAAAAATTTATAAGACCAAATTCTTAGTCTGAGAGGAAGAAGCATACATCTTCCAAAGTTGAAAAGGATGTTGAGGTTTCTAAGAAAAAGGAAGAGAAAATTGAAATGGGACCAAAGAAGGTATGGAAGGAGAAAGAGAAGAATTATACCCAATCTATAATTTCACATATATAATTACATGCAAAGGAACAAGATTTATGGGTAATTGATAGTGGTTTCTCCAAGCATATGATTGGAGATAAAAGTAAATTCATTGAACTCAAAATGAGAAAAGGAGGATCACTAAGCCTAGGTGATGATATTGTTTTTAAGATTTGTGGTAAAGTAATTTTGAGTATAGATGGGAAGAATAAGACTAATTTTGTGCTCTACATTAAAGGTCTAAAACATAATCTTCTTAGTATCAGCCAGATGTGTGACAATGAGCTGAAGGAATAAGAATACATAGTAATCTCTACAATCTATGTGATGTAAAACGTCAAACATGTCTAATCAGACAAGTAGATGAGAGTTGGTTGTGGCATAGAAGGCTGGGACATGTAAACTTTGACTATTTAGTAAAGATAAGCTCAAAAGGATTGGTTAGAAATATGCCTAAGATAGCATATCCCAGAAATACAATGTGCAAAGGATGCCAACAAGAAAAGAAAAAAAAGTCTAAATTTCCTACAAAAGATTACTCAACTACAAAACCCTTGGAGATAATTGATACCAATCTATGTGGTCTTAAAAGGAAAAGAGGGCTGCAAGGTGAGAGATATTTTTTGTTGATGATTGATGACTATAATAGGGTGGAATGGGTCACATTTCTTAAGGAGAAGGTAGAAGTGTTTGAAAATTTTAATTTTTTTAGATAGTTGGTAGAGAAGGAGATTGGAAAGAAAATTAAGTGTCTCAAGTTAGATGGAGGTGGAGAGTTTACATCAAGTAAATTCAAAGAGTATTGTGAAGATCATGGAAATAAGCAATAATATTTAACACCTAGAACTCCATAGTAAAATGGAGTGATAGAAAGAAGAAATAGGATTGTGAAAGAAATGGCTAGAACTATGTTAAATGAGGAAAATTTGGTTGATAGGTTTTGGAAGGAATCAATTCAAAATATTGTGTACATTCAAAATAGAGCCCTACTAAGAGAAAATAGTGGCATAAATCCTTATGAACTATGGTTTGGTAGGCCTACATTTGGCAAACATTTCAAGGTGTTTGGTAGAAAATACTATATCAAGAGAGAATATGTAGATTTAGGAAGCTTCGATTCAAGATGTGATGAAGTAATTTTCTTAGGTTACTCAAATTAGAAAAAAATTTATAAGTGCTAAAAGAAGAGACTACACAAGATTGTTGAAAACATAAATGACAAAGTTGATGAAAATGAAAATAAGGGTAAGTCTAGCAAAAATAATCTTGATATGGAATTAGGAGATAATGATATAGGTGCAACGGTTGAAGAAGAAGAAAAAGAAGAAGAGAATGAAGAAGTGGTTGAACAAGCTCCTGCAAAATATGTATAGAATGTTGGATGTTGTGGTTGAGTTGTTGATATGTGGTTGCCATTGATGTCAACACTATTAGCATAAATTTCTATAAGATTGTATATGTCGAGGATATTGAGAAAATTGTAATAAAATATGTTACAGGTTATCTATGAAGCAGTGAAGATTAGTATGATGTAAATTTCAGTATGTTGATAGTGAAAAGTTATAGATTAAAGGGTTTGTTTTCAAGCCTATCTAGTTCATTCACCAAAATTTTTAGAGGTACACATGAATATTTCATTAGGCTATGAGTTTCTCTATTCTGATAGTCATTATGTTACTATAAATGGTGTTCATGGAAGAAGATAATGTGATTTTGGTAATCTAAGTTGTTGCATATGTTATTGTGGTGTTCATGGATGTTTCTAGATCATGTTCTATCTATGTTGCACATCCGCATTGATCATTGTGCTCACGATACAATATTTTCTCTTGTGTGTTCATGTTCATGGCCGACAAGGTGATTGAAGCATGTTGTGGATCTTTGTGGAAGAATATTTGAAGGTATTTTGTGTTCGAGGACATTATTTTGGGTCTCTATTATGTTGTGGCCAACCTTGGTTGATTCGCATAAACAATCTTTATTGTTTTTGGGCTGACAGTTTTCTTTCATTCTATTATTTTTTGAAGCTGACATATAGCGATGCAATTTCTTGTTGCGGATATATATAAGTGATTGTTTCTTCATTTGAGAAGGGTGTGTGATGCGAAGTGTGTGTGTGTTATGTGTGAAAAGGTTCAGATCATTTGAAAGTGGAGCAGAGTGTCAAGAAGAGTGAATAAGAGTAAATAAGAGTAAATAAGTGTTCATGTGCTTAACTGAAACTTTACTCATGCATTAGCAGATTCTACTTTCTCAGTTCAAATTCTTCAAATAGATTTAATCTCAATATTTTGTGTAAGACATTGAGTCTTCCTTTGAGCAGTGATCTCTAGGAAGTGTGCCTAAATACATGTGCATTCCTCATTTATTGTTCTTATACCTTTAATAGGGTATAACTTGTGGATTAACCTCCACCATGGTTTTTTCCCTTAATTGCATTTCCACACAAAAATCCTAGTTTTATGTGTGTTGTTGATGTGTTGTTGATTCATGATTTCACTGTTATTAATTAGATCTGACAATAAGGGTTAATAAGTTTAATAAATTTGAAACTCTATGAAAATAGATTCACTCCCCCTCTGAGTTATCTACCCTTGTGTTCCCAACAATTGGTATCAGAGTAAGTTCCTTGGAAGAAGTTTAAAAGCTTAAGGTGATCTAGGATGGTGACATACAAGAAGGATAGTTCGAGATTTGATGGAACAAATTATTCTCTATGAAAGACTCGAATGGAGTGTCATCTAAGATGCATTGGTGAATCCTATGGGAACATTACAATAAATGGGTATTTTATTCCTTAGAATTGTCTTACTACTATTGTTGAGATTACAGATGTTGAATATAATATCAAGGCTAAGGAAGCATTGTTGAGTGCTTTGACTGATTTTGGGATGAAAAATGTTATGGATCCGAACACTGCTTATGAGATTTGGAAAAAGTTGGAAACTTTATACAAAGGTGATGCTAATGTGAAGATGGCTAAGCTACAAAGTCTAAAAGGGAAATATGAACTGTTGAAAATGGGTAATGATGAGAATATTACTACTTTCATGCAAAGAGTGAATGAACTTGTTTGTGGTATTAGATGTGCTAGTGGACAAGTGGATGAATCCAAGATTGTTTCTAAAGTTATTAGATCCTTGCTTGATGAATAAAAAATCAAATTTGTATCCATTGAGGAGCTTTGAACTATGATAAATATAACTAGAGATATGTTGATTCGTAAACTTACTTCTTTTGAGTTGAGTGAATTTGGCGATGTCCTTCCAAAGATAGAATCTGCATTTAAAGTTACTACTTTTGAGAGAGAAAAGCAAAATATGATCTGACTGAAATTTCTTCTAGAAAGGTATTAAGGTATGAGGAGGAAATTAGATAGATTGAAGAAGAAGAAAGAGAACTAAATTATCTTGAAGCACTTATTGTCAAAAGGGAAGCCAAAGGAGAAGGTAAGTATAAAGGAAATTTACCTATAAAATGTTTTTCTTGCAACAAAATAGGTCATTTTGCATCAAGGTGTCCAGAAAGAGTTCCTAAGCTCAGATATTACAAGCCTAAATTATAAAAGAAGTGTTATTGTGTTGTTGATGAGGGTGTGACAGATGATGAATTTGATAAAGGGAATGCAAGTGAAGATCAGTTTGTGTTTATTGCTATCAAGGAAAATAATCTCATATCTACTGAATTTGCTAGCTATACAAATGTGGAGAAAGCCCTAGTTGCTTGAGTTGAAGAAAAATATGAATGGTTAATTGACAATGGATGTTCACATCACATGAAAAGTGAAGAAAGTAAATTTGTAAGCCTGGAGAAGTATGATGGTGGTGTTGTAATATTTGGTGATAGCAATGGTGGTATAATTTACGACAGTGGATGTATTTCTTTTGATGGTAAGCATAATACTGATGATGTTCTTTATGTTGAAGGTTTGAAGCATAATATTTTGATTGTTTGATATATGGTTGATAAGGGATACAATCTTCAATTCAAATATGGAAATTGCAACATATTGGGAAGCTTTAGAAACTTGATTGCTTCAAGTACTAAAATAAAATGTAACATCTTTTATCTGAATGTTTCCAGTAAAAAAATTTGTATTGCTCAAGTTGATGAAAGCTGGTTGTGGCATAGAAGAATGCATCATATAAAATTTGAAAATATTATCAAGATAAGTTCCTCATAGGCTGTGAGAGATCTTCCTAATTTGGTGAAGCCTACTAATTCCATATGCAAGGAATGCCAGTTAGGAAAATAAACTAGAATTTCATTTCGGAGAAAACAACACTATTCAAATGAATTGTTGGAGCTTGTGCATACTGACTTGTGTGGTCCTGCTAGAATCATAATCTAACAAGGTTACAGGTACTTCATGTTGCTTATTGATGATTGCCCTAGGGTGATGTGGGTTACTTTCTTAAGGAAGAAATCTAAAGCTCTAGAAAATTTCAAGATCTTTAAGGCTATGGTTGAGATAGAGACATGTCTAAAGATTATATGTCTAAGATCAAAAAGTATCTGCATTGTGGACCCCTCAACAAAATGGAATTGTGGAAAGGAAGAATAGGATAGTTCAAGATGCTACTAGAACTATGATGCTAGAAGGAAATGTCCCTCATATCCATTGGAGAGAATTTGTGAGTATTGTTTTTTATATCCACAACCGGGTACAAATCAAAGGTAATACTTGTAACACTCATTTTGAGAAATGGTTTGGTCATGAGCCTACTGTTACATATTTCAAAATCTTTGGGATTAAATTCTATATCAAGAGAGATGAAAATATAGTAAAGTTTGATGCTAGAAGTGATGAAGGAATATTTCATGGTTATTCTACTAAGAGTAAGGCCTATCGGTGCTACAACAAGAGATTGAAGAAAATGGTTCAAAGTGAAAATGTTAAGGTTGATGAAGACATTGCTAGACCCTCTAGAACCTGATGATCAGAATGACAGTACAAAAAAGAGTCATACTTCAAATAAAGTTCAAATCATTTCAGTGAAGGAAGAAGAACAAGAAGAAGGAGAGACTAGTCAAAGTATAGAGGAGAGATCACAAGAGCTTGAAAATCAAGAGCACTCTAAGACTCCAAGGTATGTGAGATTAAATCATTCAGAAAATCAGATTATAGGTGATAATAAAAAAGGTGTCCAAACTAGAAGAATAATTGTAGAAGAATATTGTTTAATTTCAAAGAGTGAGCCAAGTAATGTCAATGAAGCATGCAAAGATGAACATTGCATTGAAGCAATGAAAGAAGAACTACAACAAATTGAAACGAATAATACATAGATTCTTGTTCCTAGACCTAAGGACAAAAATGTAATTGGAACTAAATGGGTTTTTAGAAACAAGTTGAATGCACAAGGTGAAGTTATCAGAAACAAAGCAAGACTGGTGTGCAAAGGGTACTCTCAAATGTAAGGAATTGAATTTGAAGAAAAATTTTCTCGTGTTGCTAGAATTGAAGTTGTGAGACTGTTTCTTGCTTATGTTGCTTATAAAAACTACAAAGTTTATCAAATGGATGTCAAGTCAACATTTCTAAATGGAAAATTGGAAGAAGAAGTGTACATTGAGCAACCTGATAGATTTCAATTGACTGATCACAGATATATGGTGTGTTGGTTGAAGAAAGCATTGAATGGACTCAAGAAAGCCCCTAGAGGTTGATATGTCAGATTGGATAAGTATCTTTTGAAGCTTGGATTTAACAAAGGTACTACTAATAGTAATTTGTATTTCAAGATTGATAATGATAAAGATCTATTTGTGGAAGTCTTTGTTGATGATATCATTTTTGGAGGAGATGATGGTTTGTGCATGAATTTTTCTAATGAGATGCAAAAAGAGTTTAAGATGTCAATGATTGGAGAGTTGAATTTTTTTTGGGATTGAAAATTACTTAGTTAGATAAAGGGATCTTTATATCTCAGTCCAAGTATGTGAGAGAACTACTAAAGAATTTTTTTATGGAAGATTCAAAGCCAGTCGGTACACCCATGGTGACTAGATGTAAGTTGACAATATATGAGGATTATCTGAAGGAAAATCAAACTAGATACAAATCAATGATTGGTGGATTGCTTTATTTGGCTCAAACTAGGCCTGAGATCATGAATGTTGTATGTATTTTTGCTAGATTTCAAGTCGATCCTAAGGAATCTCATGTGACTATTGTGAAGAGAATTTTCAGATACTTGAAATGAACAGTTGATTTTGGCCTATGGTATCCTAAAGATGATGATCTTACTTTGAGTGCCTTTATTGATGTTGATTGGGCAAGATATGTGAATGATAGGAAAATCACTAGTGGTGGTGAATTTTTCTTGGGAAAAAAATTGATTTCATGGTTAAGTAAAAAGTAGAATATTGTTTCTTTGTCTACTGTAGAGGCAAAATACAATGCTATTTCTAATAATTATACTCAAGTATTGTGGATGAAGTAGATGCTCAGAGGTATCAAATTTGTGTATGATGAGCCTATTTCCATATACTATGATAATTCAAGTGCTATAAAAATTTCTAAGAATGTGGTGCTACATTCAAAGACCAAGCATATATCTTTCAAGTTTCACTTTTTGAGAGATAAGGTGAGTGATAAGGAAGTCAGACTGAAGTATGTGCCTAGTAAGGAACAAATTGTATACATATTTAATAATACATTACCTAAGGATACTTTTGAGTATCTCAGAGGGAAGTTAGGGGTGATTACCTCTCCTAATTAGAACTAAGATCCATAGTCTTTGCATGAGTTTGTTCATTCACAATCATATCTTGATCTGGATTGATTTTGTGGTGGCTACTAATTAGGGGGAGTAGTCAGATGATTTAGATATGTGGTCCAGAGCTTGTGTATCTTTTTCATTAATATCAAAGGGGAGAAGAATAATGTGAAAAAATATTGGAGAACTAAGGGGGAGAAGAGTAATGTGAAAAGGGGAAATTTTTGGAGAAGAATTCGTTGCATTGATGGTATTTTCCACATCATGTGTTACCATCAATGCCAAAGGGGGATATTTTTGGATGTTGTGGTTGCATTTCTAATATGTGGTTATAATTGATGTCAACACTATTACAATTGTAATATAATATGTTACAAGTTATCTATGAAGCAATGAAGATCAGTATGATGGAAAGTTCAATATGTTGATAGTGATAATTTGTGGTTTAAAGGGTTTTTCTTCAAGCCTATCTAGTTCATTCACTGAAATTTTTAGATATGCACATGAATATTTGAGCAAGCTAAGAGTTTCTATATTTTGAAAATCATTTTTCTATTGTAAATAGTGTTCATGGAAGAAGATAATGTGATTCTAGTAATCTAATTTGTTGTGTATGTTATTGTGGTGTTTATGGACATTTCTAGATCATGTTCTATTTATGTTGCACATCCACATTGATCATTGTTCTCGTGATCTTATATTTTCTCTTGTGTGTTCATATTTTTCATGTTCATGGCCGATAAGGTGATTGAAGCATGTTGTGGATCTTCGAGAAAGAATATTTGAAGGTTTTTGTGTTCGAGGACATTATTTTGGGTCTCTATTATGTTTTCGCCAACCTTGGTTGATTCACATAAATAATATTTATTGTTTTGGACTAAAATTTTGCATTCATTTTATTATTTTGTTGAAGTTGACATATAGTGATGTAATTTCTTGTTGCAGATATATATAAGTGATTGTTTCATCATTTGAGAAGGGTGTGTGATGTGAATTGTGTATCTTCTATGTGTGAAAAGGTTTAGATCATTTGAAAGTAGAGCAAAGTGTGAAGAAGAGTGAAGAAGAGTGAAGAAGTGTTTATGTGCTAAACCAGAAGATTTCAAGAAATAGAAAATGCTACTTGCTCAGTTCAAATTCTTCATATGGATTTAATCTGAATATTTTATGTAAGGCATTGAGTCTTCCTTTGAGTAGTGAACTCTAGGTAGTGTGCCTAAATTCATGTGCATTCCTCATTTATTCTTCTTATAATTTAACAAGGTATAACCTGTTGATTAACCTCCGTCGTTGTTTTTTCCCTTAATCAGGTTTCCATGAAAAAATCTTGGTGTTATGTGTGTTTTTGATGTGTTGTTGATTCATGCTTTCATTGTTATTAATCAGATCTGAGAATAAGGGTTAATAAGTGTAAGATGGGGAAAATAAAACAGATTAGATTAAGTGATAGCCAACACTTCTAAACTATTAACCTCATCCAAACAAGAGAAAACAATGAAAGCATAAGAAAAATAAAAATATTGAATCATAATACTCCCCGCTTCAATCTTGAATCACTTCTCTTGCTCTCCTAGTTCTCCTTTTTGCAATCTTTGCCCTCATATTTGTTGTTACACATGTGCAAATACCTGCAAAATAGTAAGTAGAAAGTTGGAGATAATTAGTTGTTCAAATAAAAAATGGAGGAGAAAGTTTGATTTTATAGACAACCATTCGAATGGACAGATGAGATTGATCTTCTAGAAAGATTCTAAGATCAACGGATGAGGATTCATGAGAGGGAGATTATGAAATGGATGGCCAAGATCAATTTTCTAGAAATATGCCAAGATTTACGGTTGAAAATTGATGCAACTAGAATATGCCATGCATGAAAAAGATATGATGTTGACGACTATGACAGACATGCAGGACATGCAGACTATGACATGAAATAATGACAGGGAATCTTTGACCAAAATAGACGAATAAATAATTTATTTTAAATTATTTATTCAAAAATGGAGGAGGATGACAAGTGGCAAATAAATTATTTATTTGCAGGAAATGAAAATGGAGATTTGATTAAATTCATAAATTTAATTAAAGGAGGATATAGAAATTAAATATGGATAATTTATTTGGATCAATTATTTAAAGGAGAAGAATGACAGATAAATAAATAATTTTGTCGATTATTTGATTATAGAAGAATTAAAGGTCAAATAATTATTATTATCTAACTATAGACATGTGATGAAAGATAAATAATTAAATAAATAATGATTTATTTAATTATTGAAGAAAGGGATATTAGTGATGCAATTTATTTATTTTAATTGATCAGGATAGAATAGAGATTAGAAAGTGAATTAATTAAAAAATTATCTAATTACTAAAGGAATATGATCAGGAATAATTAAATAATTAAAATTATTTAATTATTAGAGGATGGCGACTAAGGAAAAATGTTGCTTGTAGAATTTAGGACATTTTTCAGTGTCTACAGTAAGTTTAATAAGTTTGAAACTATGTGACAATAGATTCACCCCCCCCCTCTTAGTTGTCTTCCCTTGTGTTGCCAACACAAAAGGATCATCTTGTAGATAAAATAATTGGTGACAAAATGAAGGCGTGTAGACTAGGAGGAGACTTACAAGGGATAAGGAGCAAGTAATTTTTTCTCTCTTGTCTTAGATTGAACCAAAGATATTTTCTGAAGTTAGTAAGGATGAGAGTTGGATAAAAGAAATGGAAAAGGAACTCAATCAGATTGAAAAGAACAAAACATGGGTTTTGGCTCCTAGACAATAAAAAAAAATTGTAATTGGCACCAAATGGTTATTGAAAAATAAGTTGAATGAAGATGAAGCAGTGGTTAGAGACAAAGAAAGGTTAGTGTGTAAAGGATATGCACAAGTAGAAGGGATTGATTTTTAAGAAACATTTTCTCATGTTGCAAGACTAGAAGCAATAAGAATTTTTCTTGCATTCTCATTATACAAGGGATTCAAATTATATCAAATGGACATTAAATCTGCATTCTTGAATGTAAATCTAGAAGAGCAAGTATATATTGAGCAACCAAAATATTTTTAGATGTCAAAGGATGATGGTTATGTTTGTAGATTGAGAAAAGAATTGTATGGTCTAAAGAAAGCCCCAAGGGCATGGTATTCAAGGTTTGATTAGTACCTAAAACAAAAAGGATTCAAGAAGGGTTGTGATGATAGAAATTTATATCTTAAATCTGAAGGTGATCATATGATCATTTTTGTAGTATATATGGATGATAGCATATTTGGTGGTAGAAATGATTTAATGTGAAAAATATTGCCTACACGTGCAAGATGAGTTTCAAATTTCCATGCTAAGAGAACTAGGATTTTTTCTTGGTTTTCAAATTGTACAAACTGATAAAGGAATTTTCATATCACAAACCAAGTATGTAAAATAAATGCTTAAGAATTTTGGCATGGAGGATAGTAGACTAGATATTACTCCCATGATTATTGGCTGCAAGTTAAGCAAATCAGATGAATCACCTGATGCGAATCAAAATCTATATAGATCAGTTATTGGAAGTATACTATATCTAACCACATCTAGGCTTGATATATTGTAAGAAGTTTGTATAGTAGAAATTTCTTAGGCTGCGCCAAAGGAAACTCATGTCAATTCTATAAAAAATAATCTTCAAGTATATTAAGAGTGCTATTGATTATGAATTGTGGTACCCCAAAATCAATAATTTCACCTTAACAATATATACAGATCTCGACTGGGAAGGATGTATGGATGGAAAAAAGAGTACTAATGGTGGTGCTTTCTTTTTAGGAAACAGTTTGGTTTCATGGATGAGTACAAATAAATATTTGGTCACTCTTTCTATAGATGAAGCGAATTATTGTGTAGTTGTTGCATGTTGTAGTCAAGTTTTATGGAAAAAACAAACTTTAGAGGATGTCAAGGTAGAGTATAGTGAACCTGTCTCTATTCTTTGTGACAAATCAATTGCTATCAAAATTTCAAAGAATCGTGTGATGCATTCTAGAACCAAGTATATATCAATCATCAATTCATCAGAGAAAAGGTTGTAGATAGAGAAGTTATCATTCAATATGTTCCTACAAATGAACAAGTGGCTGAAATATTCACCAAGCCTCTTCCCACATAGTAGTTTGAATACCTGAGGTAGAATTTTGGATTAGTTTATACCACATCATATCACTAAAAATTTTTGATATGACATACATCCAAGGGAGCTTCATTGATTGTTTCTTTAACCTTGGACAAGGACAACATGATCAAGTCGGGTAAATATTATTTTAAAAATTTCTAATGACTTAATGGTTGAAGAATTTAGAGTCCCCTCTTTCTCTTTTCATTGGTTTCCAAAGGAGTATCATATGCTAAGGGGGGGTGTGCCCTTTTTCTATTGATGTCAAAGGGGAGAGAGTTGTGTAGATTCTCAAATTTGGAGCATTAGGAGTATAAAATAGATACGCAGATATTGATCTAGAAAATGTTGTCACATTTGATAATGTGGATGAGCATTAGGATGGCTAAGTATTAGGGTTTTTCATCAATGATAAAGGAAGATATTGTTGGAAAAATATTCTCATTGATGTCAAAAGTGTTATATAATCAGTTTCAATCAAGAAAAAGAGAAATTTCAATCATGCAGATGTAAAGGAAATATTTTGAATGAAGTCAAAGGTGGATCTATAATAAAATGTAACATTGTAAGAACTTGGTTCAATATTGCAAAATGTCATACATCCTTGTTCTAAGATTTTACTGCAAACAAATGGTTTCCAATGATAATATTTTGTATGTGGCATAATTGACATTTACTTCTTCATCGAAGTGACATAAATCTTTCAAGGATACTAAGGAACTTGTCTCCTCGATTTGGTGATAGCAAGAGTTGTAAGTGAACAATAATATGGTTTGCATCAGGCTTATTGAAGTGTTTTGAAGTGATAGAATTTTCAATACCTTCAATATGGAAATGGATGAAGCCAACAATAGACATTGTATCTTCGATATCAGATGGTCTCCCTACCATCCCTTTGTGCTTTCAATGGGGCCTAGTCAAAAGTTGTGGGGATGAGGGGATTGGTGGATGGTATGTGGTAGTGGAAGAGGATTTTTTTTGGTGATGTGGGATGCTAAAATGTGGCAAGGTAATGTGGATGAATGATGTGGATGATAAGTGAATGACATATGGAAAATTATTACTTGTTAATTTTGCATCCCTATTACAAATCAACGAATACTATCAATAAGATCCTATGCATCATGGAAACCTCTTTGGAGTTGGTGTGTAATTTAGCAATGTGCAATAGAGTATGGTTATCTCATCTATTTCCTCATATCACTGAAATACAAAATAATGGATAATTGAAATAGTGATAGAGCAATGGTCGCTACATCGTTGAAATGAATGAGCACTCACTAACCTTACAACTATCTGGTGTTAAGGTAAAAACAGACTGTGTAAATGATAAGATTCTGATTGATGGCACACATACGGAAGGAAAATAGAATGATGGTATATGGCAATAGATCATTGTTGATTTTTCATCCTTATTGCAAAATCAACATTGAGTCAATCAATATTTTTGGTGATGGTGTTTTAATGTATAACCCTATCGACTAGTGGATGTAAAACAACACAACTAGTGCATGAACTCTTGGAACAAGAAGAATCTAGTGTTAGCATGAGTTCTTATGTAAATAAGAACAACTATGAATTCATTTGATCCAATGGAAAAATGAATGGCATGTATTCTTATATCATCAAAAAAGGGTATGAGATCGATTCAAGGACGAGAATAATTGTATAAAATCTTTGGAATGAATTATTAAGTAGATATCCAGTAAGGATTTTTTGTCTATTATATGAATATGGTGGTTCTAATGCAAAGAAGAAAACATAGTTCGAATTTGAATCCACTACAAGAAAAAAGAGAAAAAAACATACAAACCCTAGATGCAACTTACCAAAAATGAAATGATTCATTGAATTTCAATTAGGGTTATCATATGATTTGAGTTTCTTTTTGATGAAGGGGGAATTTTAAATAATATAATTTTAGAGATATGAATTGGTTGGTTAGAGTGAAGAAAGACTATAGTCAATGAGTGAAGTGTGTCACTATATCATTTTTTCAAAATCAAGAATGTACATTTGAAGTTGTTTACAGTTGTGTGTGAAAGTGAACAAAGAGAAAAATTAATGTACTAAACTGATGCATTATAGGTTTTGTAGAACCATTCTATGCATTTTTTAATTTGTAAATTTTTAGAGGTGGTTGCCTTAATTTGTACTAAGTTGGAGCACAGAGCAAGGTGTTGCAGAATCCTTGAAGTTGTAGCTTCTAAAATAGGGAGTTGGTGCTTCCATAGGTTTGGAGCCCTTAAAATTGTAATTGAACATCATTTCTTATGATGTTGGATTAGGAAAGTAGATCCTAGTAGCATTTCTCACCATGGTTTTTTTCCCATTTTGGGTTTCCCACATACATCTAGTGTTATGTGGTGTTCTATCATATGCATGTTATTGTTATATCAGTTTATGTTCTAATCTGCACATTAATTATTTTAGAAAATTATCTTCTTGAGGTTTTTAAGGATTAAAGGTTTTAAGATCTACTGATTCATCCCCTTCTCAGTTTATTTTTGTCTTCCAACATATATACTTTCATCAATTAAATCATACATCATCAATTTCTTCAATCTTCTAATCATTCTAACCAATTTTGTTGACTAATATCTTCATCCTACATCATAACATCATTAGTATCACATGCATCCTGTATCATAAATATCACATAATAACTCATCCATAGCATAATAATAAATACATAACATAAAAAAAATCATTACATAAAGCATACAACATAAAAAATCTCATATGACATCATATTTCGCATAAAAAATGGCCATATCTCATATATCATAAAAAATAAATCAAAGAATTTTGTACATCATCATCATCATAAAATGTGTGATACATATCAACTGCATAAAAAATATACATATATACAAAGCTCAATGGCTAATGAATATATATAAATTATAGGAAACATGTCTACAATAAAACCTCTACAATAACTCAAGAACAATATATAAATCAACCCTATTGATCCTCCATGACAAGAGGGGGCTACTCTCCATCAAGAGATGGTCTATGATTGTAGAATGGAGACTAGTGAGGTTGCAAAAGAGTACTTGAGGGTTGTACCAATGTTCTACTAATAGATATTCCTCCCAAACTACTAGATCTTGCTACTATGGTAGTACTCCTAGATCCAAACCTTGATCATCTCACTGAATGTGGAACAAAAACCTCATACAAGTTCTTGGAATAGGTCCCCTCCTACATCAGCTAATATCTTTCTCTCATGTATCTATCCATAGGGATGGAGGATTCTTGTGAAATCTCTAGATACATATACCACCGTTGCTCTATGTCTCTCTCTATGACAACAATGTCACTCTCTCTAGGGGTTTGGTCCTACTTAGCAATAAGTATGGAAATATGTGCATCTGATTATTGTCTCTACACTATCTCATTATCCCTCTTGCCTTCCATAGAATCCCTATCTATGATGGCATAATCATGATCTACTCGAACCTCATCACACACCACTTCCATTTGTGTCATCCTAGCCACAAGGTCACCTTGTCCCTAATCTAGTGGTGAGGGTGGTTCCTATTGATTCTGATTGCCCTAATGACCATCTCCTTAATAATCTTGATGTCCATGGTCCTAATGACCATCATTTTTTTTGTACATGTACCTACTACTATGAAGCCACCTTGAGTCTCTATCAATCCTCATAACCACCAATCGATCCTCCTCACCTCCTCCTCCTACCAATAGGTCCTACAATACCTCCTAGATGAAGAGTGAATTAGATCAGCCTCCTCCTAGCCCACCATGTTGCATAGTTTGTGGTAGTCCCTACATTGTTAGGACCTACTTCTCATCCCCAACTGACTATTGATAAATATCAGAACTCTATAATGGAAACCTTAGAAGAAGATATAGGCCCCTATATAGTTACCTCCCTAGTGGTCATTGAAAATTATCTGTGATAGTCCTATCCAAGAACTATCTATCTCGCTAAACTGGTGGAAAATCCACTTTGGTAAATATCTCTCAATGATCTGATCAGCACACTCGATCAACCATTTATTTTTTCAACACTATGTGAGATGAGCATGGTCATCATCCCATACCTCATATCCTAGGTATGGTCTCAAAAAAAAATGTGTCATGTCATCAAACATGGCTCGCTAGTACTCTAATCAGTCTGATTTCCTATAATGCAAGTAATCATGATATCTATAAGATTACAGATCATCAACATCCTTGAAATCAATCCCAACAAGACATGTGATTGCTATCATCTCTCATGCACGCATGTTTACTAAGATGAAACCCAAAAAAAATTGTTCCCTACTCGATAGTAGACCTAGTGCATGTCATGATATAGTGTGCAAGTACACAAGGTCCCCATGTATATCGAGTACCCTCTATCATCATGCTCTTAACACAAATACCCCATCCAACTAGAAATTTTTTAGAACTTCTATCAAGCATTAGTGTCTCTATTATCAAAATATCTATAATAATGGTTAACTCATGTACCTCCTTGACATAGGGATACAAATTAATTTGTCAATCATAACTGCTAGTCATCTCTCACCAAGCATCTTGGTCATGCACTTGGCTACTCGATCGACATCATAATCGATGAGCTCCCCATAAATAGGAATCCTCATGATGTGCCAAAAAGCCTCTAATGTGATAGTACACTCACTTGTTGGAAAGTGGAAGGTAGTCATCTCAGATCTCTATCTCTCTACTAAATCTATCATCACTCTATGGGCATGAATCTCTAGCATGTAGGTGATATGATCATGAAGACCAACTACTACAAGGAACTAAACCTAAAAGTTCTAAATGTGCTATCCAATCCAATAATCAAGTTATCCTCTCTCACATGTATAATGGATGAAGTGTATCCTACAAGAATTGAACCCACGACATCAAAATTGCTAAAATTTTGATTAAAAATGCCACCTCTACTATAAAATTGAGCAAATGTCTCACTTTCTACAAAAATGAGCTTGTCTTTGCATAAACACATCATTTTATGCAATCACAAGCCTATTATAGTTGTAAACACATTTCTTTATAGAAAACACAATAAACCCCTAAAATATAGCATGTGTGGTTCCATTTTGCAAATGCAACTATCAAATGTGTTGCATTGAAACAAACATAATGGCTTTATGCAAACACATTACCCTTAAGAAAATGTGAGTATCCTTAAATGAAAAATATGATCATACTATGCCAAACATTACAATACAAAGGATACTTTTTGTTTTCTTCTCCTACCTTTGGTTAATAAATTAAGTGTGAAAATTAAATGCAAGAAAAATTTAGAATATTGTGTATCATAGTGCCTACACCAACTAGTTGTTGGTAGTATCAAACTAGCTCTACATGGTGTGGTACTCCTAGAACTCGTGCCATAGATAATGATCATCTATAGGTATAAATCACCAAAGAGCTAGAATTTGATAAGGCTCAGAGTACAAATGAGGAGCCTTTGAACCCTAATTTCTTATACAATCCCTCCAAAACCTAGGATTTTCTTGCCACAACTCTTATGAGGCATCTTGTGAGAATCCTTCTTTATTCTAATCATTATCTATGACCCCTAGGGCCTTATTTTTTATCCTCTTATTATTTGAACTAGTTCTGAACTCTTGTCATGAGCTCGACCCAAAAAAAAAATCTAGCCAATCTCCTGAGGGGGTAGCCTAGCATCCTATCATCCTTCAGACACTCGCTAGGGCATAGGGGGCATCATAATATTTTTAAAATTTTATTTGAGCAGCACAAGTCTTTGAAACAATGTAACAAGTATAGTATATCAAAGAGGGGAAAAATGTACACATGCAAAATTTCATGTCTCGTATCACACATCGTTAATCTTGCATTTCCATCATATTCATCCCCAATCATTACCTTCACATAATTTTCATGACTTTCGCTAATTCCGCTTTTAACATCATTTCACCTTATTTCCTCTATTAATTAAGTAATTAATTTGTCCTTTTTCATTAATTTTCTCCTAATCTCCCCTAATTGGATAATTTTAATTATTTAATTAGCCATAAATCTAATTTTCTTCTAATGTCCTATTGATAAATAGTCTTGAATTATTTAAGTACCTAATTCTCATTCCTTTCATTTGAAATATTACTTTTTAATAAATAATATCCTAATCCTCCATAATTAAATAATCATGAATTATTTAATTTTCCTAATTTCCCTCTCAAAGGCATATTCCCAAGGAATATTCTCTTTCAGAATATCTCACTCCTCTCATTCATTCTTATCCATCCATTTCTTGATAGAATCCCATCCCTCCATTTCAAATATCCTCAACCAATTTTCCTAAAATTGTGGAGATATTTGATTTCAATTGAATCTTGATCTTTGATCTTCCTCAAATCACTTAGATTTATGTGTCTTAAGATACAATCTTAACCCTTATTTATGGGTCTTGAGGTTTAATCTTCTTCATTGATTCAAACATGAAAATCAATAAAAACAATCATTCCTCCATTATCTAATAACCTAGAGCACTTGAGATCACTTGAGAACTTGAGCATATCATATTCATGATAATTTTATCATTTTATCTCCATCTAGGTCATCAATATTCACACTTTTGCAACCATGGGAGCTTCATGATCAAGCAATCTAAAATTTCATCACCATGAAAATGGAAGCAAGGTTTGATGTTTTTAATTGTTTTCATCTTGTTTTCTAAATCCTTGTATGCATTCTCTTTAGTTTAGTGAGTGGTATTTCATATTTCATATTTTTGAGTCTTCTTGATTGCTAACCCATGTTATTGTATTAGTTCCATTTCTCACCTCACACTGCCATCATGGGGGAAGCTTCAATTTTGGAAGCCATAAATATTAAGTTTATTTTTCTTACTTATGAAAGGGCTTTAGGTCAGAAAATTAACCTCCCTAAAAGAACTATTTTATTCATGAACACACCTTTCTAAACATAGCTCGAGATTTCTATAATTCTATAATGTAATATGGGTAGATTTCATTCAATCTATTTAGGTCTACCTCTATGTGAAAATAAGATTCTAGACTATTTTTGGTTAGGGATGTTGGATAGATTTTAATCTAAACTTGTTAGTTGGAAACATTCTTTTCTTAGTCAAGCGAACAAGATCCAACTTATTAAAGCTACCCTTCAGAATTTACCAGTGTATGCCATGAGTTTTTTAAAGTTCCTAGAAAGTATATGGAAAATGTTGAGAAAATCAAAAAAAGGTTTCTTTGGGAAAGAATTGAGAAAGGGAAAATAATACCTTTGCTAGCTTGGGACCAAGTTTGTAGACCTATGAAGATGGGTGGTCTCATCATCAAGCAAATAAAGGAATTCAATCTTTCTTTAATAGCCAAAAATGTTTAGAGACTCATGTTTGAACATATGAATGGAAAATTATCATGAAAAATAAATATTGTTTAGTCTATAGAAATTTTAGGGAGCCTTTTAAAACTAAGGATCTCTTTACGGGCTCCTAGTTTTGGAATAATATCCTAAAAAGAGGTTTTATCATTGTGAAAAGTACTTGATGGAAATTTGGGAATGATGAGATAATTAATTTTTAGGGTGATTTGTGGTGTGGAAATATTCTTCTCAACACTCATTATTGGGCTCAACCTTTTAAAAATAATTATGTCAAAACCTTTGATAGTTGTTTGGCTGACTATCTTCATGAAGGGGGTTGGAAGAACTTTATTACTATTGATCTGAGTTTGGTCGAGCTTCAAAACTTCCTCTCTTGTATTCATATTCCTTCAAATTTGGTGGATGATAGGTTGATTTTGAATCTCTCTTCTAATGGTTTTTACTATGCTACTTTGGGCCTTTGGGTTTGAAAGGAAGAAAAATGGAAACTCTCTAGGATTTGACTCTAGGGTTTATGCACCTTTCCTCATTTCGTTTAGAAGTGTTTGTGCTAGCAGGGGTTTGATAAATTTGGACAAGATATAGGAGTGGCTTACAACTTGAAAGGTGATTCAACTTGACCTTGAACAAATTTGGAATGGATATTAGAATGAAATACACTGAAATGACTAAGCTAATGATGCAAAAACAACATATATGGAATGTCAAAGAAAAATTCAAACTTCAAAAATAGACTAGGTAGAGTAATATCCACCTGTGATATAAATTTGAAGCTAATTTTTGAGGACCAAGTCACACTAGGTGACTATGTCCTGATGGATGATTTCAAATATGATTTCATAGTTCTTTGATTTTTTATCTAAGCCTTCTATTTCCAAGTGTCACACTATTGGATCTCTGTTAGGTGTAGATATACCTAAGTTTATGTATGTTGTCAAGGTGTAGCGTTTGAATGCAATAATGAATAGATAAGCTTTGATCTTCCTCTAAAATTATTCAAATCTGGAACCTACACATTCAAAGAGAGAGTAATGGTTATGCCACATAAGGGCTAGGCTCAGTCAAACCCGATGTTGGTGTTCCCACCTCTAAAATAGCAATGTGAATTAAAGATATATTATCCTTTTGAGGGATAGAGGCTAAATGATAAGTGAATGATGAATCAACAATGGATTGCAACTCACTACCCATAAATGACTTCCTTGAAGGACTGAAGTCATATGAATATCCTCAAGGCTTTATTATTGTTGTCTTGATTTGCTTGAATACCTAGAAAGGTTCACAAAAACTATGATAATATAAACATGAAAAAGCTCACATACACTTTGAAATGGTGCTTTGATATTAATTTCTTACAATAAATATGCTCTTGAATACTCTTGACATGCTTGATATTTCTCTTGATAATAATTCTTGCTCAATCCTCTTTGATTTTTCTTGTTAGTTTTCAAATTGTGAAATGACTAAGTATTTATACACAATTATTCTAATTTCCCAAAAAATAAATTCTAGTAGCCAACATTGGACATTTATGTAAGGAAGCTAAGGTAGTAGAACAACTTCCTACACTAATCTTGAGAGGAGAACAATGCAAAACTTTACAAATTTGTAACAGTTACAAAAACTTGAATAGAAATGAACATAAATATCATGCATCTACAACACATTGATTTACATGGGGAAAACCCTTTCAGGAGAAAAACCCCACACTCCAAAAGCCACCAAATATATTATTCTAAAATCACAAAGATTACAATATACTTGTAGAGAAAGCTTCTCATAGGAGTATCACCAACTAGATATCCAAAGACAACACAACCGCTATTAGAATCTTAGAATACATCATCATCTATAATCGTAGTACAAAACCCTCATAAAATAGGGTTACCTTCTATGGCATGATAGGGAAAAAATATATCCACCATTAGATTTAAAACCTGATCATTAATGATCTATATTTATAATATATCATTTATTTAATGTATGTGAGTCATTTAGGAGTTTTCTGAAAAAGTTAACAAAAAATTATTTACATGCATCCCATTCCTCCCCTCCACCCTATTCTCCCCTTTTATATTACACTTATCAGTGTAACTAGGAAATATATATATTCATATATATCCTATCAACAATAACCTTTATATAATTGCAAGGTTGAGACACAATTTCCTAACAAATATCTCACTTTTTTAACACCTTGCAAGAGAAATAAGAGGGAGTAAGCATTGTCTCCTAATTGCTAGGGGACAAAATGCCCATAGTCTCTTAACACCATCTAAAATTCTATGTGGTAAAAGTCTTAGTTAAAGAATCAACAACATTCATCAAAGTCTCTACCTTAACCAGTTTCACTATGCCATCTTCAACCATATCTCAAACAAATTGATACTATACATCAATGTCTTTGGTCCTGGCATGAAATGTCGAGTTATTGGCTAGACATATCATACTTTGACTATAAAAATAAAGTGTCACTACACCTTCTTCTATTATAATATCTTAACATAGTCTCTTAAGCCAAATGGCTTCTTTACAAGCATGAGTAGCTGCCATATACTCAGCTTCAATAGTGGACAAAGAAACCACAAATTAAAGATTACTCATCCAAATAATTGTACCACCAAATAAAGTAAATACATAATCACTGTTGAATCATTTTCTATCAATATAACCAATCCAATCTGAATCCATATATGCATGAATATCAAGGGAAATATTGTCTTCAATCATATTACTATGATAACACAAGGAATACTCAGAGGTACCATACAAATATATGAACTCTTTTAATTTCATCCCATTGAACTCTATTAGGATTAGACATATATCTAAAAATAACTCCTACTACTTGGGTAATGTTTGGTCTAGTACAAACTATAACATACATCAAAATTCCAACTACACTCTAGTAAGGAAATTTTCTCATTTATTCCATATTTGATGGATATGTTGAACAATTTGAAATAGATAACCTGTTTCCAATAGAAAGGGGAAAAAAATTCTCTACAATCCTCCATGTTAAATATTTATAAAATTGAATTAAAATACTTACTTTGGCCAATCCATAGCTTTCTATTCACTCTATATCTTTTAATTTCCATCCCAAGAATGTGTCTATCTACACTAAGGTCTTTCATTTCAAATTTAGCAGCCAGTTGAGATTTTAGTTCTGAAATCATACCTTTCCCTTTGCCAATAAATAACATAGCATCAACATATAATGCAATAAATAGGAAATGATCACCATGAATTTTATAATAGACACAATGATCTTATTTAGAATGCTTGAATCTTAAACTCAATGCATATGTATCAAACTTCTAGTACCACATCCTAGGACTCTATTTTAGGTCATACAAATATTTATTCAATTTGCAAACCAATTTAATTTTACCTTTCACCATGTAGTCCTTTAGTTGTGTCATATAAATATCCTCCTCCAAGTCACCATGAAGGAAAACAGTTTTCACATCCATTTTATCAACCTCTAAATCATCAGTAGTAGCAAAAGAAAGAAAAAATCTAATGGTTATCATTTTTGTAATAGGATAAAATATATCACCATAATACACACCCTCAACTTGATAGTAACCTTTCACAACCAGCCTTTCTTTGTACTTCTTAATACCTCCATCTAAACCAATATTTTTCTTGAACACTCATTTGCATCCAACAAGTTTTGACTTTAGGAAATGGTACAAGATCTCATGTATCATTATTTTTCAAAGATGTCATTTCATCATCCATATAAATCTTCTAGGATTTTGCATCATTCATACCTAATGCCTCTTCTACAAATTTGGGTTCATCCATGTTAGTATTCAAAGAACAAATAATCTCAAATCATCAAGTGAATACCTTTCGGGTGGTTTCCTATGCCTTGTAGACCTACAAAAAAAAATTAGTTGGAGGTTCTTACTCCTCTTATGAATATTCAAGGCTAGATGAGCTCTCCTCAACTTCTTGTCTATCCATGGACCACGATTCAAATTTCTCGGGTGTAGAAGGAAATTGAATCACATCTTCCTGTTTACTTTTTCTGGCTGCAATGTAATAGAAGAAGTCTTAGTTTTGCTAAAAATAGCACTTCTATTATATATTACCTTATGAGAAATATGATCCAAAATATTATATCCTTTCACACCATAACTGTAACTAATGAAGGTGCATTTCACAACCTTTTTCTCTAACTTTATTCACTTCTCCTTTGGAACATGTGCATATGCCTCACAACCAAAAACTCTAACAGGTCTTAATGAAGGTTTGTGACCCAAAAATGCCTTGAAATGAATCTTATCAACAAGAGTTCATGTAGGATACATTTTAATCAGGTAACAACTAGTGGCAATAGCTTCAACCCAAAACATTTTTCTAGGCCAGTACCACTCAACATACTCCTAGCCTTCTCCATCAATTTCCTATGCATTCTTTCTACAAATCCATTCTATTGTGGAGAATATGGATTTTTCTTATGTCTATGAATACCATAATATTTAAATAATCTATCAAAATTGTTAGAGAAATATTCACCGCCATTACCAGTCCTTAGATATTTTATTTTCTTTTCAATATACAACTCAACCATTTCTTTAAATTTTTTAAATTGAATGAAAACTTCATATTTACTCTTTAGAAAGTATACCCATTTCCTTTTACTATAATCATGAATAAATGAAACGTAATATGTGGATTTACCAATTGAAGGAACATCTATAGGACCAAACACATCATAATGAAAAAGATCCAATACACCACAATATTTATGAGAACTTTGAGTAAAACATAACATGATTTTTTTTCCATAAATGAAATTCTCACAAAAATCAAATTCAAGATTACAATCAAAAACACCTTAAACAATTTATTTTATTTTTCAAGGTCCTTAGACCCTTTTCTCCAATGTGGCCAAATCTCTAATTCCATAACATATTTTTCTCTATAGGTAACTTTGATTCAAAAGAAAGAGCACCCTTGGGTACCTAAAAGCTTTGACCATCTACTGAAGGTGAAACCCTCAGCTCTTCTATAGACTTACTTTTCATAGGAGTACTATTGCACTCAATAGTGAATGCATCAAGCTTATACAATGTGCCATATCTAACACCTCTATAAATCACCATAGCATCTCTAACCATCTTACATCCTACATCACAAATACTACCTACACACCCGCATCTATTAGTTTTCTCACAGATAATAGATTTCATACTAATCTAGGGATATGCAACACATCATTAATCCTTTTTATTCTACCATCAAGAAAATTGATTTTAACTCTACCACTTCCCAAAATATTTAAATAAGAATAATCACCCAAGTACACCTTACCTCCATCAAATTCTTCAAATTTAGAAAACCAATCTCTATTAAAGGTCATATGGAAAGATACATCTAAGTCAATTAACCATGCATCATTACCTACACGAGTTTCCAAAGCTACAATGAATGTGTCACCATCTTCCTTCTCCAACTCAAAATTAGAATCAAATCGCTTCTTTTTATTCTTCTTTTCTTGTTTTCATTCCTTACAAACATGTCCAGGCTTACCTCAGTTCCATCAAATAACTTTGGAATTTCCAAGAGATTTAGCTCTCCCCTTGGACTCGGATTTTTCATGCTTCTCATTCTTCTTTCCTTTTTCCTTAGGTATTCCATGAACATTTAGGGCCTCCTTGGTAGTGATGGATACCTTCCTCCTCATTTCTTCAAATTTCAAAGAACCCACCACATCCTTAGTCTTGAAAATAATAGAAGTACTCCCAATAGCCATAAAAAGAGAATCCCACAAATCAGGCAAAGAATAAAGCAAGATTTGTCATTTCTCTTCCTCATGCATTTTGAGACCAATTGATGCCAATTGAGCCACCAACATATTGAATGGTTCCAAGTGTTATGTTATTCATCCACACTCTTCCATTCTCAAGGAATATAACTTATTCCTTAAGAAAATCTTGTTTACTAAAAATTTGGCTTGATACATCTCACCAAGCTTCTTCCATAGTTTTTGTGCAGAGGTCTCTTCATGGACATTGATTAAAATAGATTATTCCAAGAACAATATTATTAGGCCCTTGGCTTTATATTCCATAACATCATATTGAGTAGCCTAAGTAGGATCTGTAGGCCTTGAAACATTCACATCAACAAAATCCCATAGATCTCGATCTATCAATAGATCCTCCATCTTCATCTTCCACATCTCAAAATTATTTCAAAAAAAATTATCCACCTCTTTTCTCCCTAACAAAATTTCCATCTAAAAATTCCTACAATAAGATCACAAAGTATCTTTTGCACAAGCTCCCACTCAAATTTTGATTAGTTCAAAAAACCCAACAACCCACAACTAAAACCAAAGGTTATCAGGATTTGATACCACTTGTAAGGAGGCTAAGGTATAAAAACAACTTCTTACACTAATCTTGAGAGGAGACTAATGCAAAAATTTATAGATTTTTAACAATTATAGAAACTTGAACATAAATAAACATAAATATCATGTACACCACAACACAATGATTTATGTTGGGAAAAATCTTTTGGGAGAAAAACCCCACTCCAAAAGCCACCCAATATATTATTTTGAAATCACAAAGATTACAATATACTTGTAGAGAAAGCTTCTTATAGGATTATCACCAACTAGAGATCCAAAGACAACACAACTACTATCAAAATCTTTGAATGTATCAACATCTACAATTGTAGTACAATGCCCTCATAAAATAGGGTTACCTTCTAGGGTAATATAGGCCAAAAAAAATACTCACCATTAGATCTAAAACCTAATAATTAATGGTCTATATTTATAATATATCATTTATTTAATGTATGTCAACCATTTAGGATTTTTTTGAAAAAGTTAACAAAACATTATTCACACATCTCACTCCTCCCCTCCACCTCATGCTCCAATTGTATATTACACCTATCGATGTAACTAGGAAATATATATAATCATATATATATCCTATCAATAATAAAATTTATATAATTTCAAGGTTGAGACACAATTTCCCAATAATTTAAAATTAAATAATAAAATTTTGACTTTGACATATTCACTTTTGGAGGAAAAATAGGGAGACTATGTCACCCTAGGAAACTAGGTCCCAGTCCTATTTTGCATGATCTAAGGTGTCGAGGGAAAATATTAACTGTATGCATTGGTTTTCTACATGCAATTTGTCAGTAAATGTTAAAATGGGCCATAAATTGCATAATTTAGGAAATTAGGTTTACAATTAGGTCCATGCACTTAGGGGGAGAAAAATATAGTGTGAAACTGTCATGGATCCATAACCAAAGGTGTTCATGACTCATAGCCTAAAAAATGTGATATTTTCTTGGTGAATCACAAACTGAAGGCATCACAAGCTAGTGAAGTCTGATATTCACTAGGTGAGACCCCTAGACAAAGTAGAAAACTAAGAAACACACAAGGACTAGTGAGGATCGAATTTCACTAGGTGTGTACTCATGTCAACTGTACCAAGAATTAATCTCCCTGATAATTCTAATAAGGTGCTACAAAAATGATCAAAATTCTATGTGAATGCATCACTAACTCCAACATGTGTAAGAAAAGTGAAGAAAAATTGTAATGTCAATGCATCACTAAGTCCAACATCTGTGAACAAACTGAAGCACAAATTCCATATATGCCCCCAGCTTAAAGTAATCTCCAAACACCATAGTGTGATAAAATTATTTAATGTAGAAAAATGATAAATTTTGTGTGATAAATTTTATGAGAGCTTATTTAGGAAGCCATATACCAACGATGTGTTTCAAAATAAATTATCCTCATGATAAAGGGTTGCCCCCAATGAAATGTAACAAACAATAGAAAAGATGAACACATAAGGGATCTACAGATTTGGGTTCAATATACATATTTCTACAATAATGTAAATGATCTCAAAACTAACATCATTCCCCAAATACTCATAGAACTATGAACACAATGGAAGAATGACATAGAGAAAACAAAAAACCTTTTTGGGTCAACATGGAAGAGACCTAGATCTCTTAATGTCTTGCATCATCCCCAAAAGGAAAACACAAGACAAACAAGAATAAAATCTACAACATATATAATAATGGAGATACAAATAGATAAATGTCTTGACAGATTCATTTCTTTTGTATCCTTGCACCAAAAGAGAACCAAGAGTCATCCAAAGAAAACTCATAAACATAAACACATGCCAAGCAACACAACATGGGAGATCACATCACATGCAATAAAATAAAAAGAACACATAAAGAAAACATAAAGAAGTACCACATGTGTGAACTGATCTAATGAAAATAGTTTGCATCCCAATCTTTCTCATCATATATAGAAGGCAGACAATTAGAAAAAGGGGCTAAAAAAAATTTCATACTCAAAGCATCACCAGGTTCAAAAAATGGCGATTTACTCTCATTAGGAGGATCATCACAGTTTTCCCCATCTAAATCCATAAATTTTGAAAATAATAAAGATGGTTATTTATGCACTTGTTCATCAATTCTAACATCTTCATTTTTAGTATCCATGTTTATCAAAATGGGAGGTTTAATAACAATGTCAGTTGTTTGTTCTTGTTTAATTTTTTATTTTTGGTTAAGTCATGTATGGTTCAATGTCATGTTTTGGTAAAATTTATAATTCATTTTGATTCTTTTATATAGGTGTTTGAACATAAAATATTTTTTTATTATTTTCTTCCAACCAATGAGCAATAGAATGATGCCTACGAATATAGGATTTATGTTTCTTCTTGTTTGGTTTTCAATTTGGGAAGGGGTTAGAGTGGGCTTCTCAACCATTGTTCTCTTTTCTTCCCTTGGGGGAGGAACTGAAGGGACCATCAAGGGTTTTGAAACATTTTTTTCCTTAGGTCTATACACTTTATTTTCTTTTGGTGGCACAAAGTTAATCTTTCAATTATCTCTTGGTCTCTTGTAGCATATTGGTGGAGGAACTCTAGCATAAATACCTTGTGATGTTGGAAGAGAATTTTCTTTGGGAATTTTTTCATCTACAAGTTATGGGGTGGGGGGAACAACCATAGCCTTATGATTCTCAGGAATATTACTAAGGGATAACTCTGTTATGCACTTTTCATTGAAATCCTCATGAGGTTTAACTAGTTCCATGGGTTGAGGCCTAAAATAATCTAATGAAAAAATCTCATGAGAAGACAAAGGATTAAACCCACCATGATGCACTATATATATTTCACTTTCAAATGGGAATTTTAGTCACTTTTGGATAACCAACAAGATGAAATTCATGGAGCGTAGCCATGGATAGCCTAGCTTCACATAGAATTTGTTTGACATCGAGATGATGGAGAATCATGCATCTAACTATTTTGGTCCAACATTAAGAGGAAGAGTGATCAAACCTATTGTAGGGCATGTTAAACCATCATGAGATTTAGCCATGTTTTCAACTGTTTATAAGAATCTTGATAAATCTCATGCACATAAAATAATTCCTCATTTATCACATTCTCTAAATACATGGGATCAATGAGTGTCCCTTGTGTAGGTTTTTCATTGATACATCTGGTGATATAGAGAGGACCATCTAGTGCATGTATAGATGCATCAATATGTGTGAAAGAAATTTTGAGTAACAAAGTGGTTTGTCCCTTACAAGGTTGAAAATCTATTAGAGAAATAATGTTATCTAGACCATCCTCATCATTATTCTTACCAAAATTCTTATCATCACAAGCTTGCATAAAGTTGGATATATGATTTGGAATTGGATATGTGAAAATTGTAAGTTTTGATTTGGTAGGGCAACATATTTTTTTCCTTTATCATTAACATCGACCAACTAGATGTGATTAGAATTGGTGATGTCTTACACTTGATGTTTAAGATGTATACATCATTTTGTATCATGTCCATGTGTACAATGATATTGAAAAAATTATTTTGGGTTGAAATCTTGGGGTAATGGTTTTTTTGTATCCATAGCTATAATAAGAGGTAATTGGATAGGTTCTTGCTTAAAATTTGTAACATGATTGAGTAAGGGGAATCAGGAAATTGGGTAAATTTTCTATCTCTCACCTAAAATGATAGGGAGTTGAACTTTAGGGCTATGAATTATGGCTTCAGGTGGTTGGTTGTTTGAGGTGTTCTTATCTTGATAAAGTTCATATTTTGATTTTTGAATGGATGATAGTTGTTTTGAGGTATGGATTCGGATTTCTCAGTAAGATTCGATGAATATGATTCTTCATACTAACTAACCAAATTTTGATAGTCATGAAGAGCCACACACAACTGTGTAAAGGATGGATATCTCATTAGTAAGATCTTCTCAATAATGCCAAGTTGCAAATTCCCTATGAATACTCTTTGAACATCAACATTAGGAAGAGTGTAATTTTTTTGTGAGTAGAGTAACTAATATCGCCCCATGAATTTTTTTACCTTTTCATTTTTGTCTTGTTTTCACCTCACTAAATCAGTTAATGTAATTTGAGGACCTACATTTTCTTGGAAATATTGTAGGAACACATCAAAAAGTTCATTGAATAAATTTTTTGTGCTTTTTGGCAATGAGAAAAACCATTCCAAGGCTAGGTCTTTCAATCACCTAGGAAAGAGTTTAGCTATGAGATTATCTTCAAATATGAAGTCACTACCAAATGTTGTATAAGTCGATATATGACTATTAGGATCTCATTTTCTATTATACTCATCAAATCATAGTATTTTTGTATTTTGTGGCATGGGTGTTTTCAAGATTTCAAGTGACAATGGGCTCCTTTTGACATATTGCGATGGTTTTCCATTTTGAGTTTAATTCAATGTTGAAATTTTTTGTTGAAGTGAGGTTACATTTGAAAAATTTGATTGATTACTAAATCATTATTTGACATGTTTTGGGAATATGGTGAATATGGTGTAACTATATAATTTTTTAGTGGAATACTATGTTTCAAGTTTATAAGAGGTGATTAATATTGAGGTGTCACATGTGAGGTCACAAAACTATAAGGATTCCTACTAAAAATTCCTAAGCTTGAATTTATGCCATTTATGTTGTATCATTTAGGCTACATTTGGCAATGTGAATGTAGGAATAGAGGTTATGGTTGTAGGGATGGAAATTTGGATTCCTCCTTTGATTTGAGTGTATCCTAATGCTTGAGTACAACTAACCATCGTAGGGATGCTAGCATCAACTATATGAGCTAGACAACAAAAAATCTATAATCCTTGAGTGCCATTGATCAATTTCCTTAAGTTTTCCATTATAGGTATAGTTTTTCTCATTAAGGATTGAATGCTTAAATAGTCGTGCAATCCCTTTGTCTTTGTCTCATTGTTTTAGTTTTTGTTTGAGAACATGAGGAAGAAAATTCTCAACATCCATAAAGGTTCTTGTTTGTGAAGTTGTCATTGGTATTGTAGGAATAGAGATAGAGTTTGAAATGGGTTGTGTATTGACAATACCTTGCATGAAAGAGTTGGAGAAGTCAAGATCCATAGTAGATGTAATGATATCATGGGATGCCATTAGTAAAAAAAAAATTCTTAACATTGCAACTACATAAGATTTACTATTGATAAGTAAGTGTGGGGGCACGAGGGTAGCCCTCCTTGCAAGGGGTCTGAGAACTGTGTGCCCCTGAAAGCCAAATTTTATATATTTTATTATTGTAAATCTGAACCATTCATCATTAGTTCTCATATTTGATGGTAGGTATTTTTTTATCTTTACTTTCCTTAAAATCTAGCCCTATTTTATGAGGGTTTTGTATTATGACTATGTATTGCGATGTATTTTGAGAGTCTAATAATAGTTGTGTTTCCTCTAGATATCTGGTTAATGATGCTCCTATGAGAGGCTTCCTCTACAAATATATTATAATATTTGTGATTTTTAAATAATATATGGGGCAGATTTTGGAGTGTGGGGTATTTCTCTTGAAAAAAATTTCCGCATGTAAATAATTGTGTTGTGGTATGTATGATAGTTATGTTTATTTTTGTTTAAGTTTCTATAATTGATATAAATATCTATAAAGTTTTGCATTATCCTCCTCTCAAGATTAGTGTACGAAGTTATTTTGCTACCTTAGCTTCCTTACAACCATAAGTATGCAACTACATCTTGTTGGAAACACAAGGGAAGAAAACTGAGAGGGGGTTGAATCAATTGTCATAGAATTTCAAACTTATTAACTTTGTTAACTCTTATTCTCATATCAAATTAATAACCATGAAAGCATATATCAAAAACACATCATAACACCAAGATTTTTTTGTGGAAACCCTGTTAGGGGAAAAACCATGGTGGAGGTTAATCCACAAGTTTATACTATGTTAAAAGTATAAGAAGAATAAATGGAAATGCACATGTATTCAGCCACATTTCCTAGAGATCACTACTCAAATACAAGGGAAGACTCACTACCTTACAAAAAAATTCAGATTAAATCCATCTAAATAATTTGAACTGAGAAAGTAGCATCTGCTAATGCCTGATTATAGATCCGGTTAAGCACATGAACACTTCTTATCTTTTATTCACTCTTCTTCACACTCTACTCCTCCTTCAAATGATCTAATCTTTATTCACACATAGCACTCACACACTTTGCATCATGCATGCCTCAAATGAGATAAACAATCACTCATATATATGCACAACAAGTAATTACATTTCTTCATGTCGACTTGAACAAAATAATAGAATGAATGCAAACTATTAGCCCAAAACAATAAATATTATTAATGTGAATCTACCAATGTTAGCCACAACATAGTAGAGACCCAAAACAATGTCCTTGAACACAAAAAATACCTTCAAATATTTCTCCTCGAAGATCCACAACACGCTTCAATCACCCTAATGGCCATGATAATGAAAAACATGAACACGCAAGAGAAAATCATTGACCACGAGCATAACAATCAATGTGAATGTGCAACACAGATAGAAAATGATCTAGAAACATCCAAAAACACCACAGGAACATACACAATTGTATACATCTAAATTTGATCACTTCCATATGATCAAAATTCTCTACTCTATTCATCTATTTCATTAATAGTGATTAAATAATTTATTTAATCATTATTTTATTTTCTGCCTAAGGTTCTTAAAGTATGTAGTTAAATAAATTAAATACTTTACCTTATCATTTTTCTTCTCTAAATTAAATAAATATGACAAATTATTTAATTTAGTCATTTGACCTATTTGGATTAAAACCAATTTTTAATCCCTCCTTTTCTCTCTCCTTTTCACATTCTCCATAATCCTATTTTAATCTAGATTAAATTAATTAATCCATGATTATGATGTGCACCACTTAATCAAGATTAGTGTCACATCCTCCATTAAATCCCACTTGCCTCTAAACTCTCATAGTCTTTCGTTTGCACAAGCTTAATCAAGGTCATTGGCCTAATTGGTACCTTGGTCAACTCTCCCCATCCCCCAAGGAATTTTTAATTCCTTTTTATTCATCCTAGGTTCCTCTCTTCCCCATGTGAATTTTTAATTCACTTTTATTATTCCAAGATTTACCCTATCCCCATGCAAATGTGACTTGGAATTTTACATGTGCCCAAGGCTTCTAGAACCTTGGACTTGTCACATCTCTCACATGTGGAAAATCCCCACCTTTTTGGAAACCCTCTCTTATCCACTAGATTCTTCCAATCATTGTGAATTTTTAATTCACTTTTATTCCTCAAAGGAATCTTCTCATCCCCCAAGGTACTTGTCCTTCATCCACCTCATTTCCACATCATTCCACTCTAAGACATCTCACATTCAACATGTCAAGATGTGATGGCTTGTGAGTCCTCAACTCACCATAGCCCTTCATCTTGATCTTATTGGATCAATCTCAACTGTTGACTTCTCTAGAGAATTCCAATTATCCTATAAATACCCCCTCATTTCTCCAATTTTTGGGAGATCAAGTCTTTTTCTACCAAACTCTTTCCAAATTGTCATTTGCAGCCTTTTAGCTTTGTCCATAGCATTTCTCATCAATACATCTTGCATCTTGCATCCACTTCACTCCATTGTCATCCAAGGAGCACACAAGACATCCAAAGATCAAGGGACAACCAAGGAAGAAGCATCATGAAGGTATAACAATCAACAATCAATTTTTTTATCTTGCTTTCATGTTATCTATTTCTTAGGCTAATCATTGAGGTGCCCTTTTCTTATGCTAGTTCTTCTTATTGCATCATTTTAGCATCTCACATTAGGACTTGACATTTTAAAATGATCATAGTTCTAATTTGAGCACTAATCCCATCATCCTAATTTGAGCTTTAATTCAATCCCAATCTGAGCTTTCATCCAATCCCCATATGATCTTCCAACCCATCCTGGTTCTCTATCCATCATCTATTCTTTCCTATTAATTTGTATCCATCATGAATCTTTATCCCCCTCTCACATGACCAATAATAGTAGTCAAGGGGAATCCTAATTCTCTTGATGATGATAACAAAAATCTTGTTGATCATGAAGATTTTTATATAGATCCCCTTGATGCTATCATTGCTAGAAAGCTCTCTCAAATTGCCTTCCAAAATCTGACTACTTCTTCGAACTATCCCACCATTCCTTCATCCACATCTAATAATGGTCCTTATGCTACCATTGAAAATGGATATCCAATATCCTCACCATCAACATATTCATCATGTCCTCCCTTTCAACCTCTATCCTACCCAACCTCCATATCCTCTTATCCTCATCATCATGAACAATCCCAATACCTCTACCTTAATCCCACATCCCAATATTCCCATCCTAATCCAACACCCACACCTTCCTATCACAATCCCCCATCCCAATATTCCTCCTATCTTAATCCACCATCTCAATCCTCTCATCCTAATCTACCATCCATACTCCTATGCCAACTCACCATACATGTCTTCCTATGGTGGTCCACCACCTCAATCTTCCCATCCTAATCCAACATCCACACCTTCCTATCACAATCCCCCATCCCAATATCCTTACATTAAGTCCACATCTCCCCATTATAATCCTTCATCTGCATCTTTCTACTATCACTCCCCATCCCAATCTTCCCAATCTAATCCAACATTTGAATCCTCCTACATCACTCCCCCTTTTCCGGCATTATATCTTAATCCTCCATCTAATCATAATCCTCCATCTCCTCCAACCACTCCTAGTTCCCCATATAGTCCCATCCACTCACCTAATCATAATCCTCCATCTCCTCCTAGTTCTACATCTAATCCTCATCCACACATCCACTCATATAATCCTCTGATTCCTAATCATAATCCTCCATCTCGTCCTGGTCCTACATCCAATCCCATACCTACATCTAATCCTAATCCTCCATCTCCTCCTAGTCCTACATACAATCCCATCCCTTCATCTAATCCTAATCCTTCATCTCCTCCTAGTCCTACATCCAATCCCATACCCACATCTAATCCTAATCCTCCATCTCCTCCTAGTCCTACATCCAATCCCATCCCTTCATCTAATCCTAATCCTCCATCTCCTCCTCATACTCCATCCAATAACATCCCCATGTCTAATCATAATCCACCAGTCGCTAATCCTAATCCTCCATCCATTCCCATCACTCTACCTAATCCTACATCTCTTCCAAATTTCACCCAAGGACTCATGATAGAAGAGACACCATGCCCTCCCACTCTATCATGTAATGTCACTAATGATGAGGCCCTCCTCCATCCTACACCATGCCCTCCCACTCTATCTTGTACTTTCACTAGTGATGAGGCCCTCCTCCATCCTATACCTATCCATCCCATCACCATTCTTAAAATTGTCCAAACTTTTGAGCCAGTCAAACCCATCGAATCCATTAAATCCCCATCTTCTACTCCTAGATCCACCCAATCCATTGAAGACATCCAATCCCCTCCTCCAAGTCCTAATATTCACAAACTTCACTCCCATACCCTTCATGAATCCTCAATCCTCCTATCTCCCACAATTGAGGCATCTCTCCAACACTCTTCCATCATCATACATCCCACACAAGATGATTCATGCCAAGAGCTTGATCCAATGCATACAAGCATATCCCCTTCTCAAAGAAAGATCCTACCATCCCATCCACTACATCCCAATATCATAATCCCCCATGCATCCCATCTCATTATTCCTATCCTCAACCAAGTTATGATCCTATCCTCCCATCCACCCCATCTCAAGATCACACTAGCTCATCCACTTTATCCCATGATTCCCTTTCCATTCAAGATCCAATCACTCTATCTCATGAGCCCTCATCATCCACTACCAAAAATATAGATCATATCATCTTCCCTAATCCCTTATCACTCATTCCTCCTGATGTTGCTATCCCCTCATCTCCATCGCATGATCCTTCATCACCATCTAGTCCTACCGTCCCAATGCTAATTTTGTATCCCCTTGGTCACATTACACTTATCCGTGGTGGCCTTCTTACAAAAGCAAAAAAATGTGTATGCCTCACCCTACCTCTTCTACCTACTAATGTGCTCACATCATGCTTCCAAGAGAATAAGCATCCTACCATAAATCACATGCTATAGAACATGAACTATCAAGGAAAAGGTTTAGGCCTTCATGAGCAAGGTCCTTTAGAGCCCATCCAAGTCAAAGAACATCCAGACACACATGGACCTGAATATATCTCCCAAAACCCACACTCTAAAGATGTTGGTACAACCTTTGTACATCCTAAACGAACCTCTTCTAAAGGCACGAGAGGTACTTTCCATCATTCTACCAAGTCATTTACCATCATCCCCTCTCCTCCATCATATTACCTCACAACAACTGTCCATCTTCCTCCCTCATCCTCTAAATCCATTTTAGGTCCTTATGTCCCTCCATCCATCATTTCTCATCCTCCATCTACTATGGGTTCTTATATTCCTCCATCGAACCCCACACATCCTCCATATCCACAGTCTATTTTGGGTCCTTATATCCCAACATCACCAGCTCCATCTTTTCCTATTCATCCACCCCCTATCCCTTGTACACAACATAAACATCCTACCTTCATAACTCCTAATCATGATCAACAAAGGCACATACCTACACATTCTCCATCTACACATAATCCCTATAACCCTACCTCCATCTCTCCACATCATCCATCTCCTCGCATCTATCCCCTTGCTACTAAAAGAACTTTGGATGCCAAAGCAAAAATTTATAAATCCAAATTTCCACATGAATATAAAGCTCCTCATGTCCCCTTCAAAAGACGTGTTGAGGAAAAGAAAAATCAAGTCTAAAATCCAAATCAATCCAAAAGTCCACAAAGGCCCACCAAAGCAAAAATAAAAACCATGTGGATCCCAAAGAAAAAAGGTACCTTCAAATTAAAAATCCATGACGAGATCCAAAGATGCTATTCCCCCACAAAATAATTCACCTCCTCCATCTCCTAAATCTATTTTAGGTCCCTACATCCCAAAAATCACTATCACAACTCCTCCATTATCACCACCCTCTCCATCCATTCCTCCATCTATATTTTCACATCCACCACATGTGCCAATGTTGGTCTTGAATACCTTCCCTTAGTACACATCCACTCCATCATTCCATCCATACACTTTTCAACACCTCATCCACTATCCCCCCTATCTGCCCCATCCAACCCCTTTGATTCATCCTCTTGCATAATTCATTTCTTCTACTAAGGTTGTACCAAGATCCACTGGTCACTTTACACATGGGCTCTTATTACCTCATATGGAACTTGATGCATGAGTCCTTCATCCATCTCCTTATCAAATATCTGTACACATCTAAAAATGGTCATAGTTAATCAAACCTGTTAATTAATTAAATATGAATTATTTAATTAATATTCTTAAAGTCATCTACATATAAATAAATTTAATTATTTATTTATATTGTTAATTTTTCCAATTCTTCTAATTTAATTAAATAAATAAGTTTATTTAATTATTGCTATCTTCCTCTTAATTAATTAAAAAAAATTCATAATTTATTTATATTAATTATTTCAAATTTAAATTCCAAATTTAAATGATATTCTTCTTTTCTCCACAATTAAATATTTCCAATATTTAATTAAACGCTTTCTTTCTAATTTCTTTATTCTTTTCCACATAATTAAATATTCTAAAAATATTTAATTGAAAGCTTTCTTTCCTCCATAATTAAATATTCCAAAAATATTTAATTAGAAACTTTCTTCCTCTCATATTTAATTAAGTATTTTTATATTTAATTAAAGCGCTTTCATCATCTCTCACACACATAATTAAATATTATTTATTTAAATTATGGAAACATCTTTCATCTTCCATCTTTCTTTCTATCTTTTTTTCAACTTCTTGATCTCTCACCGTTCATCTTAACAGGTTTAATCTCAACCGTTGATCCTCGCCAATTGGATTCTTGCCTTCAAAAATCTATAAATACAGCCCTCTTATGAGTTGAAAAGACACCTTGAATCTTAGATTTCATACGCAGTTACTATAGTTGCATTCTAGCATTTATCAGAATTTTAGCAATAATCTTAGCATTTCAAATTCATAGCATAAATCATATAATCATGCACATGCATTTCAAATAATCTCATTCTCCTAAGCTGCCATTTCAACAAGCTGTTGCTTACACAACTGAGAGCTATCACCTTTAATCAAACCCTTGGAGATAGAGGACGATGGGATGACTTTGAAGAAGCTTTTAGAGTTTGCATTTATGTTCTTTAATTAGATTTCTTTAATATAATGTCTTATCGATGTGTTAGTTTGCTATTTAATTAGTCCACTTATTCTAATGACATATTTTTGGTGCCCACCATGGGGCATCCCCCCATTTTTTATCTTTTTATTATAGAAAATTTTCTGACAGGTGACAGATGACGGACTGGAGTTGTGCCTTGGCACATACGAGCTTTCTTTTGGCGCATAGACAAACTGTTTTGGCACATACATATACTATTTTGGCGCATCTCGAGGCTCTTTTTGGCACATTCAGAGACTATTTCAGCGCATCCAGAGACTGTTTCAGTGCATCCAGAGATTGTTTCAACACATACATGTCATATTTTGGTGCATCCAGGCTCTGTTTTAGTGCATACATGGCATCTTTTGGCGCATCCATGCTCTGGTTTAGCACATCTGTGTTTTAGCGAATACAAGTTGTTTTAGTGCTTTTTAAAATGGCCATATCTTGGTCATATTTTGGTCTTTTTCGGAGCTTTTGTTTTTGAAATGGGTAGAATTTCATAAGCTATCTAATGGTGTGGGTGTTTATCAACTTTGACAAAGTTAAAATTTTCAAAGTCTCACTTAATGTCAACCACAATGAAACTTGGTCTAAATTTTAGGGTTGTTATGCTTAATCATTTATCTAACCCTCATATATTCTTGTTTCTTGATCCCATCTAACATTTAGAGCTTGTATTGTAGGTTTTAAAGGACCACGGAGCATGAAGATGAAAGAAAAAACATTATCACATGATTGTAACAAGTGTTTTTAAACACTTTGGGAGCAATTATAATCTCATTCTTAAATTTTTGTATGGATCTGACGTGACCATGACTAGTAGTTGTAAAAGAAAATTTTGATTCTGATGCCATCCGTGAACAAAAATTTTCATTTCAGTATTTAAGAAAAATGAACCAACCCTAGGATAGAAATTTAACATCTGGAAACTATCAATCCTAGGGTAGTCACCACACATTATTTTTTTTTGTTAAAATGAACCCAATGCCTATTGTGAAGCAACATCTTCACTTAGTATAAATCATTATCATTTGGTGCTATAAAAAGAACATTGGTTGCTTTGTCTGTGGTAATAGGTCTATGCTCTCCCCTAGACTGGGTGACCAAAATACCAGACTACCTTTTCATTTTCATGCAATGTTTATGCTTTATTACATCCTTTAGAGGGTTTTCCATAGTGGGAAAAAGTACTCACCCTATAGGAATGACCTAAGTGGGAATAACCAAAGCCAGGTTTTCCAACCCACTATAATCAAAAGTGAATTCGGGGAAACTCCGCAATTCGACGACAGTGTGCAAAGATAACCATCCCCAAAGCCTTTGTTCTAAAGGTTGGGAGGTCTCTTGAGGGAGTTTATCTATTTCCGTACCAAACCGAAATCTTGACTATGAACCATAGTGTAGAAAGCTAGCTGAGTCAGTAACCAAACATCATTTTAAGCACGGTACAAGGGGAGGGAAGAATCTATCCCCAAGACACTCACCATATAGTCACCATAGATTATTTTCTTAGGGGATTCAGTATCCACTTCTGTCACCTTGAGTATGCACCTAGAAAAGACAAAAACACTGGTGCTCTCTAGGGGGTGACATGGCTATGTGAGTCGATGCGATTTTAAGCTGTGGGTTCTGATTACTATGATGACCTATTTGAAAAATTAAGAGTGATTCTAACTAAAGTGCTTATCTTGTTCAAAACCTGTGAAAATCTCAAGAACATACACTCTTTGCTTAGATTTTAGGATTAACAAAACAACTGTCTACTTCTCTATGTTGTGTTTTTCACATTTAAATCAGATTAAGATCATCCAAAAATATCAAATTGTCCAAACATGTCTATCTCAGAAGTCCAAACAGATAATTTAGCGCATCCCGGGTCTGTTTCGGCACATTGCTACTCTGTTTTGGTGCATTGTTGTTTTGTTTTGGCACATTGTTGCTCTGTTTCAGCGCATTGCTGCTCTATTTTGGTGCATCTATGCTCTATTTCAATGCATCTATGCTCTATTTTGGCGCATCTGTGCTCTGTTTTGGCACATCTATGATCAGTTTTGGCGCATATGTTTTCCAAGCCTAGGTAATTTTCTAACATTCAGAAATCAGTCATCTCAGTCTAGTCTTTTCCATGCTCAGAGTTTGGAAGTCTACAAATTTTGCTAAGAAGTCTCTAGAAAGAAAGATTAGAAAGCCAAAGAAATCTCTTAGTTATAAGAAGTTATTGAAGAAGATAAAATTTCTATACCAAATTTGAAAGGTCTTGCTTGAACATAGGACCTTTATTCACTGATATCACAACTATATTATAGGTTTCACTGACAATTATGTTGTAGAACCTTTATACTCATGAGCATTATTTCAAAGAAGATCCCTTTCTCAAAGGCACAACCATAGTCAACATATTCATTCTTCTTATATTCCCCAACCTGAAATTACGTACACTACTCATCCCAGTCCTGAAAATAAAGAAGACGAAAGAAGGGATCCACTTTAAAACATGGGTGATAGGGAAGAAAATCTTGTTCATAGGCTTTATGGAAATAGTTCAAATGAAGAGATAACAAAAGAAATGCTTCAAGAATTTGAACAAGATCCACAATTTCTCTTAGCTATGGAAAAATTCTTAGAGAAAAACAAAGAAGGATACTTTCTTTTATTGGAAAACCAAGGTGCCAAATTGCCCTCTAACTACAATATGGAGAAAATTAGAGAGGATCCTAAAAAGAATGAAACTCTCTTAAACAATCTTAGTACTATTACCAAACAAATAATAGAACTCCAAAGGAAAATCAAGGAAATAAAAGGGGGTACAACTAAAAATTCCTTTGACGAAAATATGAACGTGACCTTTTCTCCTCCAAAAACATCAACCAAATTGAATGTTTCTAAATTTTTGCAAAGGTTAAATGGGAAGCCCAAATCTAAGCCATCAAATAACATTGACCAATCTTGTCATGCCATGCATTTATCTTCATCCCCCATAACTCAAAATGAACCTCATGATTCTTCCACCCAAGTTAACAATTCTATTCAATCACTTTCTTCTATCATATCCTCTACATCCAATGATTCATTTCAATCTACACATCTTGATAATCCTCTTACATCTCAAGAACAAAATCTTCTTCCAAGTCCTCCCTCCACCCCATCTTATGAATCCATACCCTCTCATGACTCAATCACATCCCATGAGCATGACAATTCTTCCATCCTATCCAAAGATTCCCTTCCATCTAATGATCAAGCTACTCCATCTCCTTCATCTAATGATTATTTTCCTAGTCAAGATCAACTTATCCCATCATCCTCATGTCAAGGGCTCATCACACCTCTTCAAGAAATGTCAACATCATTTGATCATATGGTTGAAAACATTGGAAATTTCTCCACCATAACTATTGAACACAATGATCAAAATAAATCCATCAATGAGCACTGTGAAGATATGTCTAATCCATCTAGCAATCAAATCAACATTTACCAAGAGCCATTTTTCAGTTATGATCAAGACTCCTCCTACAAAGATCTATTTCAAGGAGTGTTGATGATATTTGATCCTATTGACATAATCCATGATCCATTAACCAATGATCATATTGAAAATGTCTCTAAAATGCCTAATGAGTTCGAGAACATATCTCAAGAACATATTTCAAAGCATGATCAATAGCTATCACCAAGGTCTAGCAATGGTCCCTCCCAAGGCATATTGACATCCTTCGACCTCATGGTTGTGAACAGTGAAAGAATCCTCAACTCACCATTTGATCCAAATCCACTCAAAGATCAAGAGGATATTGAGCCACTTCCCATGCCTTATGACGATGTCCAAAAACCCTTTGAAAGAAATCCATCCTTTGAAATTGACCCATGTCAAGAACTTGATCCAAAACATGTCAAAAGTAATTCCAAAATTAGTCAAGATCAAGAATTCGTATCTCTGAGATACTACAATGATCTAATGGGCACTCTCCTATCTATACAAGATATCACAAATGATGATCATATCCATATAGCACATACTCCTCCATCTACCCATAATATGATTTCTTTGGATGGACACATAGATGATCATCATTCGAAACAATATTATCATACTCTTACCAAGGACAAGAGTCTCTTACTCTTAACATTTATACAAATGGTCAACATATAGAGAAATCTAGAGACATGTCAGAAATGGGTCATGAAGAAGGCTTCTACAAAATTTGTGAATCAGAAACATCATGTGAAAGCATATCAAGAATGAATCATGAGGAAGACTTTTACAAGGACAGTGAAGCATCAACACCTCTTGAAGGAGTATTACAATCTAATATCTCACAAGATCAAGATGAACATACCAATCAGACATTCATCCCACTTATGGAAGATCCTATCACTTATAAACTTGGATCACTCACCTTTGAAAGGGAAAATTATCTTATCAATAAAGAAGTTTTCACTTTTGAAGATCCACCATAGATGAGAGAAGGATTAGTACCTTGTTTCCAAGGTAAATCATATCCTATTGCAAATATTTTTTTCAGTAGATGAATTATCAAGGAAAAGGATTAGGCCTACATGAACAAGGTATCCTAGAACTAGTGCAGATTATTGGAAATAGTAAGCATCAAGGCCTTGGTTATTCGAAAATCAAGGGATCTCAACATATCAATAATACTTCCATAAAATTGGGGGCAACTTCATCTCAAGAAAATGTCAAAATAGGGGGCATGAAGAATCTTTATGATGAAACCAATGCCAATACTATAGCTAGCCACATCATGAATCGTCATCCACCCATCACCCCATCTACATATTGGGACAAACGTCAAAAGAAAGACTTCAATCAAAGCATGAAGAATGCTATCAAAGAAAAAGAATCTAAGAAGCATATAAGACAAATCAAATACACTTGGATACCAAAAAATACAAAGAAAGATTATCCCTATCAAACTCCATCAGTCAAAGAAACTATGGGGAAAAATAAAGAAGGGGAATGTATCCATCAAAGATGTCCACAAAGTCAAAAGAAATATTCTCAAGAAACATACAAAGTGTATCAAGAAGTTGGTCCTAATTCCATGCACACTTCCATATCCACTCATCATTGCTCATCTTCCCAGGTTTGGAGAGTCAAAGGTTCCAAACTTTCAACTAATCCACCTTTTATTCCTAAAAACACTCCATCCATGCCTCCACACATGATATCCAATTCTTTCATTGACCATGTGTTGGCATTGACCCTTCATCATAAGGATTCAGAAGGCATTCCATCGCGATGTGCAAATAAAGACAGAGTTAACTCCGGTATCAGCAAAGCAGAACGAATTTCTCAAAATTTTCTTTCAAGTGCATGTATCTTGGAAAAGTAGCTTCTTCAAGCAGGATATCGATGGCACATTATGAATAAAGCATCAACATCAACACCACTAGGTGGCCAGCATCAGCTTAAAATCTCTCTGAAAATATAAAAAATCAAAATATATATATATATATATATCAAAAAAAGGATTGAAAACAGTAAAGAGAAAAATCATCCTCTAGCAAAAACCATTTCGATGGCACTTTGGACAAGTACCATGATGAAAAAATGGAAAACATGCATCATGTGTAGAATCGAGCATCTACGTATGCCAATTCAAGAGAAAGCATCTTACCGCATCCATAATAAAGCCAACATTCCAGCCATATCATCCGTTCATCCATGAACCATTTATCCAGCCCATTACCATTTGTTTACATTATCTGGATCTCGACAAAGTTTGGTAAACACTTTACACTTGTTTATGGTAAACATCTTGACATGGGTCATTTTCGTTGATCCTATCCAATCCAAATGTTATCTGAGCCTTGAAGAATTATCCAAATGAGCATTCCTCTATTCGAACACCTTATCTTGTCACAAGATAGTCCTTGGCATCCTTTGCATGCTTACAGTATCTATCCATACACCTATTCAAGAATCCACCCATGGTCGTTCAAACATTGCTAGACATTGGGGGCAGATATTTACATCTTGTTTCAAGAATAAATCTTGATCTATATCCTCCAACTTACTTGGTGATCTGAACATTGGCAAATGTAAAATCAAATTGGTCAAGCATTTGTGAGCCAAAAGATCCAAATCACCAGCCCATGGCATATTTTGACAGGAATACGCTCCTTATCAAGCTTTATCTTTCATCGAACATCAATCTGAACAATTCATATCAAGTCACATCTAACTTGTGTGTCAGTGTCACATCAAATCATCAAAATAATTTTGTTCCAAATCAAGCTTCATCAATCTTGATCAATCGAATCCAATCAATTATCACCTTGTTTGACTTAACACACTTAGTCAAAATATCATCTTGTGAACGAGGTTACTCTGGGATAACACAACTTCCTTGGGTTTACAAGTGCATTTTCATCTTTCTTTGGCTTAACACACTTAGCCAAATTATCAAATCCATAATCACCTCATTTGACTTAACACACTTAGTCAAACCATCCTCTTTTGTATAAGTTTATTCTAGGATAACACAACTTCCTAGATTTTATAAATGCATTATCACTTTTGTTTGGCTTAACACACTTAGCCAAATCATCAAATCCATAATCACCTCGTTTGACTTAACACACTTAGTCAAACCATCCTCTATTGTACAAGTTTATTCTAGGATAACACAACTTCCTATATTTTACAAATGCATTATCACTTTTGTTTGACTTAACACACTTAGTCAAACTATCAATCCATCAATCTGATCATTCAACCTTAGCTTAGTTTTTAACAAAATCTCAAAATAGAGCACTGATATCGTCATGCATGTCCATATCCAAATCGTCAAAAAAAAAAAATCGAAAACATTCAAAAAAAATCATTGGAAAACATCAAAAACACATCAAAATCCAAAAAAATTAGAAAACATCAAAATTCAAAAAAATCAAAATATTCCTAAAATCCAAAGCAAAATCAATAAATCGTATGCTTTCATCAATAAAATGGTCATGTCTCACCCTAGACTGGGGGCAAAATCCTAAACTCGCTAGGAGAAATCAATTTTTTGAGCAGACAAACAAGCAATATTTATCAATTATCAAGTATCAGATCAACATTCGAATATCCAATCAAGCTTGGTCAAAACAACTTTGAGACATTTCACACATTGAAACTGAAACAAACTAGATGATCTTAATCTGAATACAATGAATGGAAAACCTAAAGCAATAAGTTACAATTGTTGTTTTGATATTTGATGACATCATGTCTTTGGAGTGATTCAATGATGTATTGAACTAGAATCACAAGGAAGAAGTTTGATTTTTCTTTGCTTGTTGTCTGTAATCTAATCATTAGTATTGTGCGAATTTTTCATGGGACATGATCTACAATGTATCATTGATGACATTTTAGAATTTGCATAAGAAAATGATTAACTTTTGTATGTTTATGCAAGCAATACTCAGGTCATCTTGGTTCAATTATACCTCGGTGCTTGTATTAACTTTCTATATTAAAAATCATGAAAGTTGTACTTAGGTCATCATCAGTGCAAATATACCCTTTGATGCTTGTACTCACTTCCAACATATTAAAAAGCTCAATGATGAAACATAAAGCATAAAGCAACTCACAAAATGACAACTTTGCATTTTAGTTTGCATATTAGATAGATTGCATCCATCTTAGTTTATGCATGAGCATTATCATATCCATCACATCTCATCTACATCATCTTAATCAATTTATCCAATCCTTTCTTCCAATCTCATCTAATTAAACAATTCAATCTAGCACAAATCATTTAATTATACCTTTGGTCTTGTTCCTAGCCTTACTGCAAGCCTTGATCATCATCATCATCGGGATGTATCCTTCCCTCTCCTTGTGTTGTTCCAGGATGTATCCTTCCCTTATCAACAACACTCTCATCATCATCATCATCATCATCATCAGGATGTATCTTTCCCTATCCTTGTGTTGTTTCAGGATGTCATCTTCCCTCATCAAGAACACTCTCATCATCATCATCAATCTATATTGGCTTGTAATTTGACTAGGGCAACATCATACTTATTTTTTAATCCATTTGTGCTTTCTTTCTTCTCATTTTTTTTTACCAATCTCCTATTTCTTATCATCCTCTCTTGTTCATCATTTTGCATCATCTTTCTCATCTCTCCTTTCATCTAATTGATCCATCATCTCAATCCAATCATTTAATCATTCAACCAATCAATCATATTTATCAAATTCATACATCAATCCTCTTCAATCAAATCAAATCAAATCACTTACTATTTGTTTTTCAATCATGAAAGCAAATTTATCAATCTTACTATTTGTTTTTCAATCATGAAAGCAAATTTATCAAGCTTACTATTTGTTCATGAAAACAAATTTATCAATCTATCCTATCATTCTTATCAGTCATCATCAATCAATCATCATAAATTCACTATCACATGCTGAATCAATCAAATAGCATCATCAATCTAGGAAAAATCGAAGTTCTTCATCTTCATATCAATTGTTCAATAGGGGTTTTTATCAAATCATTTTTATCGGTAGATGAATTAGATAGAAAATCAGTTAAAATTTCCAAAAATCATCTGTATCTGATTCATCACCCGAGGGGGCATATAGCATCGACAATTCCTAAAATTCTAGGGCAAAATTCTTTGAAGCAATGCGTAAAACACATCACTTCAAAGAGGGGCAAAATGTACACATCTAAAAATGGTCACAGTTAATCAAACCTGTTAATTAATTAAATATGAATTATTTAATTAATATTCTTAAAGTCATCTACATATAAATAAATTTAATTATTTATTTATATTGTTCATTTTTCCAATTCTTCTAATTTAATTAAATAAATAAGTTTATTTAATTATTTCTATCTTCCTCTTAATTAATTAAATAAATTTCACAATTTATTTATATTAATTATCACAAATTTAAATGATATTCTTCTTTTCTCCACAATTAAATATTTCCAATATTAAATTAAATGCTTTCTTTCTAATTTCTTTATTCTTTTCCACATAATTAAATATTCTAAAAATATTTAATTGAAAGCTTTCTTTCCTTCATAATTAAATATTCCAAAAATATTTAATTAGAAACTTTCTTCCTCTCATATTTAATTAAGAATTTTGGCGAAGTTGATCCGGAAGGCAAAAAAAATTTGCTAGGGAGGCCGTACGGCCTCCCCAGCACGCTTCACGAGGTGCGGTTTTTGAAAAAAACTTCAAAAAATGCAATTTTTGGGATACGCGCCAGCTCGTCCAGTTCAGAAGTTGGGCACCACCGCCACACCACCAGGCGGCCACCCAGCAGCCACCACCGCCGGTGGCTCCCCCACCCAGCTCCGCCAGTCGGACCAGCCCCTGCGAGCCCGTTTCGTAGAGCCCCAGGTCATATGGGGGACCGGGCGCTATGCACCCAGCCCTCGACCCCTTCTGCTTCATCCACCAGTCATATGGAGAACCAAGGGCTCCGCCCCAACCCCCTCTCCGCCAGCCCCTAGTCGCATGCAGGACCAGGGGCTGAAATTTTTTAGCCCCCTAGGCTACCTACAGGCCTTATTGGTCTTTCTGGAGCACTTTCACGAAATCAGGTATAACTTTTCCGTACGGTGTTCATTTTTTGCAAATGAGATACCGTTGGAAAGCTGATTCTAATGTCAATCTATTCAATTTTTAGTTTTCCTCGATTTTACTCCAGATTTATTTTGCAGGTCCTTGCACTCAAATGTTGTTTTTTTCACTCTGGAGGGCATATCTTTTGACTCGGTGATCCTTTTTTAGCTATTCTTGCGGCATTGGAAAAATGGTTCAGTCCTTTACACAGATCTGAGGTCTAATTTTATTTTTTGTTTATGCATGTTAGGAATTCTCTCCTTTTGCAGTCATTGGGGATTGTAATAAATGAACTGATATAAAGTTCCATCGAGGGGGTTTCTTGCATAATAATCTTCATCATGTTTTGATGGAAACTCACATGGGTTGTAATCTAGTTTCTTAGTTTCTTTTGGCCATATTTTGTCTTAGGTTGACACATACCAGATTCATTTTGGTTCACACTTTAGATTGAGAGCCTATGGTTAGTGATCCGCATCAGATCCATCTCAGTTTGAGGGCCACTAAATTTGTGGTTATTGTTCCCGAGTCTGTATGGTACTTTTTCCCATGGAAGATTTTCAGTCTTATTTTTGACATCAGCATCAAGATTCACGGCTTCCAGATTATATCATCATCATATCATCTATTGTTGCTTCATGGATTTCAGGGTTGTTCCAGTTTGGTGTTTTCGAGTGTTTCGTGGCATCGGGTCTGCTGTCACATTATGATGATTCCGATATGGTTTCTTGTAGACAGAAGTATCTTTCCTTTTTTTCCAGATTGAGGTTCTAGTGTTACTCCTCAGTGTTCTTCTAGTGCTTCTTTACAGCAGTCATCTCATTGTAGGGGGGGTTGTCCCACTGGGTTTTCCTTCTCTACCTCCTAATTGCATTTGTACATGGGTACCTAATCAGGCCTAGTTGTCAGGACCCATTCATGCTTTCTTGCATTCATCTTATTTTTAGGTGCATGCCTATCTAGTCTCCCTAAGTTGCACTTATGGGGGGGTGTTAGTGTAATTAATATTTAATTACACTTGCATAACTTTACTTAGGTTGAGCTATTTTTAGATCAACATTAGGGTTGCATACTTTGCTTTTATAAAGCAAATCATCTCATTGTAATATTGAAATTCCTGAATATATCATTTTGCACATTCACATGCAAAGCTCTGCTTTTTTATGTTTTCTCTTCTGTGGAAGGTGTTTAGGTTTGCATGTCTGATCTAGGGTTTCTAACATCATCTTCCATCTTTCTTTCTATCTTTTTTTCAACTTCTCGATCTCTCACTGTTCATCTTAACAGGTTTAATCTCAATCGTTGATCCTCACCAACTGGATTCTTGCCTTCAAAAATCTATAAATACAACCCTCTTATGAGTTTAAAAGACACCTCGAATCTTAGATTTCATACACAGTTACTATAGTTTCATTCTAACATTTATCAACATTTTAGCAATAATCTTAGCATTTCAAATTCATAGCATAAATCATATAATCATGCAGATGCATTTCAAATAATATCATTCTCCTAAGCTACCATTTCAACAAGCTACTGCTTACACAACTAAGAGCTAGCACCTTTAATCAAATCCTTGGAGATAGAGGACAATGGGATGACTTTGAAGAAGCTTTTAGAGTTTGTATTTATGTTCTTTAATTAGATTTCTTTAATATAATGTCTTATCGGTGTGTTAGTTTTCTATTGAATTAGTTCACTTATTCTAAGGACACAATATCCTCCAAATCCGCATATCCATATCCCTATCTTTATCCATCTTCATCCACATCCTAGTCCAAAGAAAAAAAGAAAAAAGTAAAGAGAAAGTCATTCGTCCAATTGTGAAAACTTGGCAAACATGCACCTTGGATAATTACCATGATGAAAACCTAGCAAACAGGCGTCATTCATAAATCTCCCATCCAATCTCCTTCCATGATTGGGGGAAACTTCCACTTATGCATTCCTTTCCTCCATCTCCTACATCTGCCTCTCTTTTGTATCCTATCCCACTCCCTCCATCTTCCTTGTGATCTTGATAAATGTAGGGGAAAACCTATATACATGCTTTGGACACCTCTTGGCATATATTCCCCTCATCTATACACTATAATATTCCTTATCCACCTCTCTCTATCTTCCATTATCCATGCATCCTATCCACCTCTCTCTCTCTTCCATTGTCCATGAATCCTATCCACCTTTATCTATCTTTTGTTTCCCATCTCACTCCCTTATCCACCCATCTTGCTATCCCTCTTGTATCATCATGCATGACACATCTAGAGTGGGGGTATCTCCTTATTTTCAATTGGGTCCTTGGATACATCGTCCATCCATTCCACCAAGTAATCCTCTCCATCTCCCCATACTGCCCATCCTCACCTCCCCATCCATTTATCCAACCAGTCATCCCTTTCATCTACCAAATTCTTATCTTCCTACACTCTCATCCACTAGTCCTTTTCATCCTTTCATCCTTATCTACCCCCTTCCTCTATCCTCTTATCCTAGCCTTACATCTTTCTAGTATCCTCTCAATCTTCATCACTCATCTATCAATCATCTATCCACCTATCCTCACATGTTCTTATCCATCCATCCCTTTCCCTTTATTTTCCTCCTATCTCATCATACCTTGTCATTGGTATCTCGCTATAGGCTACCCCCATCCACTCTAATGCCATTCACATCCTAATTTGTCCCTCCTATCTATTTCCTACATCTTTTTGATTTATTATCACACTTCAGCATTCATCTATGCATCCCCTCATCCTCCCAATTCATCTTCTAATATTATAGATCATTATCCCATACTTGAGCTTTCCATAACCCACATCCAACATATCGACCATCCCATCCACATGACCTATCCTAGCTCATCATATCCGCTCCATCCATTTATCTTGGTCATCTCATCATCCCTTATCCATTGTTCTTCATCGGTTTCTTGTCTAACTACGTTGCCCCTGCGCTTTCACATAGGCAAGGTCAATCATTTGATCTGCCCTTAGGGTTCTGTCTTTTGTTTGTCTAGTCATCCTCCATCATTTTTCTTTGGATTTGTGTCAAACTACATTGACCCTACGCTTTGATGTACGCAAGGTCAATCATTTTGATCTGCCCCCAGGGTTCTATCTTTTTTATGTCTTGTCGTCTTCCATCATCCATCTTTGATCCGACCTCAGGGTTCTATCTTTTGTCTATCCTTGGTCTCTTGTCCAACTACATTGCCCCTATACTTTCACGTAGGCAAGGTTGATCATTTGATCCACCCCCAGGGTTGTATATTTTTTTTGTCTTATCGTCTTCCATCATTTGTCTTTGGCCTTGTTCTGAACTATGTTGCCCCTACATTTTCATGTAGGCAAGGTCGATCATTTGATCCACCCCCGAGGTTTTGTCTTTTGTTTGTCTTGTCCTCTTCCATCATCTATCTTTGGCCTTGTGTCGAACTACGTTGCCCCTGCGCTTTCACATAGGAAAGGTCAATCATTTGATCCACCCCCTGGGCATTTTTCCATCTGGTCTTTGTCATCCATCAAGGTCTTCATTGTCATCTTTCCACTTTTATCCATGGTCTTTTATTGAACTATGAGGGCTCTGCGCTTTCAGGTAGGCAGGGTTGATCTTTGATCAACCCTTGAGCCCCTAGGTCTTTAGGGTGTGTCGATCTTGTGTCGCCTAGGTCTTTAGGGTGTGTATGTTTTTTCACCTTGTCATTTTTTCATCTTATCACCTTATATCTCATTTTCTTGTCATGTCATCAAGTATTTCCTTATCCTAGCTGGTGCTTATAGAACAAGGTCATTCGTATCATGAGATCCAATCGGTTTCCGGTATCCTGCATCATGTTGATCAACTCATAAATCCTCCATCTTTGGTCTCAATAGGATCTATCCTTCCTAACAGACTGCATCAACCTCATCCATCCTTTTGATCCTATGGCAAAGAACATTTGAAATTGATTGTGATCTTTTGATTCTTTTGATCTTTTGTTTATCATTTGAGCTCCCTATCATCACTTTTCATTGTTTCCTTGATCTATCATATCATGGTGTGCTTTGACTAGTAAACATAGGGACATATCTTTCTCTTTTATCTATTTATGTCTTCTTGGTTGTCCCATGTAGTACCCACCAAGATCCCTGAGGTCTTGTGTTATGTTGGGGCATCCTCTTGTGCTTGTGGTTATTCCAATACCTGGCTCGACCAAATTCATCGTGACTTTGGGGTGTTGGGACAGCCTTCTTGTTTGTTGTGTTTGTTTTATACATTAGACACTAATCCATGTTGGTTTACATACCCTGATGCATAGTGTCTTATGCTATAGCAAAAATCAGTAAGGATGGAAAATTGCATTAGGATTGCATTTCATTTTCCATTCCATCATCTTGCATGTCTCCCCCATCCTCATCCATTCAAATAATCTAATCCCACTCTTGGTCTTGTTCCTAGCCTTGCTACAAGCCTTGATACAATCATCCTCCTCATCATCGTTGTCATCCTCAGGATGTATCTTTCCCTATCCTTTTGTGTTTTTTTGGGATGTATCATTCCCTCATCAACAATGCTATCATCATCATCCTCATCATCAGTGGGATGTATCCTTCCTTATCCTTGTGTTGTTTTGGGATGTATCCTTCTCTCATCATATCACTCTCATTGGGATGTATCCTTCCCCATCCTTGTGTTGTTTTGGGATGTATCATGTCCTTATCAAACAACACTCCATCATCCATCCATCCAACCTAGCTTGTAGCTTGACTGGGGGCAACATCATCTCTGTCATCAACTCCATTTGTGCTCACCTTTATCTCCCATCGCTTATCATCATTTTTTATTCATCACTTTACATCATCATTTTCATATCCCCTTTCATCATCTCATCTCTTATCCTTTCCCCCATCTCTTCCTCCTTCATCACTCTACCCCCTTTTTTTCTACAGCAAGGCGGACCCGCCCCCACGGCGGGGTGGACCCACCCCCAGCCGGGGCCGACCCACCCCGACCGAGGCAGACCTGCCCCTGATCGGGGTGGACCCGCCCCTATGGTGGGGTGGACCTACCCTCATAGTGGTTCAGAACTACCCCCCCAGCGGGGTGGACCCGCCCTTTTTCCGGGGTGGACCCACCCTTCTACAGTGGGGAAAATCCACCCCTCTGCAGCCTCTTTTTTTCCCTTTTCTTCCCCGAGCCGCCATTTGCAAACCGTACGTCGGATTGACTTCGTTCAAAAGGAAAACTTGCTTAGTTTTTTATGCTCTTTCCAACCATATCCTCTATTTATTCCTATCAGGAGGTCACTCGGAACCACTCTCTTTTCCCCCATCGCCCTCTCGAGGGGGCATACCCTTCCCATTTATCCATTTTCCCTATTATGGTCATTCCTTTGCAAGATTGGGGCATCTTCATCCATTCCCCTACTAATTGGACAGCTCAGGTCCTCCTTCCCACACTAGGGCATCACATTCTGATAACTTCCTCTATAGAGTCATCTGCACTTTCTTTTCTTCAAAGCACAGTTATTCTAACCGTACTTCGAAGAGGGGAAAAATGTAGAAATTTAAATTTGATCACTTCAATAAGATCAAAATCGTCTACTCTATTCATCTATTTCATTAATAGTGATTAAATAATTTATTTAATTATTATTTTATTTTCTTCCTAAGGTTCTTAAATTATGTAATTAAATAAATTAAATAATTTACCTTATCCTTTTTCTTCTCTAAATTAAATAAATATGACAAATTATTTAATTTATTCATTTGACCTATTTGGATTAAAACCAATTTGTAATCCCTTTTTTTCTCTCTCCATAATCCTCTTTTAATCTGGATTAAATTAATTAATCCATGATTATGATGTGCACCACTTAATCAAGATTAGTGTCACATCCTCCATAATCTCCCACTTGCCTCTAAACTCTCATAATCTTGTGTTTGCACAACCTTAATCAAGGTCATTAGCCTAATTGGTACCTTGGTCAACTCTCCCCATCCCCTAAGGAATTTTTAATTCCTTTTTATTCATCCTAGGTTCCTCTCTTCCCCATGTGAATTTTTAATTCACTTTTATTCTTCCAAGGTTTACCCTATCCCCATGCAATTGTGACTTATCATTTTACATGTGCCCAAGGCTTCTAGAACCTTGGACTTGTCACATCTCTCACATGTGGCAAATCCCCACCTTTTTGGAAACCCTCTCTTATCCACTAGATTCTTCCAATTATTGTGAATTTTTAATTCACTTTTATTCCTCCAAGGAATTTTCTGATCCCCCAAGGTACTTGTCCTTCATCCACCTCATGTACTTCTCTTCCACCTCATTTCCACATCATTCCACCCTGGGACATCTCACATTCCACATGTCAAGATGTGAGGGCTTATGAGTCCTCAACTCACCATAGCCCTTCATCTTGATCTTATTGGATCAATCTCAACCATTGAATTCTCTAGATAATTCCAATTATCCTATAAATACCCCCTCATTTCTCTCATTTTTGGGAGATCAAGTCTTTTACTACCAAACTCTTGCCAAATTATCATTTGCAGCCTTTTAGCTTTTTCCATAGCATTTCTCAACAATACATCTTGCATCTTGCATCCACTTCACTCCATTGTCATACAAGGAGCACACAAGACATCCAAAGATCAAGGGCCAACCAAGGAAGAAGTAGCATGAAGGTATAACAATCAACAATCAATTTTTTTATCTTGCTTTCATGTTATCTATTTCTTAGGCTAATCATTGAGGTGCCTTTTTCTTATGTTAGTTCTTCTTATTGCATCATTTTAGCATCTCACATTAGGGCTTGACATTTTAAAAGGATCACAACAATAACTTGGATTACTAGAATCACATTATATTCTTCTAGGAACACCAACTATAGTAACATAATAACTATCGGAACACAAAAACTCAGAGCTTGCTCAGATCTTCATGCGAACCTCTAAAACTTTCGATGGATAAACTAGATAAAATTGAAAACAAACTCTTTAATATTAAACTTCACACTGTCAACATACTCAATTTTCCATCATAGTGATCGTAACTGATTCATAGAAAATCTACAACTTATTTTATTACAATTTTCTCAATATCCTCAACATATAGAGTCTTAAAGACATTAATGCTAATAGTGTTGACATCAATGACAACCACATATAAGCAATGAAACCACAACATCCAAAACATATCACTAAAGTATTGGAAATAGGACACCAATTAATGAAGCTCATATGAGTTTCAAAACACTATAAACACTAAATTCCTACACTGTCAAAAAAACACTCAGAAGCAAAATTCAGAAAGCAATAGTAGAAAAAGAACACAGAGACAAAAGTCTGAGGAAAATTTGAGCTAGGAATAGTTGGACCAAGTTTCCCAAGGAGAATATGTCCTACATAGGTTTGTACATATTCAAATTTTTATTATCTATTACACTATATAAGGTTCCTAGGCCTGTGTGTGTCTAGCATTGGCAGTGACTTGTTTTCCATAATTTTCCCAATTTATGATTATGTAATTCAAAATGCAAGTATGCAAAAATTTGTGAATTGTTCAAGAAATAAAATACAATTTTAAATATAATTTCTAGATCTAAGATGCAACAATTGACTAATTCTAATATGCCAAAATATGAAAATGATGATTTTTATGGCTTTTTGAAACAAAATAATGCAATTTTTTTACTTTTTGAGCTATATGCAAGATGCCTAAATGAATGTCATGAAATTTTTTATATTTTTTTTCAAATTTAAATGACCTAATGTAAATTTTTAGATGCAATTGGAATATGAATTTAACCTGAAATAACTCAAATTAACTATTGCAAACTAAAATGTTATATTATATACAAACTTTTGAAATTTTGTGTTTTTTTATGATGCAAAAATGAATCCCTAAATGAACAATGCAAAACAATGCAATGCTAAACCTAGATCTAGGATGATTTTCTTAATATTTCAAAAGGTATATAATTCTAACATGTCAAGTTTACCAAAATGAAATGAAGAAAAAGGGAAACTCTAAGATTTTACCCTAGGGTTTAGGTTCATTTCCTCATTTCATTTAGATGGTTTATGGTAGCAGGGGTTTGATGAATTTGGATAAAATATAGGATTGAATTAAAACGTGAAAGGTGATTCAACCCGACCTTCACCAAATCTAGAATGGATCTTAGAATGAAATGCAAGGAAATGACTAGGCTAATGATGTAAATAACTATTTTGATTCAAAAATAATAGATATGGAATGTCACAAATAAATTTAGACTTCACAAATAGACTGACCAGAGTATTGTTCACCTATGATATAAATTTGAAGTTAATTTTTTAGGACCAAGTCAGCTTGGGCGACTATGTCCTAGTAGATGAATTGTAGATCTTATTTCACAATCCTTTTATGCTTAGTCCCAACCTTCCTTTTCTAGGTGTCATATTGCCATATCTAAGTCAAGTGTAGAGATAACTAATTTTTTTTATATTGTCAAGTTATAGGGTTTGAATGCAACAATGAATAAATAAGCTTCAATATTCCTCTAAAATTCTTCAGATCTGAAACTTGCACATTTCAAGAGAGAAGAAGGGTTGTGCCATATAGAGGCTTGACTTAGTCAAATCCCATGTTGGTGTTCCCACCTCCACAATGAAAATTTCAATGAAAGAGAGCTTATCCTTTTGAGGGATAGAGGCTAAATGATATGTGAATGATGAATAAATAATGGACTATAACTCACCACCCAAAAATGTCTTCCTTGAAGGAATGAAGTCATACAAATCTTCTCAAGGCTCGATTATTGTTGGCTTGATTTTATTGAAGACCTACAAAGATTAGATGTCAAAAAAAATATGATAACATAAACATGAAAAAAATCACATTCACTTTGACATGATGCTTTGATATTGAATTACTACAATAATTTTTCTCTTGAATTCTCTTGACTTGCTTGATAATGCTCTTGATAATAATTCGTTCTCAATCCTCTTTGTTTTTTATTTTTCTTTTTCAAATGGTGAAATGAATAGGTATTTATACATAATTATTCTCATTTCTCAAAAATTAAATCTTGATAGCCAACATCAAACAATTAAAATTCAAATAATAAAATGCCAACTCTGACATATTCAATTTTTGAGGCAAAATAGGGGGACTACGTCACCTTAGGCGACTAGGTCCCAAACCTATTTTGTGGGATCTAAGGTGTTGGGGGACAAATATTAAATGTATGTATTGGATTTCTATATGTATTTTATCAGTAAATGTTAAAATGGACCAGAAAAATGCATAATTTAAGAAATTAGGTGTACAAATAGGTCCATGCACTTAGGGGGAGAAAAACACAGTGTGAAATTTTCATGGGTGATAATTTAAGATGCTACAGGGTTGTTATTGGAGCAAAAATCCCCTCTCCCTTTTTGGAGTAGTCTTTAAAATTTAGTGCTTATTACAAAGATAAACATCTTCTTTTTCCTTCTTGTCCAGGATAGATTTCTTACTATTAAAAATTTGTGTCATAGGGGTTTAATTTTCCTAATAGTTTTTCCTTATTTGAATGTAATCCAAAAGAATCCTATCACATTTCCTTCAGATGAAACTTCTCTCATAGAATTTGGGATCATATTCTTTCTCTTTGGATCCTCATTTCAGTTTTCCCTAACTCCTTTAATTATTTCTATGCTCAGTGGAATTTTCCTTCTAGAAACATTTCCCTTAAAATTTTGTGTTCTGTTATGTTTCCCCATGTGACCTAGGGTTTATGGAAAGAGAGAAATAATAGGGTTTTTGGAGATGTGTTCTTGAAGGTGGAAGGAGCTCTAGTTAAAATTTTAAGAGATATTAAATAAAACTTATTTTTGGGGGTCTTTGAGAAGATCTTGAAGGGACCACAAATTAGTGTCTCTAGTTATGATTTACAATTGGAAATGAAATGGAATGTGTTAGATTTGTGAATAAAACAAGCCACAGGATTAAACAATGAGGAAAATGCATTCCACCCAAGAGCTCTACAAAAGAAATATTTTCTATTTCTCAAAAAGAAAATACTTACAAAATGAATAATTACAAGAGAGAATCAATTCTTTAAAAGAGAAACCCTAATGAAAAGGGATTAGATAATGAAAAGTGTCAAAATATTGTGTGATGAGATGAATTGATCTAATATTATCTCTATATTTAACATAAATAAAGCATTACATTAACTAATAAAGAAAACCTAAGTTTATCTTTTAAGTGCATGAGAATTAGAATAATAATTAATTAAAGTAATTAATTATTCTCTAATACATGATAACTCTAACAAAAAAATTGTTGAGCTTCTCTTTTCATATTTGTCCTTGATGTCAAAATTTTGATTCAAATTGGCATCTTGGTGGTTGAATATCAGTGGCATTAGTGTTTACATTCTGATGGCTTCGCATTTTTAGTATCTTAGTCTCAGTATCTCAGTCAGATTTGCAGCTTCACTATGGTTGTGTTACTAATTTTTGGAGCTTTATGTGTAGAAGAATATTTCATGGTGACTTTAGTTTTTGGCATGGCTCATACAAGTTAAGGCACTGCAGTATGAAGGTATATATTTTTTTTAGTTTATATTTTTTCATTCTATCACTACAGATGAATACCTTCTTGGCTTCATGGCATATCATTGGCAAACTTCTATGACTCAGGTTTTTTTTGTGAAGACATAGGTGGTATATTTTGTTTTGCATCATTTAGCACATTCTTGTGCTTGGGCTTCACTTTACATCTTCTTTCTCTTTGGTGTTACATTTTACAATGCTTGGTTTTCATTGAAGTTGGAATCATTGATATTGTTCTCAGTTCTTGTAGTGGTTGATTTATTTGGCCAACTGGAGACTTGTGAAATAATGTAAAGGCACTTTGAAAAGTGATAAAGCATTTTTTTGTGGAAACAATGTTCTTTTTGTTATGGTGGTCGAGAGATGGTTTATGGAAATAATGAAATATCACAAAGCATTATCTATTGGAAAAAATGTGTTTACTCTTTAAAGGGGTCAACATTATGCTTGTGATTGAAGACTTTGGTCTTCACTTTTCTTATGGTTATCGACTTGGGCCTTTGGTTTTTATATGACTCTTTGGCAGCAGGTACTTCACATCATTTACAATAGAAGTGACTTTGATTAAAGTCACATGTGTTTTTTTGTCTTGGCATGAATAGTGACTCACATGGATTGTGAGTACGTAGAGTTGAAATATTCATTTCAACGAAGTTGACTTGGGTTCAAACACATGTATCGACAACTATCATTTTATATTTGCAATAATGTTGTTAGCAGACTTAAGGTGATCATTATGTTTGGTTTATAATGATTCAGAATTCAAATATTATTAAAATTTGAAAAGGAAGTCAAAAATATTTTTCTCAAAAGGAAGTTAGGGAAAAATCATTATCATTTTGTTTGTTTCTTTTTTTTGAAGACAACACAATGCCGCCATGAAGTTTGTGAAGCCATAGTATGTATTTGGTTTTCGAGCTGAGAGTTGGATGAGTTTGAGTGAGACCATTATGGAGTTTTTACTGAAGAAGATGGTAACATTTTGGTCACCATGATAGGTATTTGTTTGTCAATATGAAAGACTTTACGCTGGTTTAAATCTTAACTGCTTTTGTGATTAAGATATTGTTGAAGATTAGTTTCAGTTTTTGTAACCCGAGTTTATACTCTAGGGTTTTATAATCTTCAGTGGTTTTCATCAAAATTTTAGTGGTTATTGCTAAAATCCATTTTGGGTATCATGATTTAACTACATGATTAAAAAATTTGTAAAAACCCTTGTTATTGTGGATTCGAGTTTTTGAAAAGAATAACTATTTTTTGTTCTTGGTATAAATGCATGACTCATTTGAAAAAGAAGTGAAAAAGAGTTTTAATAGAGTATTTAAGGGTTTGTTACTATGATATAATTTTGTATCTAAAAGGATAAAAGAGGGTTCATATTGTATATGTCTTTGTTTGTATTACAGAGCTTATTTCAAGTTGGGCATTATTGAAAAACTCATTTTGTATCTTATCATGATTTTGTGACTGCAGATAATTATTGTAGTTATAAATTCCTAATAGGTTGCAATATAATTAGGGTATTCTTTCAAGAGAATTTGGTGCTTCTAATTTGAAGTGGGTGCTTCATTTTATTGTAGGATTTGATGCTATACATTATGATTGAGTTGGTGCTCTGAACAATATTGTAATCAGTTTTTGAGATCAAGCTGCCAAGGTATTTTGGAGTGGTTTTTCTACCCCAAGAGGGTTTTCCACTCGAAATTTTTTCGTGTCTCTCTTCTATGTGATTCGTGTCTATCTTGCACAATATTTCCTTTTTTCATTTATGATGAGTTAGTTTATTCAAATTCTCTAATACTTTTTCATTGTTCAATTTCATCTAAATGCTCTTGGTTCACTTGTAAATGTGCAAAGTTTAAATGTTATTCTCTATCATCAAAAAGTTTGGTTTCCTTGCAAAATAAAGCATTAAAAAATTTGTTCACTAACATTATATGAAGAATATAAATATTTCTTTAACAAGAGTTGTTAGGCACTCATTTTGTAGTTGATTGAGTAATTTTTCTTATCCTTTAAATTTCATCTTTTATATTGCATATATTAAGTTACATTATGTTCTCAATCTCTAAAAGGTCAGATCTTCCTTTCATGTCATAAAAGGTTTTTTAATTTTATTAAACTGATTTTCCCCCCCTCTTAGAGTAGTTCTACTTCCAAAAATTGGTATCAGAGCATAGGGTCCTTTGTCAAGGCTAATCAACCTAGTATTGATTCTAGTCTTGGAGTCTGTTTAAAATGTCTCAAGCTCATGAAGGCACATCTATGACCAAAGTTCAATTGTTGGATGGAATGGATTATGTATTCTAGAAGAACATAATGGAAACATATCTGACCTCTATTGATCATGATGTTTGGAGTATAGTGTCAATTAGGTACACTATACCAACTACTTTTCCCACATTTGTTGATGAAAAGAAAAAATATGAAACTAATGCTACAGAAAAGCATGCTCTCTTGTGTGCATTGACTAAAGATGTCTTTATCAAAGTCATGCATTGAATTTCTACTAGGGATACTTGGATTAAAATTTAAACCATTTATCAAGGAAATGAAAAATTTAAATAGTTAAAAGTCCTTACTCTAAAATTTCAGTTTGAGGAAATAAAAATGAAGGATGATGAAAAGGTAGCTGATTATTTCTTGAGAGTTGATGAAATTGTCAATGCTATGAAAGGGTTAGGAGAAGAAGTAAAATAATTTGATGTTGTAACTAAGGTCATTAGAACTTTACCAAATAAATTTGAAGCTAAGTTTTCCACTCTTGAAGAAAAGAAACACTTTGACCAGCTTACCTTAGAAAGTTTATAAGGCACTCTGATTGCCTATGAAATGAGAATCAATAAAAAAAATTCCTCTAAACAAAGAAATTGCCTTTAAGGTAGAAAAGAAAGTTTTATCTGATGATAGTGATTCTGATTTATCAGATTCTAAAGAAGCTCTTCTTGTCAAGAAAATTAAAAAAAAATTATAAGGTAAAAATTCCCTTTAAACGTTTTACTTATGGCAAGCCTAGAAAATTTGTTGCTAAATGTCCTTATGGTGATCAGTCTTATGAAGATGACAAACCAGAAAAATATCATAGGAAAAAGACTTTTTATCCTAAAAAGAATTTTAACTTGAAACTTAAAAAAGAGTCTCTTTTCAAAAGAAGACTCATATTCTGATTCAGATGGCTCACTGGATGATGAAGACTTGACTTTATGTATCGCTGAATTAGAAACTCAAAAAACTTAAAATAAAGAACAAGAAAAATAGTCTGAGATAGAAAACTATGAAATTGAATTGTTGTGTGCAATTCAAGAAATAAAAAGACTTAAGAAACATATTGCCTCTCAAGAGCATAGTCTAGACAATTTGGTTATTGGCTTACAAATTGAACTTGATGATTCTAAAAGAATGGTGGATACTCTCCAATATGTTCTTTTTGATAAAGATAAATAAATTCAAAACTTGAACAACAGGTTGTTAATCTTTAAAAAAAAAGTTGAAGGCTATGAAAGTAATATTCACTTGAATGATATACTTGGGAAACAAAAACAACATAAAGATATGATTTGTATTGGATTGAACACTGGTGAGTGTTCGAAACATTTAAATCATAACTTTAAGGCAAATGATAAGAAGCAACCATTTGAGCATAAATGAACCAATTTTAGGTTTAATGTTTTCTTTCATGGTTATTGCTTCTTTTGTAATAAGTTCAGACACTAATTAAGAAATTGCAAGATAATGATGTCTAGAACACCAAGGTTCAGTCACAAATAGTTCTTTGTCTTTCCTAATACTATTAGGTGTTTCACATGAAATACTATTGATCACACATCCAAATAATGAAAACAAGGTAAACATATCTCTGGAAAATTTTGGAGACCCAAGCTTGTTCAAAACATAGAACAATCCATGCTTTTCCAAACTTCTCTTCTTTCCAAAAAGAAGGCATTGTGGGTTCTGGATAGTGGTTGTTCCAATCACATGACAAGAGATAAGGACAAGTTTATCAAACTTGAAGATTATTCAGGAGGTTTTGTAAATTTCGGTGATAATACAAGAATTGAGATTAAAGGTAAAGGCTATTTGCTTCTAAATGATGACACACCCATTTATGATGTGGATTATGTAGAAAGCCTAAAACACGGTCTTTTAAGTGTGAGTCAGATTTGTGACAATGGTTACAATGTTATATTCAATTCACAAGGTTGTGCTGTAAAGAAAAAATCTAGTAAAACAATTGCAACTGGATTAAGAACACAAGGTAATGTTTACAATCTTCTTGATTCTTCCAATCATGAATGCAATGAAGGCATATGTATTATGGGTCAAGTTAAAGAAAATTGGTTATGTAATAAATGATTAGGCCATATTAACTTTGATTATCTGGTTAAGATAAGTAAAAACCAGAATGTGAGAGGTTTTCCTATTCTAAGCAAACCAAAAAATGTTGTTTGTAAAGAATGTCTTAAGAGGTAAACAAACAAAGGTTAGTTTTAAATCAAAGGAACATACTTTGACTAAACCTTTGCATCCTGTACACACTAATTTGTGTGGTCCTACTAGGACAAGGTGTATAAATGGTCATAAATATTTTATGTTATTCATAGATGACTATACAAGAATGGTTTAGGTAACCTTTCTCAAATATAAGTCAAAAGATTTTGACAGATTTAAAATCTTTTGTAAAATGGTTGATAAAGAAGTTGATATGAAGCTTAAAAGTTTGAGGTCGGACAAGGGAGGTGAGTTTACCTCTCAAGAATTCATTGATTATTGTGAGAAACATGGCATTAAAAGGAAATATGTTTTTGCAAGAACACCTCAACAGAATGGGGTTGTTGAGAGGAAAAATAGAACCATGAAAGAGATGGCAAGGACAATGCTAGATGAAGAAAAATTGCCAGACAAGTACTCAAAAGAATTTTTTCATACAGTTGTCTATATCTTGAACAAAGTACAAATTAGAGTGAAATCCAATTTCACTCCATATGAAATTTGGCATGGTAAATATATCTCAATTAAATACTTTAGAATCTTTGGTTGTAAATTTTTTATCAAAAGACATGATGAAAATTTAGGTAGCTTTCAATCTAAATCTGATGAAGGTATCTTTTTAGGATACTCTACTCACAACAAAGCCTATAGGTGTTTCAATAAGAGGTTGAATAAGATTGTTGAATTTGTTAATGTCAAATTTGATGAAAAAATTCTTCTAGATGATGATCATGTGTAGGATGTTGAAGATGAACCTATGGTAGGTCTAGAGATGTTTGGATCTTAACAAGAAGAAGAGCAAAAGTTGATGAGAAAGCATAAATTGATAAACATTTTTTTTTCGTAATTAATTTTGAGCCTAAAGCTATTTATGATGCTCTAAATGATGATTGCTGGTTGAAATGTATGCAGGAAGAGATCAACCAGATTGAAAAGAATAAGACTTGGGAAATAGTCCCAAAACTTGATGATAAAAATATTATTGGTGGAAAATGGGTTTTTAGAAACAAATTGGATGAATGTGGCAAAGTAGTGAGAAACAAAGCATGTTTTGTGTGCAAAGGATATGCACAATAGGAAGGTATAGAATTTGGTGAAACTTATGCAACTGTTGCTCATATTGAATCAATTAGAATTTTCTTAGCATACTCTTGCTTCAAGAATTTTAAGGTTTACCAAATGGATGTCAAAATTGCATTCTTGAATGGTTATCTTGATGAAGAGGTATATATGGAATAGCCTGAAGGTTTTGTTACAAAATAAAAATTTGATCATGTATATAGGTTGAAAATGGCCTGGTATTTTCTTAAACAAGCTCCTAGAGCTTCGTATTCGAGATTGGATGCACACTTAATAGAAAATGGATTCAAAAGAGGTGGTGTTGAAAACAATCTCTATGTTAGAGTTGAAGGTGATGATATTCTAGTTGTTGAGGTTTATGTAGATGACATAATCTTTGGGTGCAATAATGATTCTTTGTCTAAAATGTTTTCAAAGATTATGGAATCTAAATTTTAAATGTCAATGTTAGGTGAACTAACATTCTTTCTTGCCCTCCAAGTTTTACAGCTTGAACAAGGAATATTTTTGTCACAAACAAAATATGCCAAAGAGATGTTGAAAAAGTTTCAAATGGATGAATGTCATCCCGTGAGCACACCTATGGTAACTAGATGTAATTTTTCTAAGACTGATGATTCTCATGATTTTGATCAAACTGAGTATAGATCAATGATTGGCAGCTTGTTATACTTGATTGCCTCCAGACCTGATTTAATGCAAGTTGTGTGTATGGTGTCTAGATTTCAATCTGCACCAAAACAATCCCATCTTACTATTGTAAGAAGAATATTCAAGTATATCTAGGGTACTCTTGATTTTGGTGAATGCTATCCTAGAAACAATGATTTACTTTGACAACTTCCCCTGATGTTGATTGGGTTGGTTGTTTAGATGAAATAAAAAACACCAGTGGTGCAGAATTTTATCTTAGTGATTGTCTTGTTGCTTGGCATATAAAAAAAAAAGATTTTATTTCTTTGTCAACAACTAAAGTTGAATATATTGCAGCTACATATTATTTTACTCAACTTCTTTGGATGGCTCAGACATTATCAGACATGGGTATTGATGTTGCTAAACCTATCTCTATTTTTTGTGATAACACAAGTGCAATTAATTTGTCTAAAAATCCTATTATGCACTCAAGGACTAAACACATTGCAATTAAGTTTCATTTTCTGAGGAAAATTTTTTTTGCTAATCAGGTAACAATGTAGTATGTCTCCACACAATCACAAGTGTCAGATATTTTTACAAAGCCTTTGGCTAAATAAGTCTTTGAAGGGCTTCATTCTCGGTTAGGAGTTGTCTCTCAATTGTTGTTTTCTTAAAATCCATCATTTGTTGAGGGGGCACTTTTCAGCTCTCTAAGTAGCTTCTCTATGCCTCACATGGCTTTACTATTTCATGCTATATCTACTGTTGTTTCTTTCAGTTTTCTTGGCTTTACACAATTGTCCCTTTGTCCTTGTGACAAAAAGGGGGAGAAGATCTTGTAGAGTATTTGGGTTCAGATTTGGCACTTTGTTTCAGATGGCTCATTTTTTTCCATTAAGGACAAAGGGGGAGTTTGTTGAGCCTCTATTTTGGTATTTGTCCTTGATGTCAAAATTGTGATTCAGATTGGAATCTTGGTAATTGACTATCAGTGGAATTATTGTTTACATTCTAATGGCTTGAAATTTTTATTAGCTTAGTCTCAGTGTCTCAGTTAGATTTGTAGCTTTATTATGGTTTTGTTACTGATGTTTGGAGCTTTATGTGTAGACAGATACTTCATGGTGAATTTAGTTTTTGACATGGCTCATACAAGTTAAGGCACTATAGTATAAAGGTATATATTTTTTTTAGTTTATATGTTTTCATTCTATCACTACAGATGAATACCTTCTTGGTTTTTTTCAGTTTATATATTTTCATTCTATCACTATAGATGAATACCTTCTTTGCTTCATGGCATATCATTGGAAAAATTCTATGACTCAGTTTTTTTTGTGAAGACATAGGTGGTATATTTTGTTTTTGCATCATTTAGCACATTCTTGTGCTTGTGCTTCACTTTACATATTCTTTCTCTTTGGTGTTACATTTTAAAGTGCTTTGTCTTCATTGAAGTTGGAATCATTGATATTGTTCTCGGTTCTTGTAGTGGTTGATTTATTTGGCCAACCAGAGACTTGTGAAATAATGTAAAGGCACTTTGAAAAGTGAATGGACATTTTTTTTGTGGAAACAATGTTCTTTTTGTTATGGTGGTCAAGAGATGGTTTGTGGAAATAATGAAATATCACAAATTATTATCTCTTGGAAACAATTTGTTTACACTTTAAAGGGGTCGACATTATTCTTGTGATTGAAGACTTTGGTCTTCACTTTTCTTGTCGTTATCGACTTTGGCTTTTGGTTTTTATTTACATGACTCTTTGGCAGCGGGTACTTCACATCATTTACAATAGAAGTGAATTTGATTAAATTCACATGTGTTTTTCTATCTTGGCATGAATAGTGACTCACGTGGATTGTGAGTAGGTAGAGTTGACATATTTATTTCAAGGAAGTTGACTTGGGTTCAAACACATGTATCAACAACTATTATTTGATATTTCCAATAATATTGTTAGCAAACTTAAGGTGATCATTATGTTTGGTTAATAATGATTCAGACCTCAAATATTATTAAAAGGTGAAAAGATAGTAAAAAATATTTGGTTTGAAAGGAAGTTAGGGCAGAATCATTAACATTTTGTTTTTTTCTTTTTTCTTTCAAGACAACACAGTTCTACCATGAAGTTTGTGAAGCTACAGTATGCAACTAGTTTTTGAGCTGAGAGTTGGATGAGTTTGAGTGAGACCGTTATGGATTTTTTACTCAAACAAATGGTAACATTTTGGCCACCATGATAGGTATTTTTTTGTCAATACGAAAGACATTACGCTGGTTTAAATCTTAACTGCTTTTGTGATTAAGATATTGTTGAAGATTAGTTTCAGTTTCTAGGGTTTTATAATCTTTAGTGATTTTCATCAAAATTTTAGTGGTTATTTCTAAAATCCATTTTGGGTATCATGATTTAACTACATGATTTAAAAATTTGTAAAAACCTTGGTTATTGTGGATTCAGGTTTTTGAAAAGAATAACTATTTTTTGTTCTTGGTATAAATGCATGACTCATTTGAAAAATAAGTGAGAAAGAGTTTTAACAGAGTATTTAAGGGTTTATTACTATGATATAATTTTTTATCTAAAAGGATAAAAGAGGTTTCATATTATATATGTCTATGTTTTTATTATAGAGATTATTTCGAGTTGGGCATTATTGAAAAAATCATTTTGTATTCTATTGTGATTTTGTGATTGCAGATAGTTATTGTAGTTATAAATTCCTAATAGGTTGAAATATAATTAGGGTATTGTTTCAAGAGAATTTGGTGCTTCAAATTTGAAGTGGATGCTTTAGTTTATTGTAGGAGTTGATTCTACACATTATGATTGAGTTGGTGCTCTGAACAATATTGTAATTAGTTTTTTAGATCAATCCTGCAAGGCATTTTGGAGTGGTTTTTCTACCCTAAGAGGGTTTTCCACTTGGCACATTTTTGTGTCTCTCTTTTTTGTGATTCATGTTTATCTTGCACAATATTTCCTTTTTTCATTTATGTTGAGTTAGTTTCTTCAAATTCTCTGATACTTTTTCATTGTTCAATTTCATCTAAATGCGCTTGGTTCAGTTGTAAATGTGCAAAGTTTAAATGTTATTCTTTGTCATCATAAAGTCTAGTTTCCTTAAAAAAGAAAGCATTAAAAAAAAAAATCACTCAGTATTATTTGAACAATATACATCTTTCTTTAACATGAGTTTTTAGGCATTCATTTTGTAGTTGATTGAGTAATTTGTCTTATCATTTAAATTTTAACTTTTATATCGCATATATTAAGTTACATTTTGTTTTAGATCTCTAAAAGGTTATATTTTCCTTTCATTTCATAAAATATTCTTAAATTTTAGTACTTTGATTCACACCCCCCCCCCCTCTCAGAGTAGTTCCACTTCCAACAATGTTCTATTTGATATTTCCCCATTTAGAAATATGAAGAGTTCAATGGAGAATGTGGTGTGGGGATTTTCATGGATAGGGTGCATTGGATTTAAATTTCATGTGGTATCCAAGGGAACCCTGGATAGATAAGAAGTGGGGGAGTGTTAAGATATTATAGATGTAGGTTTATTTCAACAATGGCACTCACTTTGGTTACTTAGACTAACCACTATGCTAAAGTTCTAGAAGACTACCATAGTCTTACATTAGCCTATTGCAAGGGATATAAAAATTCTAGCCTGAAGGTGATTCTCTCAACATAATCCAATGTCTTAATGAAGAAAAAATTCCTAGTTGGTTGGTTTAAAATTTCATTAGAGACTCCCTCAACATGATCAAATTTTTTGATGAGATAATTATATCTCATATATATTGTGAGGGGAATAAGGTCGATGATGTATTTTCTAACTTGGTTGTTAATTTCCAATCATTAAAACATTGGGATGGGTACAATACCATCTATGTTGAGGCTCACTTCATTATACACTATGAATTCCAATAGGGTTATTAAGGACTAATTAGACATGGTTCAATGATGCTTATCAAACACTTTGCATAATTTTCTAGGTTCTTTGAGTTTCTTCTTCCTTTATTTTGAATGGTGTTTCCCAAGTAATTACAATTTCAACTTGCCTTGTGGAAGCTTGAATATCATCAATAATAGAGTGGTTGAAATGGGTGGAGAAAGGAGAAATGTGGAGCCCCTTTCTTGTGATGGGGTCTATAGAAACCAAAAGGTTTGGAAAATTTTTGAGGGAGGTTGATTCTATATATGGACAATCTTCATGACCATGGCCCCAAGGAAACCAATTTTTTCATTAAAGGCTAGAAAAATAGAACGTTGAATGCATTTCTTAGGGAACTAGTTATTAATGAGGATGTGATTACCCAAATCACAAGCCACACAATCAATGGGAGAAAAAAATTTAGAGACATGAAGGAAAATTATGAGGCCTTAAACCAGTTCTTCAAAGGGAATGAATTTAGAAAATCGGCAAAGATTTCATTCTAGGGTTAGGAACATATGTCAATAAAACCAATTTGGGTGGAGGTTGTAGAAATAATCATGAGGTACATTACCCTAGATGGTATATTTACTATTATTTGTGGTGTGCACTTTATTTTTCTTAATGATTTTTCTATAAAATGTTTGTTTCTTTTCTCTACTTTCTTCTAGCTTCTATGGACCATAAAATTAAGGAAATTGCAAAAATCCTAATATCCCTATGTTGCATAAATGGTTAATATTATTAATAATGGAGTTTATGAAATTTAAAACCATGAATATTGATTCTAAGAGAAATCTTAATGTGAAAATTAATCAAAAACCCATGGTGGTGCATTATTCAGACATGAGCTCTTAAACTAGTAGAGAAGAGGAGGGTGGGGAGTGGGTTGAATAAGATGATGGAAATGCCATGCAAAAATGTATTCTCTACTATTGTCAGAGGAGGAATACAACCCAAAGAAATGAAAGAGCATAGGATATAAGAAAACCCCAAATATGAAAGCCAAAATGTAGATTTCTTGGTTTGAGGGATCCCATACCAGGGATGTGAACAAGGGGGGAAACACTAAAATTATAGGGATGGGGACACAAAATCTGAAGAAGAAATATGGTGGAAGAGACAAAGGGAAGGAGAAGGTTGTGGATAAGAAGACTGGAATGAACCCCCTACCAAATGTGGGCAGCAACAAGGATGGGTCAGGAATTGATAATATCCCTAAAATTCTTGAGGACTTTACCTACTTGCATGCGAATAGGGAGGAGATATATGATGTCTTGGGTCTAGCAAGAGAAGGGATAATGAATTAATTTAAATTTTCTAAATGGTTCTTCCTCAAAATAAATAAAATAAGTATCAAAATCAAAGCTTTGCAAGAGAAAAATTCTAATGAGGAAAGGGATAGAGCTTAAGGATGATGAGGTGAAGGATAAGATGGATGATATGGAGAAGAAAATCCATGATACTAATCAAAATCTAGAGAAAGTTCTAAAAATCAACCACTGTTCCATTAAAAAAAGCACGAAGGAGATTAGATTTTTAACTAAAAATTTAAGGAGCTAAGAAAAGAGAAAGTTATTGAGATGACATCTGCGGGCATAAGGAAGGAGGAACATAGCAACAACGATAAATAAAAGAATTTTATGTAGATTGATATAAAGGGGTACAAATCTAGGACTAGAGGAAGCAAGAAGAAATCATTTGAGGAAGAAAAGAAAGAGTTGTTGGGCCTTGCTAATCTTCACCAAAACTTATACAAACAAGAACTAGAAGCAATTGATATTCTAAAGAAGATGAAGTAGAGGCTTATTTTAGCCATTTTTTTAGTTTTTGTTGATTGTTGTTTAAATTTTCTTTATCTTTTAGCAACATTTTGTAAATAGGATTTTAGGTCCCTTCAAAACCTATTTTACTCGGTAATCAAAAACATGCAATAGATTATACAAAAAATCACATAATAGAAAATAAATAAAATGAAGGAAATGATGATAATTATTATGTATAATAAATTAATATTAAAGACTAGAAAAAATAAGTTAGACGAAGAGCAAAGAGGGAATTCAAAAAGAGTAAGAACATAATAGAGGAAACACTAGAGAAGGGGAGAAGAGAAAAATAAGAAAAGGATAGATGTGAAGGAAAAATTGTTAGAGGTAGGAAAAGGAAAGTGAGAAAAAATACGACTATTGGGGAGAGGAAATTAAGAGCTACAAGGAGGGAGATCTTTAAGACTATTCAAAATGGGTTTCTATGAGAAACTTAAATTCTAACCTTCATCCCAGCTGAGGTTGGTGTTAGAGTAAAGGTCTTAACCTAATTATGTTGATTAAGTTACCTTTATTCCCTTCTTAAGATTTCACGTTAGTTTGCATAAAGTGACATTTAATAATTATATTAATTATTAAATGTTATCCTATTAGGGTTTTATTAGGGTTTGCATGATCTCCTTTTTATAAGGATTGATCCCATTGTATTTTATATCAATTCATTCTCTCATTCTCTTTGATATATACATTTTCAGTTTTCAGAGAACCCTTGCTTGTTTGTCTCCATCTCTTCTTTTGTGACAGGTTATTTACATGCAGGTGATCTTCGGGGTTTGTTAAGTTGTATTTTCTCAACTCCTACATGGTATCAGAGCATGAGTCAAAAGACTAGAACCTATAGTATGAGAACGAGTGTGACAAGTGTCTGAAGGATCACCGGCCATAGATCTCGCTGCCTCAATAGTAAAGCGAGCCCATTTGGGCCTCTGAGGTGGAGCAAGTGGAGGTGGAAATGGGGGATCATCAATATCCTCATCAGAATCATCCTCAAAATAATCTTGAAGAGCTGTAGTGGGTGGAGTAGGTAGTGAAGTGGACACTGGAGATAGGGTATCAATTGGAGGAAGGCGCTCATCAAACTGAACATCCCGTCGAAACAGGACCTCTTTGGAATCAAGATCAAACAACCTGTATGCCTTAACATCGTCATAGTAGCTGACAAAAATGAGGGTTCGACTCTTCTGCTCCATAGCTCTCCTCTGACCATCAGGAATAAAATCCCATGCCTCACTACCAAATATTCGAAATGATGAAATATCAGGCTTGTCATGAGACCAAGCCTCCTCAAGAGTCATATGCCAAATCGCCTTGTGAGGCATCCGATTCTGAATATAGTTGGCACAATTGACTGCCTCAGCCCAAAAAGATGAATCCATGGACCTGGACTAAATCATACAATTAGCCATCTCCCGTAAATTCCTGTTCTTTCGCTCAGTGATACCATTCTGTTGAGGGGTGTAGGGAATAGAAAATTGATGCTGCAAACCATGCTCAGTGCAAAAATCTCTAAAAGCCTGATTCGCATACTCCCCCCCATTATCTGTACGTATCCACCGGATAGAAAGACCAAACTGCTTCTCTACAAATGTCTTGAAGACACGAAAGGAATCAAAGACATCAGACTTGTACTTAAGAAAGTACAACCATGTGCGTCTAGAGAAGTCATCAATGAATGTGAGTACATACTTGGCCCCTAAAAAAGGAGTAGGAAATGACATGAGGTCACTATGAATCAACTCCAAGGGTGCCAAAGCACGAGTGGTACTTCCCTTCAAAAAGGGATCCCTGTGATGCTTGCCAAGCACACAACCATGACAAACACCGTCAGTGTAGGAAATCTGTGGAAGACCAAGAACAAGTGACTGTGTACTCATTTGCTGAAGATATCTGTAATTGACATGGCCCAAATACTCATGCCAAAGCTGACTCACTGAATCTGCATGTGCTATAAGAGATGAACCTATACCCTCAAAAGGGGCAAATCCATCAAATCTATAAAGACGAGATGCAGTATCAACACTACCAGTAGCCACAACCAAATCAGAATCATGGAGGTCTCGAATAACCACATCATGTGGTGAGAACTCAACTGTCTTACCAAAGCTAGTGTGGAAAATTTGATAAATGGACAAGAGGTTCATCGAGATGTCAGGAACAACCAAAACATCCTATAGAGTGCCGCTATCCAAAGAGACAGAACCTGAACCCAAGACAGAAAGTTGTGAAGAGTCACCCACTGCAATCTGTGAAGTACCACAAGAGGCAAGAGAAGTGACCAACTGTTGAGTGTGAGTCATATGGTGAGAAGCACCAGAGTCTAAAATCCAAGTGGACCCATTGGTTGATGCTCTAGCAGTGAGAGCATGACCTTTCCCTATGGTGGAGGAAGAAGAAGACTGAGGTGAGGAGATATGTTGCTGCTGCATGGCATCCTCTAAAGCCTACAAAAAAAATTAACTTTTGTAAAAAAAAGTTTTTTATCGTTTTTTATTTTTATTTAAAACAATTTTTTTGAAAATAAGTTCAATTATGCATTTACGATGATGGTCGTTTGGCCGTCAAATTTAACCCAGTCATTTTGCTGTGACGGCCGTATGATCGTCAAATTTAACCCAATGTTGGCTTTTTCCCTCTTTGGAGCTGATTAATTCCGGAGGCCGTAACTTGGGCATACGATATCATTTTTTGGAAAACGAGATATTGTCGGAAAGCTAGTTTTTTCATCTTTCTATTGGTGTGGGTCTCATCACTTATTTTTTTGGTTGGTGCATTCTACAGCTAGTTGAAGACAAAGGGGCTATTTTTAGTCTCAAGCTCATAACTTTTGATCAGTTTCTCCATTTTTCGCAATCTCAGTGGCGTTGGAACCGTATTTTAAAGCTCTTCAGTTTCATCCATGCCATTTTTCCAGATTTCACTCTAGGTATATTTTATTCAGTTATTTGTGTTTTCACACTCTAGTGGATTACTTGGACATATTTGCTCTTGGAAACTTTTTGTTTGCATGGGATGCTTTGTTCTTGGTTGTTATTCATGTATTTCCAGCATTTTGTCCTTTGAGGGCAATTTTGAGCATCATTTGTAAGCTATCTTTTATGTAAATGCACTGAGATAAAGTGTCACACTATTGTACATGCATCTTTTGGGGATTTTGCACATAAGGTTGTGCCACATTTTGTACTTGCACTGATATTATAAAGTGCCATGAGGTGTTGTGTAGTTTTCCTTTGTTTTTCCATCACATCTTTGTCCAGTGAGTATCCCTCCATGATGACATTGAATCCATACCATGGGGGGTTGTGTAGTTTGCCTTTGTTTTCCATCACACCTTTGTTTGGTGAGTTTCCCTCCACGACGACCATGGATCCATATGATTCCAGCCTCATGCATGTGTGCTTTGTTTTGCACACCAATTTTTCAGTTGTAGGTGTTATCTTGCGCACTTTCAGATGTTTCTTCTCCTTCATGCACTACAGGGTGTTTCACATCATTTCAGTGGATCTGTCAGGCTCTCCCAGTTCAGCATTATGGGGGGGTTATTATATTTTTCATGCTAATTCTTCCTTGGTTTCACCTTGGAAGGGATCTTCCATCTTCATTGGAGGTTCTTCAGCACCATAGCAATTATCTTTCGACAATTGTTTACAGCTTCTTCTGATTCAGTGATGTTCTTCTTCTTGGCTTTTTGCATCTCTTTTTGGAGTAGAGCTTTTTCCCATGATTTTTTCTCTGTTTTCTCCATTTTACAGAGATTTGGTTGTATTTGGGTACCTAATCTGGCCTAGTTGTCGGGACCCATGTTTGCCTTCTTGCATTGTAGTTACCTTTTTTTTCTTGCATTTGTTTGTAGCTGCACTAGTGCTCATCTTAAGGGGGGGTGTTAGAGTAAAGGTCTTAACTTAATTATGTTGATTAAGTTACCTTTATTCCCTTCTTCAGATTTCACATTATTTTGCATAAAGTGACATTTAATAATTATATTAATTATTAAATGTTATCCTATTAGGGCTTCTATTAGGGTTTTTCCTATTAGGGTTTTATTAGGGTTTGCATGATCTCCTTTTTATAAGGATTGATCCCATTGTATTTTATATCAATTCATTCTCTCATTCTCTCTGATATATACATTTTCAGTTTTTAGAGAACCCTTGCTTGTTTGTCTCCATCTCTTCTTTTGTGATAGGTTATTTGCATGCAGGTGATCTTCAGGGTTTGTGAAGTTGTATTTTCTCAACTCCTACAGTTGGAGGGGTGATTATTGATTTTACTAGCTTCTTTCAGCTTCCTATTAAATTAGTTGTCTTCTTTGAATAGAATTTTGGTGTCTTCTAAGGAAATGTGATGTTTGGTCTTGGGCAAGTGCTCGGCTATTGAAAATTTTATGACCCACTCATGGTTGATTCTAGTGTTGGCAAAGCAACCTATTTCCCCAATATAAGGGATGTTGCAAGAACACATCACCTTGTAAACACTCGAGTTGAGGAATGAGTCTTGAGAGTCTTTGGGGAAAGGGATGCAATTATTTTAAGTGAAGATGGGCTTGAAAGTTCAAAAGAGACCCTTTTTTAGGAAAATCTTAGCAATTTTGTTAGAAATTCCCTCAACATAGGGTGGGGTAGCCAAAGGGAGGGAAGAAGGAAAAGGGGTCTTAGGTTGGAGGGTAAACCTAACACTAGCTTTATTAATTTACCTAGTGATGTAGCTCCTTTTGTACCCATTTAATGAGAAAACATGGGTGAGGTGGGTTAACTCTTGGTCAATGTGCTCATCATCACAAATCATGAAAGCTCTAGAAGCCAAATTTTTTATAGCTCTATATTTTTTGCTAGGGCGATGGTGAGAGGATGAGTGAAGGTATAGGTTTGTGTGGGTCGATTTAGGAAAGATAATAAGAGATAACAAACCTTCTTTTTTTTTTACGAGAAGGACATCAAGGAAGGGAATTTGTTTATCAATTTTGGTTTCTTTGTAAAGAAGATGCGTAAGGATTTTCTATTTAAGTGAGAGTGGAATTCTTCAAGTTTTTCAAGACCATGATACCAATATATGTTGGTATCAAAAATATAGTAATTCCACCACTTTAGTTTGAAGGGAATGGAATGGAGGGCAATATATTCAAAATGTTCCATGTATAGGTTGGCCACAATAGGAGAAAGTGGAGAACCCATAGCAACCCCATCAACTTAAGGGCATATTTTTTGGAGAAATTTTATAATTCTTATCTAGTTATCTCTTTTCTTTCCGAGTAGTATTTAGTAATAATATTTATAAAATTATTAGTATTTTTATACATCTAATATAGTTCTCAAATTGTTATTTTCTTGAAATTTATTATTATAGTTTATTGTTTTTGATATTATCTTTTTGTCTTTAATTTTATATCTAATTTTATTTCCTATCTTCTTTGGCATATTTAATTGCTTTTGATTCCCTTCCTTGGCTCTTTTCGTTCTTTGATTTTTACATTTTTAGGTTTCTTATCTTTATTTTTTATAGTTTAATATTTGGTTAGATAACTTAGACCTCCTTTAGCTATAATTTTTTATTTATATGATATAATTTAATTATTTAATACAACCTATATGTTCTCTTAAGATTATTTTATATAATTTTTTTTTTAGTATTTGCTTAGTCTTATCTTCTTAAAATTCTATTATTATTATTATTATTTTATTATATTTATTTTATATGATGTAAGTATATATAATAGTTTATAATCTATATATACTATTAAACTTCCTTTTTATTAGGTTTATTTTATTATATTATAGTTTATTATATCATTATTTAATTTAATTTACTTCTTGATGATTTGTTTTGAGATTATTTAAATTATTATTTTTTTGTTATAGTTACTCATCAATATGCTATAGAAACTTTTATTTATTATTGTTTATTTTGTAATACATTAAACTAACACTTGTACCTAAAGGAGGTTCAAGGATTACGTCGATAGAAAATAATATGTATGTTAATGTTAGAGAGTATGTGTTTGTGCATGGATGCACTACAATTTCTATTTGCATGTGGGTGGATTAAATAATTAATAATAAGTGATAAATAGTGGAATAACATATACTTAGAAAAATTTAGATATTTTCCTTAAAGAAATTAAGTATTATCTTATTATGAAATATTTGCATATAAATTTAAAACATAAAGCAATTCAAATGAAAAAGTCAAGTTGCCATCAAATTGGAAAAAAAAACTACAAATGGAAATAGAATGTTCTCATCTAGTTATCAAATCAATATTTATCTAGATTTTCTATGATAAGTAAGATTTCAAAGGCTATTACTTGATATTTTGGAGGATTTTACCTTCAAACGATAGTTGGTTTACCCTTAAATCGCAGCTGAAACTTCTTTCCAGTGACTCAATAGTGGTTTGCAAGTGTGAGACTTGTTTCAGGCTCAAATCTTGCATTATATGTAGCCTATCAACTAATAAATCACTAGTACTTGTACCTAAAGGAGGTTCAAGGATTAACTATATGTATGTTTTTGATATATTAAGCAACATTTACAGGGTGTTGTACCATTTACACAATGATCCACAAGGGCCAAAGAGGGTCGGGTCTAGAGAATAAAAACATTAACCACCAAAAAGACAAAACACAGAAACAACGAACAGACAATAGACAACCAACGACCCAAAAAATAGGACATAGTAGTAGCAAACTAACTACCCTCCTAATTATGAGAGAGGAGGTTAATAAAATCCTCCCCAACCTGATTGGGGTGCTCCTCCATAGCCTTATTATCCATCTCTTCCTTGAGCACAGTGGATAGGGTACCAGCTACACGATGGATCATCTTGATAAAAAACCAAGTCAAACCTGTGAATTTTGTCTCAAGCTTCTCCACCTTCTCTAGCAACATGGTATAGTCCTCTGCTTTGTCCACAGTCTTCACATTATCCTGTTCCATAGCCTAGGGCTTTGAGGACTAGGTTATTAATTCATCCTTGAGTATCTTGTTGAAGTTGAAAAAGTGACTAGGGCCTTCAATGAATTCCTCCTCCTCCTCAATTTCTTCCTCCTTCCTCTTCCCTCTACCTGTTAGATTGGTCCTCATCACTATAAATTTCATTAACCAACACTTTCTTACTATTTTTTGTCAGCCTATGGGATATCCTAATTCCAATGTTCTCTAACCTCGCCTCCATAGTAGCCACCACCATGGTGTCCCCCTTGGAATATTTACCAATAATATTCTTCCCTTCACTATCAGTGGCCGACAGCTCCACCTGGCCTTTCCCCTCATCTTTTACTTTTTTCTAAGTTGTAGGTTTGTTTTTTGTCTTACGGGGATAAACTTTTAGTTCACAAATCCTAGCCACTTCTTTTTATTGAGCATTCCCTACACCACCATTTTTATTTTTGGTGGGAGGTTTAGGCTTGGGGGTTTCAGTATTCACCAGAGAGGTTTTTATTTTGGGGCCCTTAGAATTAGCCAGAGAGGGATTCACATTGGTCTACATAGGAGGTTTGATTTCCTCAATACAAACAACATAAATGGGTTTGGGTGGGTAGAGATTCAAATGGAAATGATACAGCCTCAAGATGAGGCCCTAGTGGAGTAGAAGGGGTGAAGTTTCTTCAGGGTTTTGGGCAGAAGAGTCCAAAATTTTCTCAATAGAAATTTCTAAATTAGTAAGTAAGAAAAAAGGAAAACTCAAAAGCATTTTTTCGCACAGATGATTTAAAAGAGGTAGGTGATAATAATATAAAACCTTATGTCTACCCTCCAAAGTCACATACTTCATTAGAGCCAGATAAGCATGGTCCCATGGATGAGGGAGAACTTCTCTTTCAAAACTAGACTAGGTGCAGACAGGTTTTCCATTATATTTAAAGAAATCATTGAGGCTTTCATTGTCCTGGGCCTTGATGTACTTAGTGTACTTATTTCCAATGCAAGAGAGCTAGTCTCCTAAGAAATAAACTCCTCATTGACCTCAAAGGAGATACCTCCCACTGTAACCCTTATGTCTTTCTAGGAGCTCATGAATTGCATCAACATCCTCGCATCATGACCAAACAATGATTCCATTAATGAAGCCAACCCTCCTATGACACAGATATTCCAGATCAGAGGATCCTTTCATAAATCCTCACAATTATTTGGCTTTGTCCTCACCTTGTCACCACCCATTTTACCACACTTCACTCCAATAGCCGAGGAATCTTGCGAGAGAAAGAAGTTAAAATATCTGTCAATATGATAGGTCACCCAAAAAATCTTTCTTTTAAGCCAACCAGGATGAATTCGGGTAATCAAGATGATATTTATTTTACACGCTTCAAGAGTTATTTCCAAAAAGGAAATATTCATGGACCCATTAATGAAAATATTTAAACACTTGTGGCAATGTTTGTGAAAAATGATGGCATTGAAAGGTCTACCTTCCTAGTTGTAATTGCACAAGTACCAATGACAAATGATCATGGGGCCAAATTTAGACTTCCCTAAGTCCCTACATTTTATCTTAACTAACTTTTTAGTCGTATCGATAGGACTAAGAAAAAACTCCACCCGATAACAAATAGTCATATCAAATTTGAAATTGCAAGTCCATAAAGATATATGGGGGATATGAAAAGACCAAAAAGTAAATTTGCATATGGCCCAACAAAGCTTAGTCATTAACCCATTGTACTTATCATCACTCCTCATTATTAGCTCTATAACCATAGCCTTTGACCCATAATTCAAATGTGTCCATGTAATTAACACCCCATCATCCATCTTCATCCACATCACCCCGTAGAACAAATATGTGGACCACCCATAAATCCTTAGCAATTACAATTTTAGATAACATCATGGGGAGTGCCATGTTCCTTAAGAATAATACCTTGTATTTTCAAAGATAAGTTCCTATTATTCCTCCAACACTTGGAAATTATCTAATAGGAGGCAAGATTAGCGAAGGCATCAATAACTTGGCTTTTGCTCACGAAAGATGTGAGTAAAAAGCTTCATATCTAGCTTCCACACCATGTGATTAATGTCTAATAGGATATCTCTAATGTTTCGTCCTAATAATCTACCACATTTGATAGAATCAATCACCAACTTGGAATCCACTTCTATGTGAAATTTCTTTATCCCTATAGTAACAGCTAATTGGATGCCCTTTAGTAGTGCCTTGGCTTCTGTAGTCATGGAGGCCTAAACCTAGTGTAGGGGCACCTAGTCTTTATGATGTGAAGGGGATTTAAATGTTATGTTGTGTGTGACTAAGTTGATTTTGTTTGTAATAAGATCTATTTAGACCATGTTTCATGTTTTAAGTCATGTGGGGTCAGTTTTGTGAAAAGATGTCAAGTTTTGCAAAAAGTTGCAAAGTTGCTTAAGCAAATTTTGCATTTTTGGTCTTTTGTGGAAGTTGAACCATTGGAGATTCAAATGGAAGTTAGAAAATAGTTTTTATTGGTTGCAATTTTTTAAATATACCTTGGGATATTTGAGGAAATCTTCTAGAGTTTATTTTTTGTGATCAAACAATAAATAAACTCTATTTTTTTGTGTTAAACAATGTTTTCTTGCTGCTACATAGACTTGTATGATTCTATATGACCTGTAAATGTGCTAGCTTATGTTGGGATCGATGATGGATTGAGTTTTATAACATTTTTAGTTGATCTCATCTGTTTTCATTGAGTTTGAAAGGAGTTAGAGCAATTTTACTAAAGATAGTTTAAAAACATAGTTTGTGAGTGTTTGATTGAAGAAAATGAGTTTTTGACCCATTCCACGAGTGGAAAAGACTAAAAATTAGTGGAATGGAGGTGGATAGGATTTTTCTAAGTTGTTAGGTTTTTCCAGAAGCAAGGGATGGATTTAGGGGCAAGTTTGATGTTGCCCTAGCCTAATAACACCATGTATTAGGCTTAAGATGTTAGATAGACTTTGGGTTTGGTGAAAGAACATTTGGGTGATTTTTCCAATTGACTAAAATCATGTTTTTAGACCCCATGTGACATGATGGAATCCTTGGAATGAAGGTTTGTGGTTTGGAGATAGTATATCTTGATGTTGCCTTATAGTGCAAGCTTAATTAGGCTAAATTGAAACAATAGTAGTCAAATTTTGAAGGAGTTTTTCCAAAGTAACCCTACCTAAAATTTTGATATGCTTTCAAGTGGCTTAAAGTGTATCTTGAATGGTGTTTAGTCTTCTATGAAATCTAGGTGGGAAAAACCTTGTTTCGGGTACTAATAGGAGAATACGAAGATTTGAGATAAAACCACCAAGTTAAGGTCCTAATATTGAAAAAAAAAATTGATTGATATTATGTTGATACTATCCACCCTTCTCTACATCAAATCAGTATCAAACCTTAGGTTTTGGTCAATAAGAGGAAAAGGTTAAAGTTTAAAATAAGTAAAGATGCCTCCTAAAGGAAATCTAACTACTAGAGAAACAAGAGAGATGAAGGAAAAGCATGCCAAGGAGTTGATATAGGTAAAAGAGTCTCAGGAAGTTGTCCTAGCCAAAATTGCAGAACTTGAATAAAACCAAAGGAGAGGTTTGGTCATCGGTGACATGAGTGACCAAGAGGAAGAGGAAGAGGGTGAGAATGAAAACCCTCAAGAAAGAGTCCAAGAGGATGAGTTGGACCCTAATGAATAGAGAATGGAAAATTTGATGAAGGCTCTCACAAGAGACACTCATAAGGTGAAGATGAAATTACCCATGTATGGTGGGAATTTGGAATGTGAAGAGGTGATAGGTTGGATTGATGCACTTGATAACTATTTTGAGTATGAAGAGGTAGTAGAAGACCAAAGGGTGAAACTTGCCAAAACCAAAATTGAAACACCTTGCCTTAACTTAGGGGAATTATGTGCAAGAAGAGAGGTTGAATAAGGGAAATTCAAAAATCAATTCTTGGGATAGAATGGTGGCTAAAATCAAGATTCAATTTCTACCTAGTGATTATGCAATCCAAACATTTAGAAGGCTACAAAACCTCAAGAAAAAGGATATGGATATAATGGATTATACAAAGGAGTTTCACAAGCTAAGTATAAGGGTAAGTCATGTTGAGGATGAGGTGGAGAAAGTATCAAGGTACCTAAATGAGTTAAGGTTCAACATACAAGATGAGTTAGGTCTTACCACCCCTAGAATGATGGAAGAATATTTTCAATTAGCAGTCAAGGTAGAAGGAAAGGTAAAGAGAAGAAAGAGAAGCAAGGTAGGGGAAAAGGAAGATGCTTTAGAGGTAGATCAACATTTTGAGGAAGAGTACAATCCACAAAACCACAGGGAGAGACAAGAAACAATCAAGAACAAGGGGCAGATTAGAGAGGTGGCTTCAAGGGAAGAAGACCAAACAATAGAGGCAGATTTGGAGGTCAAGGAAGAGGGTCACAAGGATTCATAGGAAGGTGTTATTAGTGTAACAATTTTGGACATCAAGAATGGTAGTGTTCAAAAAAGAAACCTTCTACTTCACATGGTGGAGAAAGAAGAACTCAATTGGTGCAAGAAGAAGACAATGAGAGTGTAAAATCTCCATCACAACATATTGCTCTAGAAATTGGTGAATCTCTTATGTTGAGGAGAACATTAATCAAGGTTCCTACGGTGAAAGAGCCTCCACATAGAAAATCCCTCTTTAGAACCATATGTAAATCTCAAGGTGAGGTTTGCAAAGTTGTTGTTGATTCAAGTAGCACAAATAATCTAGTTCTATTGAGATGATAGACAAGTTGAAAATGAAGAGAATACCACATACCACTCCTTACAAAGTATCCTAGTTGAATAAGGGACATTTGGTCTTAGTAAAGGAACAAAATTGGGTGGAATTTATCATAGGAGGATATAAGGACAATTTTGTGTGACATCATCACAATGGATGCTTGTTATTTTCTCTTAGGGAGACCCTGGAAATATGATAGGAAGGCTAAACATGATGGGGAAAAGAACACTTATGTGATAAAAAAGGATTGGATCTCATTTATACTCACACCATTACAAGATAAAGGCCTAGAAAAGCAAGTAGGGTCTAGTATAATTTGGGTAGGAGAAAAGGAGTTCTTGAAAACCTTGAAGGAAGGGGGGAGAAATTTTTTTCATAGTAATAAAACCAAAAAGCTGTAATGACAGTAGAAAAGGTTGATGATGTTCCTAGAGAAGTCCAAGTCTTGTTGAAAAATTATAAGGACATCGTGGTAGATGAACTCCTTGACTCTTTACAAACAATAAGAGATGTGAGACACCATATAGACTTCATATGAGGGGCAAACCTACCTAAAAAAGAAACATATAAAATAACCCCAAAACAAAATGAAGAGATTAGGAAGAAAATCCATGAGTTGCTTCACAAAGGCCTCATAAGAGAGTCTTATCCCATGTGTTGTTCCTACTATTTTGGCACCAAAGAAAGGGGGATATTAGAGAATGTGCACCGAATCAAGGTTCATTAACAAGATTACCATAAGTTATAGGTTCCCCATAACAAGAATGGAAGACTTGATGGATTGTTTAGGAGGGGCATGCTATTTTTATAAGATAGACCTAAAAAGTGGGTACCATAAAATAAGGATTAGAGAGGGGGAAGAGTGGAAAACTTCCTTCAAAAAAAATGAGGGCTTATATGAATGGATTATCATGCCTTTTGAGCTTTCAAATGCACCAAACACCTTTATGATATTAATGAATGAAGTTCTAAAACACTTCATAGGTAAGTTTGTGGTTGTCTATTTGGATGGTATTCTTGTTTTTAGTAAGACTAAAGAGGAATACTTGCAACATCTAGATTTGGTTTTGAAAAGGCTGAATGAATAAAATTTGATGATAAATTTGAAGAAGTGTGAATTCATGAAGGAAGAGTTGGTATATCTTGGATTTGTGATCTCAAAACGCTCTTTGAAGATGGTTCCTAGTAAGTTGAAGTAATTCTTAGTTGGCCTACTCCTACATCAGTAAGTGAGGTAAGAATTTTCCATGGCCTAGCTAGTTTTTATAGAAAATTTATGAAGAATTTCAGTCATATATGCTCTCCAATCATTGACACAATAAAAGGGAATAAAGGGAAAAAAATTGTATGGTCTGATGAGGCAAAAAAAATTTCCAATATTTGAAACAAATCATAGCACAATAACCTATCTTACCATTGCCTGACTTTACCAAGGTTTTTACAATTGAATGTGATGCAAGGGGGTATGTAACTAGGGTAGTATTGAGCCAAGAGGGCAATTTTGTTGCTTTCTTCAGTGAGAAACTCAATGAGGCAAAGAAAAAGTATTCATCCTATGTATTGGAGTTGTATGATATGGTGCAATCATTGAAGAAGTGGAGACACTATCTCCTACCTAAAGAATTTATTGCTTTTACTAAAAATCATGATTTGCAGTTCCTTAAAAACCAAGACAAACTCAACCACATACATGTGAAGTGGGTGGAGTACCTATAAATCTTCACCTTTACCATCAAACAAAAGAAGGGGCAGTCAAACAAGGTAGAAGATGCTTTGAGCAGAAGAACATTGTTGGTTCAAGAAGTGCAATTACAAACTATAGGAATTGATGCTTTGAAAGGTATGTATGTAGAGGATGATGATTTCAAAGAAATATATACTTCTTGTAGTCAATTCAATGACATTTTTCATGAAGAGAATTATGATTTCTTGATTCAAGAAGGTTTACTATTTAAAGGTGCTCAAATTTTTATTCCCAAATTCTCTATGAGAGATAATTTGATTAAGGAGAAGCATAGTGGTAGCTTAGCAAGTAACTTTGGTGTGGAAAAGACTTTGGAATAGGTAAGAAGGTATTATTATTGGCCCAAGATGAGAAGTGATGTCAGAAAAATTGTAGAAAAGTGTGTTTTTTTTCAAAAGGCCAAGGGTTGTAATACAAATGTAGGTATCTATCAACCATTGTCAATCCCAAATAGACCATGGGAATCCATCAACATGGAATTTTTGTTGAGGTTTCCCAAAACTCAAAGAGGCTTTGATTTAGTTTTTTGTAGTGGACCGGTTTAGACAAATGGCACACTTTATACCATGTAAAATTACAAATGATGCCTCATAAATTATAGGGTTGTTTTTCAAGGATGTGGTCAGGATCCATGGATTTCCATTAACCATTGTTTCAGACATGGATAGTAAATTTTTGGGTCACTTTTGGAGAACCCTTTGGAAGAAGTTAGTAACAAATTTGACCTTTATCTTTGCCTATCATATCCAAACAGATGGGAGGACCGAAGTAGTCAATATAAGCCTTGGAAATATCCTTAGATTCTTGACAAAAGAACACTCAACACAATGGGATATGATCCTACCCCAAGCTAAGTTTGCATATAATTATTATATGAATAGGAGTGTTGGTAAAATCCCATTTGAGATTGTGTATGGATTGCATCCTAGGGGGGTGTTTGAACTCAAATATTTGAGTGGCATGGAGAGGAGTGCTAAAGGGGAAGAGTTTTCAGTTGCCATGAAATAAATACATAAATAGGTTAGAGAGAACCTTCAAAGAAGTGTTGATAAATATAAACAACACACAAACTTGAAAAAGGGAGAGGTTCATTTCAAAGTGGGGGAATTGTTATTAGCTCATTTGAGGAAGGAAAGGCTCCCTAAATGGAGGTGTTCAAAGCCATAGATGAAGAATATAGGGCCATGTAGGGTGGTCCACAAATTTGGAGAAAATTCCTATGAGATAGAACTCCCTCCTGGAGTTGCTATCTCCCATTTTTAATATTTTTGACCTACTCCCTTTTAAGGAGGCTATGATTTCAGGTAAAGATGTAGATACATCAAAGGTTCCATATGAATATTGAATCAAATATTTTCCACCAATTCAACCATTGACGCTAGAGTGAATCTTGGATACAAAAGAAGCCAAAAGAACAAGGCACAAGGTGTACTATGAGTACCTGGTGAAGTGGCAAGGCCTTCCTATGGAGTATTCCACCTATATGATAGAGGAAGACATCAAAAATCTTTGTGCATTAGTTCAAGATCTACTCTCAAATGGAACTTGAGATTTTGTTTTCCCCAGGATTATGGTGTAGGGGCACCTAGTCTTCACGATGTAAAGGGGTGTTAAATGTTAGGTTTTGTGTGACTAATTCAATTTTGTTTTTAATAAGATCTATTTAGACCATTTTTCATGTTTTAAGTCATGTGGGGTCAGTTTTGTGAAAAGAAAACAATTTTTGTAAAAAGTTGCAAAGTTGCTCAAGCAACTTTTGCATTTTTGGTCTTTTGTTGAAGTTGAACCATTGGGGATTCAAATGGAAGTTAGAAAATGATTTTTATTGGTTTTAAGTTTTTAAATATTCCTTGGGATGGTCAAGGCATGGTGATCAAACAATAAATAAATAAAAAATTCTACGTTTTACACTATTTTCTTGCTACTACACAGACTTGTACAATTTTGTACAACCTATAAATGTGCTAACTTGTGTTGCGATTGATGATGGATTATTTTTCTGAATTTTTCATTTGATCTGATCAGTTTTCATCGAGTTTGAAAGGATTTAGAGAAATTTTACTTTAGATAGTTTGAAAACCTACTTTGTGAGGGTTTGATTGAAGAAAATGAGTTTTTGGCCCATTCCACTAGTGGAAAAGCTTCAAAATCAATGGAATGGAGGTAGATAGGATGTTTTTAAGGTTTTTGGTGTTTTCAGAAGTAGGGGATGGAGTTAGGGGCAATTTTTATGTTGCCCTAGCCTAATATCACCATGTATTAGGCTTAGGATGTTAGATAGACTTAGGGTTTGGTGAAAGAACATTTGGGTGATTTTTCCAATTGATGAAAATTGTGTTTTTAGACCCCATGTGACATGATGGAATCCTATAATGAAGTTTTGTGGTTTGGAGATAGTATATCTTGTTGTTTCCTTGTAGTGCAAGCCTAATTAGGCCAAATTGAAATGGCAGTTAAATTTTGAAGGCTTTGTTCCAAAGTAATCCTACCTAAAAGTTTGATATTGTTTCAAGTGGTTTAAAGGGTATCTTGAATGGTGTTCATTTTTTGGGTGTTGGGTCTACTCTGAAAGTTAGGTGGCAGAAACCTTGTTGCAGGTACTACTAGGAGAATAAGAAGATTTGAGATAAAACCACCAACTTAAGGTCCTAATATTGAAAAGTTTATTTGATTGAGATTTTGTTGATACCATCCATCTTATACCAAAGCCTTGAATTATAATGCCTATACCCTCGAGTAACCAACCACAAAGTTACCCCTACTATCCCTGATAATGCCCTTGATGCTAGCCCTACCAAGGTTCCCCTTGGCCATACCATCAAAATTGAGTTTATGCCATACATGATATGAGGGTTTCCAAATCATGTCATGCCTAGCTTGGGCCTTAGATTTTTCAAAGGAGTTGATCTCAAGATTCTTGTTCCAAGCTTTAGCCATTTTGATCTTTCACTTAGTAGGAGCTTTGTCTAGGGTTTTCCCATTGTAAATCAAAACATTTTCAAAAAAAAATCTTAGCCCTATACCAAATCCATCCGTAGGGCTCATCTTAATAGTCCTTAATATTTGATTGTTTCTCTCTTTCCACAAGGACCAACAAATGATGGGGGGGCCTGGTTCAAAATCTCCCTAGGGATAGGATGTTGAAAGGGACCAGACAAGCCCAAAATGAAGGATTGGATGTACCTACACATAGTCCAGTGGGTGCCCGGCTTCTCAAAATCTATCTCCCAAACACCAACAACAAACAGGAAGTGCAGTAATAAATGATCAATAGACTCTTCATTGCATTTATACAAAAAACACCTATTTGGGATTTGAAATCCGCTTTTCCTTAGGTTATCTTGAGTTAAGATCTTGTTATGATAGGTCATCCACCAAAATAAATTGATTTTCAAAATCATGTGCCTATTCCAGACCTATCTCCAAAGGTTTTTTATCATCACCCTGAACTGACATTAGATTGTAAGTCGTTCTGACTAAAATATTTCCCTGCATATCTTTGATCCATTAGAATTCATCCTGAAAGTTGGATAGAGGTAATCTAGTGAGGGAGAGAAACTCTTGTAGAGACTTAGCCATATTAAGCAACTTCAGGGACATAGGGTAGAAAAGAAGTAAATATTTCCACCCCTAGCACCCAGCTGACGAAGAAGGTAGTCACTTAAGTACTTACCAAATAAGAGTTGTGTAGGTCTCATTAGGTTCCTAAAATCAAAGTGTGAAAGGGGAGATTCAAGAGACCAGGGTTCCTCTCAAAATATGATGTTATTACCATTTCCACGTGTTGATGTTATAGCAGCTATGGGATGCACTTCCTTTGCATGAATTCCAAGGAGAAGAGCATGAATTAAATGAATAGCCATTTGGCTATTTAATTCATGACTATAACATTTATTAAATGGAGAGGGTCGACCCTATATGATTCGCTTGTCTTGAATTTCACTTGGGCCGACCTTATTTATAATTTTTTATTTATTATATTACTTGAGAAGGCCGACCTACCTTGAAGAGGTGCCTCTCTTGTATATATACAAGGTCTTCTTGTAATTGTAAATTAATTCATTTCAAGTCAAGTAAATTCGCACTTAAGAGAAGAATTCGCACCTTCATAGCAACAGCTTGGTTTCAAGGAAGATCTCATATTCATTTGTATATCTTGCATCTAGGAGAGGTGCAATTTTTTTGTATCAAGTATTGGCCATTGTTGGGCCTAAGTTGTAAGCATATTTCTGCTCTTGTTCTACTTTATATAAGAGATTCATTTGCTGGGTTTTTCTCGCTCAAGAGGAGGGTTTTCCCAGGGTATCTTGCTGTGTTTATTGTCTTATGTGTTGCAATATTATTAAGTGCTTTCACTGTTTAATCTGATCTAAGAAACACTAACATGGTATCAGAGCGGGTCATGATCAGATTTAGTTTGCAACACTCACTTTATTCTTTTTCAGTCTATCTTCTAAATTTCTTAAAGATGGTGAACGGTCTGAAAATTGAGGATAGACTCAAAGGAATTTTGAACTACACATCATGGAGGTTCAGGATCATGCTCACATTGGAAGAGAATAATTTGGCTGAGTTTGTGAGAAAAAAAGTTCCCAAACCTAAGGAGGAAGAAGAAAAGTTGCAGTGGAGGAAGAAAGATACTAGGGCAAAGAAATTGTTGGTTGATTCCATCAAAGATCATATTGTTCTGATTGTCTTCAAGTTGGATACCGCAAGGGAGATGTTCAAAACATTGGAAGAGATGTATGAAATCAACAACACCAGTTGTGCCTTAACCTTGAAGCAACAACTACTTCACATTAAGATGGCGAAAGGAGAGTTTGTCATCACCCACTTCATGAAGATTTTTGAATTGAGAGATCAACTCTCTACCATCGGTCATATTGTTGATGACAAGGATTTTACCATGTTGGCTCTTAATGGTCTTCCTTCATCTTGGGAGTCTTACATTCAAGGAATTAGTGCGAGATCGAAACTTCCCAAGTTTGATCAACTAAGGGCAGACTGCATTCAAGAGGAGTCGAGGTTGGTGGCTAGAGGCATTGGTCAAAGTTCAAAGAATGAAGATTTACATGTCCTCACCTCTCATTCATCGAAGAAAGGAAAAGTTTGGAAGAAAATATTCTTCAAGAGGAATCAAGATAATGGGTCAGATGGTGCTCCTGCATTCAAGAAGAAGTGGGACCTCTCTCGTGTTCAATGCTTTAAATGTGACAAATTTGGTCACTATGCGAAGGATTGTCCTACCAGGGCTAATCAGTATGCTTTATTTGCGGATGTGATTGAGATCACTCCCCAAAATGATTCTAGTAAATTTCTACTCTAATCATGGGCCTATGTTCAAGTTGTGAAGGTTTTGTACTAAGCACAAGAGCAACACATCATATGGTGTCGACCCTTTAGAATATTTAAGAGATAAGTATTCTTTGTTTTTTATTGTATTTACTATTCTAGGCTAAAATTCAATTTGTTGAGTTATGCAAATCTGACATTATTTACTTAGGATTATGTGTGACCAGTAAATAGTGATCACTATGATAAGATTCTTTAGATTTATTCATTGCATGTAGGATCATGCTAATTTATGAAGATTGTCTTTTGTCTTGCTGAGATTAGCTCTTCGAAAAAATTGAAAGAAAGACATGTCATGATTGATGAATTAATTATCTATTACTTGGGATATTTTGGATTCTATGAGATAAGTATTGTGCAGTTGAATAATTTTCATGAATTTTTTTGTAGCTATTAATTCATGCTATAACATTGAGATAGCTTGAGCATCAAGCAATCTACAACTTTAAGTCACAAGATATTGAAGTCATACCGAATGAAGAAATGATCAAGCTTGGAGTCATAGCTTGTAGTCATTGGACTATATTGATGGCTAGAGATATCTCTCGAAGACAAAGTACCTTTCAGGTCATCATTGTGTTCAAACTATGAAGGGTACAGACTCATCTGAGCTCAAGTACAATGTATCATACTATGTCTAGCATTTGGACCTATCAAAATAGTTTAAAAGATAAGTATTCTTTGGTTGCTGAGTCATATCATTTATTTATTCTTTGGATCTTGTAATTAAGAGAGATAGTAGATTCTCTTGAATTGTGTTGTGTTCACTAGCATAAGATCTTTGGAAAAATTTCATTCATGATATAACTTGTACGATTCTAATCTTGATATTTCTTTGGATAATTATGGACTATTAGTAATCTCTATCTAAAATGCTTCCTAGATAGGTTTAGGGGGAAGAAGATGATAAGAGATTACTTAGTGATGAAAAGCTTGAGGCATCTTGTGAAGAAGTCATGTCAACCAAAGAAATGATCAAGAGGGAGTAAACACTAGAGGGACTGAGTTGGTGGCTAGAGGGAGTACATCTCCAGAAGTCTTCTTTGCAATCTCTAAAGTCGGGATTAAGAGGGAGTTCTATGACTCATTGAGAATAAACAAACATTGCAGGCAATCTTGGTCAAGTGGTTGATGCAAGTGATTGAAGATTCAGAGGGAGCCTATTGACCCTAAAGAAGATGGTTGTGTTTCTCTAGATGCTATTTCAGTTGAGGCCTGCGATGATATCCTAGTTCAATAGGAAGCAGTCTTCTGTGGGACTAAGTATAGTAGAGGCTGAGTACATAATAGATTGTGTGGCAGCTCGTGGCTTTGAAAGTTCCTTGCAAGATTGGTTGAACAAGTATTGAAGCCAACTATCATCCTTTGTGTTAATCAAAGCTTTGAGAAGCTTTCTATTTTTCATGTTTTTCATGAAAAAACTAAGCATACCGCTATATCAGCGATATGGTATTGAGGAAAGATATTCAGTTGAGGCATATTAGCACTGATGAGCAGATGGCAGTCATTCTCATCAAGCATTTTTTGGATAATGGTTGTGTACCTTCGAGACAAGCTTGATATGGTGGAGAATGAAGTACTTTCTGAGAGGGAGTCTCAGTATTAGTGTTCCTTTGTTTAATGAGTTCTTCTTTAAGAGAAGTTCAAGGTGAAATCCCTTGATAATGCATTTCTCTATTGAGATAGATTTGAGGTGTAAGCCCTTGATAATGCATTTCTCTATTGAGAAAGATTTGAGGTGCAAGCCCTTGATAATGCATTTCTCTTCAAGATTTGAGGTGAAAGCCCTTGTTTCCACCCTCTGGGAGAGCCATGGTGGATGTCATGTGTGTGACTCCATGACAGCATCACATGAGGGAATCCGTGATTAGCGCATTTCTCTTCAAGATTTGAGGTGAAAGCCCTTGTTTCCACCCTCTGGGAGAGCCATGGTGGATGTCATGTGTGTGAATCCATGACAACATCACGTGAGGGAATCCATGATGATTTACTTGTGCTTGTGTATCACCCTTTGGAGGAGCCATGGTGAAAGTCACGTTGAGGTGAAAACATCACATTAAGTGATGGGCACTTGTTCATACCATCTATGGAGGTAGCCATAATGGTTGATATCATGATGAGGTGATATTCTATTTTGTTTTCATTCTGATATGATGTGTCTTGTGCAGGTGGAAGTTCATCCCTAGCTGAGAGGGAGTGTTGATGTTATAGCAGCTATGGGTTGCACTTCCTTTGCATGAATTCCAAGGAGAAGAGCATGAATTAAATGAATAGCCATTCGGCTATTTAATTCATGACTATAAAATTTATTAAATGGAGAGGGCCGACCCTATATGATTCACTTGTCTTGAATTTCACTTGGGCCGACCTTATTTAAGAGAAGGCCGGCCTACCTTGAAGAGGCGCCTCTCTTGTATATATTCAAGATCTTCTTGTCATTGTAAATCAATTCATTTCAAGTCAAGTAAATTCGCACTTAAGAGCAAAATTCGCACCTTCATAGCAGCAGCTTGGTTTCAAGGAAGATCTCATATTCATTTGTATATCTTGCATCTAGGAGAGGTGTGATTTTTTTGTATCAAGTATTGGCCATTGTTGGGCCTATGTTGTAAGCTGATTTTTGTTCTTGTTCTACTTTATATAAGAGATTCATTTACTGGGTTTTTCTCCCTCAAGAGGAGGGTTTTCCCAAGGTATCTTGTTGTGTTTATTGTCTTATGTGTTGCAATATTATTAAGTGCTTTCATTGTTTAATCTGATCTAAGAAACACTAACACCAAGCTTCCATTTCATCTCAAACATTACCTGCCCCTACATTCTACAAATGTTCTTCTATGTTAGAGATCCTAAAGGGTGATCATCAGAGAGGCATTTAATCATGGGTCTATTGCCAAGATACTTAGCATTCATGATCTTGCAATAGTTTCTTTTATTCCTTAATTGGTCCTGGGAAATCTTAAAAAGTAAGGCTTTGTTAGTGCATTGAATATTCCTAATTCCAAGCCCACCACAAGATTTAGGCATACCAATTTTATCCTAGCTAACCAGAGAAAAATTATTTTTTTCCTCAATCCTTGACCATAAGAAATTCTTTTGGATTTTTTCAAAATTCTCAGCAATATACCTGGGGATCTTAAAGATAGAAAGGAAGTAGATAGGGATCCCTTGAAGAGCAGCAGATAGAACCTGCAACTTACCAACATGGCTGAGAATGGAGGCTTTCCACCCCACAAATTTTCTTTTGATCCTTTTGAGAACAGTGTTCCAAAAGGTAGGAGTGACTTCCTTGACCATAAGAGGAAGCCCAAGATACATCAAAGGGAAAGAGCCACTCACACAACCCAAGACAATATTCACCCAAGCTTGGAGAGCAGGAGTGATGTTGAAGAAGTAAATCATGCTTTTATTATAATTTATACACTAGCCAGAGCAAGTAGCATAAATACTAAGGAAATTTTTTCATTTCTTGGCTTCAATTAGTTAAGCCTTCCTGAAGAGTATTGTATCATGAATTAATTGTTGGATAATAGTGGGTTATAGCGAAGTGGCAAGATTAACCCCCTTTATAGATCCCTCCAATGACAGTTTGGATATGTCTGTACTCAATACATTTGTGATCATGATAAACAAATAGGGTGAGAGAGGATCACCCTATCTGATACCTCTCCTAGGATTGGAGAATCCAAAGGGGGTCCCATTAACCAAAATATAGTATCTTACAGTGTTAATGTATTCCATTAAGAGGTTAATCACCCTTCATTCAAAACCAAACCTAGATAGAACTTTAGGAATAAAGTCCCATAACACCTTATCATATGCTTTTGAAATATCCAGTTTGAAGGCCATACTAGCATTTTTACATCTATCCATGGAGTGTAAAATTTCATGGGTGGTTATGGTGGCATCCAAGATATGAGAACCCAAAAAAACCCTTTTTAGGTAGGGCTTATAATTTTATCAAGCAAGGGTTTCAAGTGGTTCACCAAGATTTTAGAGAAGATCTTGTAAATGGTATTACAAAGGATAATGGGCCTAAAGTCAATCATAGACTAGGGTTCAACAAACTTGGAAATAAGGGCTATAAAGGTGTGATTCAACTATTTGAAGATCTTACCAGATTTGAAGAAGTCCTTGGCAACCAGGACCAAGTCCCCCTCAACAATATCCCATAATCTATAGAAGAAATTGGGGGGAACCCATCTGGGCTAGGTGCCTTGTAGGAACCCATACTAAAAATAGTTGTTTAGACTTCCTTAGGAGTGATAGCATAAAGGATGTTGTTATTATCATCCTGGGTTAGGTTGGAAGGGAGAGGGTCTGACAACAAGTTGTTTATAGCCAAATTGGAGGCCTCGTCAGGAGCCAAGTAAGCCTTTTGAAATTAACCTGATGCCACAAGCCCTATTTGGGAGGGCGTGCAAACCAAGACCCCCTTCTCATTTTGAATCTTAGAAATATGGCTCCTTTTCTTATGTTTAAGGGCATAAACATGAAAAAAAGAGTTATTTATGTCACCCTTCTAGAGCCATTGGACGCTAGATTTTTGTTTCTAGAATATATCCTTTGTATTCAAGATTTGTTCCCATTCCATATGACTCTCTTTCCTGGTTATAGGTCAATAGGCTAATATCACCATCTTCTATTATTTTTTGTATGAACTTCAACTTATCTCCTAAGGCTCTTTTTTTTAGAAAGACATCTCCAAAAACTCTCTTATTCCAACCCTTCGCCATATTTTTGACATGCTTAAGTTTATTAAAAATCTTGAACATAGGGGAGCCATGTACAGGGATATTCCACCATTCAAAAAATTTACTCCTAAAATCAAGATGGGAGTTCCACATAATCTCAAACTGAAAAGGAAAGGGTCCCCCAACAAAGATTTCATTCATGACTAATAGAAAAGGGTTATGATCAGAGATAGTACAGGGTAGAGCACATAGATTAGCACTGAGAATAGCCATCCAATTGTGAGAACAAAGAGGTCTTTCAAGTTTGACCTGAATCAAACCATCCCCAAGATGCTTGTTGGTCCAAGTGAATGATTGACCCAACAAGTTAATATCAATCAAGCCAGTGTTACTAAAAAAAAATCCACATCGACCATGTTGTCAAAGTAGTCCACAAGCCCACCACATTTCTCTTAAGGATACAAAGGAGAGTTGAATTCTCCAGCCACCAGCCAGCGAGACCCCCTATTAATTTTTATCCAATAAGTAAGATCTTGCCAAAGAGAATTCCTAGCATTCCTTTGGTTAGGGACATAAACATTGATGAGCGACCAAGAGCCTCTCGGGTGAGAGGAATTGACCCCCACACTACTCTGACATTAATTTTTTTAAAACCAGTTATCTTGTTAGGATTCCACATTGCAACAAGCCCACCAGATGCCCCATCAACATCACTACAAGAGAAGAGGGTGCCCGACCAAATATACTTAGCTATATTATCAAAGTTTTTTTTCTTCATTTTGATTTCCTACAAAAGTAAAACATTAATCTTATGTTCCAACACATAGTTTTTCAACACCAACTATTTGTGAGAGCTATTTAGCCCTCACATTCCAGGACAAGACCTTCATTTTTTACCCTTCTTTGAGGACACTTCCATTGTCCTCTATTTACCTATGGCTATCTCTTTTGTCGTCTCCCTATTCCTAGTCTGTCATTGGTTGGGCCTACTAGGTTTAAAGTCACCACCCACATCTGTTGTACTATGTTTTCCCTTTTTCTTTGGGGTTGATCATAATTGCTCCTCTTTTTTTTTTTCTTGAGACATCCCCAACGAATCTGCCTTAACTTGCTCAACTTTAGCTTTTAAAATCTTAATATATTAGAGAGTATGTGTTTGTGCATAGATGCACTACAAATTCTTGTTGCATGTGGCTAGATTAAATAATTAATAATAAGTGCTAAATAATGAAATGAAATAAACTGACAAATTTATATTTTTTCCTTAAAAAAATTAAGTATATTCTGATTATGAAATATTTGCATAAATATTTAAAACATAAAGCAATGCAAATGAAAAAAAATGTCATCAAATTGATCAAAAACACTGCAAATGGAATTAGAATGTTTCAATCCAGTTGTCAAATCATATTTTCTACCTTATATGTGATAAGTAAGATTTTGGAGGCTTTGACCTGACATTTGGAAGGCTTATAACTTAAACGATAGTTGATTTACCATTAAACAATAGGTGAAATTTGTTTTCCAATGACTCAACAGTGGTTTGCAAGTGCAAGACTTGTTTTCGGCTCAAATCTCACATTATATGTAATTTATTGACTAATAGTTTCTTTATTATTTTTGTTGTCTATTAGTAATGTGATATAAAAAATTATTTTTATACATCTAACTCTATTTTCAAAAATTAATATATCTTATTTTTATTATAATCTTTTTTTTTAATAATTCTTAATTATTTTGAACTCTATTATCTTTTTAACATATCTTAAATTTTGACATTTTAGAATAATTTCACATAACCTTATATGGTTTATTATTTATTTGATTTGTTTAAATCTCTAAATTCATTTTGTCCTTAATAGTTTCTATTAGGTTTTAGATCGTATTCTCATTAAGCTATTTTTTTTATTATATGGTTTAATATAATTTTTCTATATTGTTTGCAATATGTAATTATCTTTTATTTTATCTTTTTTACAATTCATAGTTTTTATCTAGTTTTATTAATTTGTTCAAATGAATCAATATGAGAAAAGAATTAAAATCAGTTGACTTTTTTTTAATGTATATATTTTTTTAAAATTTATTTCAATATATGAAAACTGTTTTTCTCTAATTCTATTGAATCATAGTATGTAGATACATTTTTTTTGTTTCTAGATTTTGATGTATTAGTACGAGGTAAGCATTTTTACTAATGTATTACTATTTGAAACTATTCATTAAAAAATACTGTTTCTAAATAGTATAAAGTTTGTCTATAATATGTCTAGTCAATTATGCACTAGTAAAAAGTGGAACTATTTGAATTTGATTGACAAAGTTATAAAATTGATTTTTTATTTATTTAATGTATTAATATATTAATTAAAACATTATATACTATAATAATGTTATAGTAATAATAATATAATATATAATTAGTATATTATTGCTAGTATATATTATATATCTATACTATATATAAATTAATTAATATTATATAATATAATAATAATTGTATTATAGAGAAAAAGGTCAAATAATAATTATTATTTATCCTAATAATTAGTCTAGTTTTATTAAGTTGTTGCTACATCCTAAGTCTATGAGCATCATTTTTCCTAGTCATCATCTTTCAATAATTGAATAATTTTAATTATTCTATTATGTTCGATCATATTCCTTTATTAATTAAATAGTTTTTAAATTATTTAATTGATTTACCTTCTCATTTCTATCTTGATCAATTAAAATTATTTAATTGCGTCACTAATACCCCTTTCTTCAATAATTAAATAAATCATTATTTATTTAATTATTTATCTTTTATCACATGTCTATAGTCAGATAATAATAATTATTTGACCTTTTATTTTTCTATAATTAAATAATTAATGAAATTATTTAATTATGTGTCATTCTTCTCCTTTAAATAATTGATCCTAATCAATTCTCCATATTTAATTTATATCTCCTCCTTTAATTAAATTTATGAATTTAATTAAATCTCCTTTTTCATTTCCTCCAAATAAATGATTTAAAATAGATTATTTATTTGCCACTTGTCCTTCTCCTCCATTTTCAAATAAATAATTTAAAATAAATTATTTATTTGCCACTTGTCATCCCCTTCCATTTTCGAATAAATAATGTAAAATAAATTATGTATCCCTCTATTTTGGTCAAAGATCCCCTGTCATTATTTCATGTCATAGTTTGCATGTCCTGCATGTCTGTCATAGCCGTTAGACGTCATAGCTGTCAGCGTCATATCTTTTCCATGCATGGCATATTCTGGTTGCATCAATTCTCAACTGTAGATCTTGGCATCTTTCTAGAAACTCGATCTTGGCCATCCATTTCGTAACCTCCCTCTCATGAATCCTCATCCGTTGATCTTAGAATCTTTCTAGAAGATCAATCTCATCCGTCCATTCGAATGGTTGTCTATAAAAGCAACCCTTCCCCTCCATTTTCAATAGAAACAGTCATTATCTCCAACTTTCTTGCTTACTATTTGCAGGTATTTGCACAACTTCATCAACAAATCTGAGGGCAATATTGGCATAAAAAGAAATAGGAGAGACAAGAGAAAGAATCAACTTCAAAGGGGAGTGTTTTATTTCATTTGCTTTCATTTTGATTGCTATCTTTGTTTGTATTCTTTTGTTTAGATTGGGATAATAGTTTAGAAGTGTTGACTGTCACTTATCTATACTATTTGATTTTTTTCATTCTTACAATTAATATTATATATTTATAAAATATATATTATTAAACTCATTATGTATAGATAATAAATATAATTAAAATTATATAAATACATATAATTCTTGATATACCATATATAATTGCTACTAATATGATTATTATTATATATTTATGATATATATAATCATATATTAGCTATAGTTAATATAATAATATTTAATATACAATAGAATATTCTTTTCAATTTTTTGTTTTTCTATTACACATTTAAAAAATGTATTACTGGTATTAAATCTAGTTACATATTAAACAATAACAATCTCTCCATAGCCACTTTCATACATTTTTTAAGGAAGTAATGAGTTTCACATATCCAATAAAAAACAAAGCTGCAGTTGAAATGATCTTTGTTCTCCTCAAAAGTGTTTGGTTTCTAATCTTCAACAAGTCGAATCCATGCAACATCTTCAACAATTGCATAATGAATATTTGTAAATGTTATAGGCTTCTCCTCTCTAACATATTGACTATAAACTTTGATTATATAATCAATTTTTAGAACATGTAATGTATTGATCAAAGTGGTCTACAAATAGACATTGTGTATATTATTTTCAATTCTATGCATTTATGCTCATGTAATAATTACTATATATAAATATCATTAACAAACATGTTACACATTTTATGGACATCACACAATATATCTTTTTTTATTTAATGATTTGGAGATTATATAACACTCTTTATTTCATATTATAATCCTTAACAATATGTATTATTATTATATTATAGTATAATAATTTATATGCTAGTCTAATATAGTTTTTATTAATTTATATAAATTGTTTATTTTAGTCTAATGTCTATAATTTTATAATAGACTTTAATACCCATAAGAGACTTCAATTATTATACTATTTCATTAATTATATAGTTTTTGATAATGTGATAGACTAGCATATTAAACTAGTTTTTCATTATTATTATTTTTTTTAAGTCTAGTTTTAAAATTTTATTAGACTACAATAATAATAGGGGATAAGAATAATATGAATATACTATTAATATTAATATTGTATTTAATCTATTAGATTAGTTTAATTTTTTTTATTGGTTCCTCTAACGTTCAATGGCCCCTCACCTATTTGTCCTACCAAGTTTGTTACTACATATTTATTTTTCTCAATATTGATGTTAAGAATTTTACATAGTTTCAATCCATAAAAAGTCGCTATTCTCTTACAATATGTTAAATTATTTTATACCCAACAACTACCTTTTACTTAAAGCCATATCTAACATCAACATCAACACCAAACTTTGTAGCAAGCTTAAAGGACGAAGATTTTTGTAATATCATATTTTGCTACTACATTCTTCTCTCTATATGCATTGGTGATGATGGATCATAAAATGATCCGAAATATTGATGCTAAAATATTCGCCATTCTCTTATAATAGCCTAAATTATTTCATACCCAACACTACCTTTTACTTAAAGCCATATCTAACATCAACATCAACATCAACATCAACATCAACATCAAGCTTGTTACTATGATCCAAAATGTTGATGTTAAATTTTTTACATGGTTTCATTCCATAAAAATTCACCATTCTCTTATAATATCTTAAATTATTTCATTCCCAAGAGTTACTTTATACTTAAAGCGATATCCAACATCAACATCACCATCAAAGTTTGTAGCAAGCTTAAAGGACCAAGATTTTTGTAATATGATATCATAGTCATGCTTGTCTCACTCACTATTGCTATCAACTTGAATGATAATAAATACCAATGGCAAAGCTAAGATGTTACAACATCAGCCCAGCGTCAATGTTATTGGAAATTTCAAAGCTGTCCCTTTCATTGTCAACACGTGGCACATTCATTCCCATATAATTGAAAGTAAGACCATCATCATTACCCTTATTTTCCTCCTCTCGCGTTGATGTCACAATCCACGTGTTCAACTTATGGAAATTTTTGCAGTTTGCCATGTGAAATCTGTCCCGCGCACTTAACCCAAAAAATCATTTTATTTATTCATTCATTACATCTGCGCCTCTGGTTTTACTAAATACCAAAACCACGAAAATTATGCACGCCGAATAAGGCGACAAAATATTTATGTAAAATAAAATTGATATTCCTTAATTGTGAATGGCTTCTTGTGCATGTCTTTGTCATCTTTTGAAAAAGGAATGGCATAGTTTAAAGAACAAAATAATATGTTTTTCTAAGGTAGATTGAGTATGTATATTATCTATATTTTTATTTGTTATTATATGATTAGTTATTGTTTTATTTGTTATTATATGATTAATTATTCTTTAACATGATTTGTGAAAATGAATATGTTTGTATATTTTTTTTACAAATTTATTTATGTTTGTAAATAATAGGTAGAGGTTAAAATAAGATCATATCAATTTTGTCTTTATTTATCTATCAAAAAAGCACCTTCCAAAATGTAAGATTGAAAAATGTGCACCAAAATATGTGTCAATGATCAAGTTATGTGTCGTTATATGAAATTTGTATTTTTTATATGACTTTAGTTGATTTTGACATGACTCATGAAAATAATACTTTATGTCAACTTTTTAGGTACAAACATAATGGCAACTGATATCAAATTTTATAGGTAATGGGTAAAAGTCATAAAATGTAACATCAACTATGTCTTTGCTAAGCTAACAAATAAATACTCAAAAAAGTTAGATTGAAGAATGTGCATCAATCAAGTAAACACCCCAAAAGAGTTAAACTAGAAAATGTGCATCAAGACATGCATTGCTAATCACTTTATGCATCCCCAGATGGTAGTTGTTTCTTTGATATGACTTGTGACTTGTGAAAATAGATATTTTTATTCATTTTTAAAGTAGAAAGTAATACTATTAATATCTAATTTTACAACTAATAGATAATTGTTGAAAAAAAAAGGCCATCACTATGTATAACCATAGGGACTTTTGAAGTACACTCAACAATTGGATGCTCTCTTGTACTACTTGTTTTATCCTATAAAATACTTTAACTCCTCACAACTTTAGTAGCTATTTACTTTTATTATAATTTCAACATTATTTAATAAAAATAAATGTATTATAAAGAAATAGTAAATGGTTGAACATATTTTTTCAACCATAAAATATAACTATATTAAAGAAAAGAAGCACAAGCAACCTCAACCTAAAGAATGGGGAAGGAAAAATATACAAACAATAACAAAGATAAATGGTTGAATATTTTTTTCAAAATCACAAAACTCTAATTACATTAAAGAAACAAAAGTACAAAAAAACCTCAACCTAAAGAAAGGGAGAGACAAATCTGCAAACAATAACAAAGCTACAACACACTTGGAACTAACTCTTCTTAATATAAAAAAGTCCCTAATTGAGCTTAACACCCTTATTAGAAAAATAATCATCTAGTTGATATTGATTCCTTCTAATATGATTGAACTTGATGAAATAAAAGCTTATGTACCATTTATTGATTTCATGTAATATAGAATTTAGCAAGAGATTCTCCACTTTCAACTTGCCTAGCATATATTTGACAAAAAAATCACAACAATTTCAAAACTTGAATCCTTTAAAAATTTGTAATTTTCATGCCTCTAGAAAAAGTGAAAAATCAACATTGTTTTTTCTTTTCTCCAATCTTTCAACATACTGAATTAGAACCTTTTCCATAATTGTATCAACTTGCGTAGCCTCAAAATCACTAGGGTTACCTTTCAAAACATTGTAAAAAAAAATAAAAGAACCCTTATAGAACTCCAAGGGATCATCCTTCTAAATAATATTGGGCTCATAAAGCTCACTTTCAAAAATCAATGTTTCTTCTTCACAAGTGAGTGTTAGAGTAATAAGTTATTACACTTAATTAATTTAATCATATTGATTAATTAATTAAGTCACTTATTCCTTTAGGTTGCTTAAGATAAACTTAGGCACATTAATAATTATTTATTAATTATTAAGTGTGCACACTATGGTTTCATTTAGGGTTTCCTAATTTTAGGTTTTCTTGATCTCCTCATAAAGATTGATCACATTGTAATTATTTGATTATTCAATAATATTATTCTGGTTTTATGCTTGCACATATTTGCTTGAGAGTTTACAGAACATCCTCTTGTTTGTTTTGGATATCTATTGCATATGACAGGTGATTTCTTGGGGACTGTGAGGTTGAGATTTAACAACTTCTACATGGTATCAGAGCTCCAAACCTGCGGCTGCTTGTTCGTGATTTGAAGATATTCTCTCACAATGTTTTTTTTTTTCTGTGCAAGGGTTTCAAGCCAAGTTGATTTATTGAGCTTCTAGGGATTGGCAATTTTTATGTGCATTTCAGGGCCAAATGAATGTCGCCATTGCGTTCAGAGCACCCAAAAACCCTATAAACGCCCTTCGTTTCGTTGATTTTGGACCTGTTGAAAAAAAAAACAATTTTTTTTTTGCTAGGGAAGCTGTACGGCCTCCCCAACACGTAGTCCAAGGTGAAAAATTGCATGAAATTCAAAAAAACTTTAAAAACGTGAGTTTTTTACAAAAAAATTTACATGGGTAGTGGAAACAGCAGTGCCGCCTGATGGCAACTGCAGCGCCACCCAGCGGCCGCCACCACCATACACCATTGCCTCTCAGCCTTCCAGCCCCCGCGGGCTTCAATCATCGGGTTGTGGTCACATTGTAGATTGGGAACCTGCGCTCAGCCTTGCCAAACCAACAACGATCACGTGGGTGACTAGGAGCTTTGGCTCCAGCCCCCAACCGCTAGCCCCCTGGTCTCCATACAACTAGGGGCTTATTTTTTTAAGCCCCTGAGGTCTCCTCGAGGCCTTATTGAGCAGATTGGAGCACTTTTCTGGAATCAGCTATAGCTTTCTCGTACGGTGTCCATTTTTCAAAAATGAGATATCATTGGAAAGCTGGTTCGACGCTCTTTCCAATGGTGGAGGTTTGGTTTTCTGATTTTCAAGTTTTGAAGCCTTTTGTACCTGTCAAAGCCAGAAGTTGTTTTTTTCACTCTAGGAGGCATATCTTTTGCGTCTGGACTCAATTTTGTGAAAACAAATAGGCTTCGTAAATCTGGTTTAATGCTCTACACATATCTCAGACCTGTTTTTCTAGATTTTTTTACCAGGTATTTGATATTACTATTTGATCTCAGCCTTTATTTTTTCAATTATTTTCTTGGGAAGCATGCAATTAGGATTTTTTTGAGATCAGCAAGCATTATTTTTTTATCTGAGAGTGTATATTGATTTTTTCTGTCATGGATACACATAACATTGCACCCCTTACTCCATTCAACTATTTTGGTTGGAAAAAACAAATGGAGATTCACTTGAAACACAAAGGGTTGTACAAGGTAACCATGGGTACATAAATTGAACCTACAAGTGTTGCTGAAAAGAGAAAGTGGTTTAATAGATGTGATGAAGCTTATGGTACATTATGTATCTCTCTTTCTTTTGACCTTATTTTTCACATTGAGTCTCGCACTACTCCCCATGAGGTTTGGACTACTTTGTAGTCTTTGTTTGGGAAGCAGGATACTATGAGAGGGTTTCAGTTAGAGAATGAGCTTATTGGCTTAAATCCTAGATTTTGACAGCAGCCAGGAGTTTTTCACCAAACTCAAGTCTCTTAGATTGCAGTTGTCACAGTGTGGTGTTCAGAAGGAAGACTCTCAGTTGATATTGTCCATTCTTTCTAAGCTTGTACCAAATTATTCAGTTTTTGTTTCTACCTTTTATGCTACTAGGGATGCATTTGGTACTAGATTTACTATGCCTTCTTTTGATGATTTTACATCTTCTCTCACTTGAGAGTAGGCCAATTTGGCCAATATGGGCAAGTTGAAGCCCTCTTCATCACAGGCACTTATTGCATCACAGGAGCCCAGAGATCAGAAGGCTTCTACAGGAAAAGGAAAGAAACAAAAGCAAAAGGATTCCAAATCTTATGAGCAGTAGGAGTCCTCAGATTCATGAACCTCTTCTAAGGGGAAATCATTTAGGAAGGAGAAGGGCCCATCTGCATATTGCAAGAGAGAAGGACATGCAGAACATAATTGCTACAAGAAGGACATTGATGAGCTGAAGAATCTTCTTCAAAAACATTAGATTGATTTTCATTCTAGGATGTCTGCATCATCTCCTTCCCCTCCTTCTTCTTCTTCTTCAGTACAACATGACAAGGGCGCAACTGGTTTACATACTTCATCAGATATGAAGGGATATGCTCTTTGTGCTTCTTCAGGTCTTGGATCAGGGAGATGGCTTCTAGATTCAGGAGCATCTCATCATATGGCTTCTACATAGTCTATGTTCACTTCCTTTGAGTCTCACACTATGTCTCCTATTTTGATGGGAAACAATACTTACATGAGTGTTACAGGGAAGGGGTCTATTATTTTTTGAGACAACACTTTTTAGGATGTCTTGTATGTTCCTCATTTGACGAACAACCTTATTTCTATATATCAAATCACACATGGAGGCAATGGGAGGTCTGTGGAGTTCACACCTGATTCAGTTATCATCAAAGCCTTGGAGATTAGAGCAGCTATTGCTACTGGGGTGGTGGATCACTCATCTTGATTGTATTACTTTGTAGATTTTGCTACTGATGGTGCTTCTATTCCTACAGTTGTTCATCACACTTCTAGTGTGAATCATCATTTAGAGGAGACATTTGGCTACTTGAACATTGGATTTCTCACTTCAGATCTTGCTCTTGAGCCATCCATTCCATCTCCTTCACCTACTGTTATAGTTGTTGATACTTCTATGACTCCAGATGTGGTTTCTTCTGTTTCAGTGCAGCAAGATCTTATTGAGCATCCATCTTTGGAGGTTCCTATTCAGTCTTCACCCACTTTGACTTCTTCATTTGTTGAGGTCACACCTGCTTCTGTGGAGACATCTTGGGCTACACCTACTTCACCTTTAGAGATTTCTTTCATTCAATCTCTTTCCTCTCACTTCTTTCAGGAGATGCAGTTTCTTCAGTTCTTTTGGGGCTACTTCATTCTGGGTGGGATTTGTGGTCTCTTTCTTCCTCTCTTTTAGGGGGGTTCTTTCATGTATCTTTGTGATGGATGGTGTCCTTGGGGGGTCTTATGGAGTCCTCCATCTTTCATCACTTAGTTGCTCTTTACATTCTATTTTGGGGAGGAGTTTTGTTCCCACTGGGTTTTCTCCTTTACCTCGGTTAGTTTATATTGTATTGCATTTGTACTTGGGTACCTGATCAGGCCTTTTTTGCTGAGACCCATATTTGCTTTCATGCATCTTTTTTCTAGTGTTTTAGCTACTCCCTAAGTTAATCTTAAGGGGGGTGTTAGAGTAATAAGTTATTACACTTAATTAATTTAATCATATTGACTAATTAATTAAGTCACTTATTCCTTTAGGTTGCTTAAGCTAAACTTAGGCACATTAATAATTATTTATTAATTATTAAGTGTGCACACTAGGGTTTCATTTAGGGTTTGCTAATTTTAGGTTTTCTTGATCTCCTCATAAGGATTGATCACATTGTAATTATCAGATTATCCAATAATATTATTCTAGTTTTATGCTTCCACATATTTGCTTGAGAGTTTACAAAACATCCTCTTGTTTTTTCTAGATATCTGTTGCATGTGACAGGTGATTGCATGCAGGTGATTCTTGGGGATTGCGAGGTTGAGATTTATCAACTTCTACAGTGAGATGACAACTAAAGTAATTTTTGATTTTTTCAAAAACATTGATTCAAATTTTTAAGAGAGCTAAGGAACACATAAAAATTGAAAGGATTAGCATTAACATTGTTAAAAATATTATGATTTCTACTTATACATGTGTTGTAATAGAAAAAATTTTCTATAAAAAATTAATTACTAATTTTCTTTCAAAACTAAAAGGATAATTGTTAGATGATTCCATTAAGAAATTGGAGTACAAAGAAATCAAGTTCAAAACATCAATTTTTAATCCCATCATCTACCATACATGATCCCACTTTTCTCTAGACAAACTATGTTTGATGAAAAGATGAAGAATGTCTTCATTATTCCTCTTTGAAAAATAAATAAATGAAGGACCATAATGCCTTGCTTGCACTCAAATTTTTAATTAGTTAGAGTGACTTTGTGAAAAGATTCCACATCAACAAATCAATTCTAGCAAGAAATTCAACCACCCAAAGGCTCCCTCAATTACTATATTTTTAAAATTAGATAAGTAAAATATCGATATCATTAAATTACCACCCTATTTCACATAATATTTCTCAAATTTCGTAAGACCTCCTCACATAATTTCATCTTCAATTTATTTTATTTTGATATTTCTCTTTCAACAAATTTAAAAAAGCACCCTTAACCCACAATTGTGAATCCAACTTTAATAAAAATAAAGACATTATAAGGAAATAGTAAATGGTTGAACATATTATTTACAGCCATAGAAATATAGTTATATTAAAGAAAAGAAGCACAAACAACCTCAAACTAAAGAATGTGGAAGGAAAAATATACAAACAATAACAAAGGTAAATGATTGATTTTTTTCTCAAAATTATAAAACTCTAATTATATTAAAGAAACAAAGTACAAAAAATCCTCAACCTAAAGAAAGGGAGGGAAAAATCTAAAAACAATAACAAAGCTACAAAAACACTTGGAACTAACTCTTCCTAATACAAAAATTCCCTAATTGAGCTTAACACCCTCATTATCAAAATAATCAACTAGTTGATATTGATTCCTTCTAATATGAAAAAAGTTTATGCACCATTTATTGATTTCATGTAATATAGAATTTAGCAAGTGATTTTCTAATTTCAACTTGCCTAACATATATTTGACAAAAAAAATTCACTAAACAATTTCAAAACTTGAATCCTTTCAAAATTGTAATTTTCATTCCTCTAGAAAGAGTGAAAAAATCAAAATTGTTTATTTTTTTCTCAAACTTTTCAACATACTGAATTAGTGTTAGAAACCAAGATCACTCATGCAAACTGGAAAAACCTTCCACAAAAGAGAAAAAATAAATAAATAAGAGCTTTGATGAAGATGTGCAAATTGATATTATTCAGAATTGAGAAATTACAATGAGATGAATTGCTTTATAAGAGCAATGTATGGATAATCCTAATGTTGACCTAAAAATAGCTCAACTAAATAAATCTTACTTATTAATTAAATAAACTAATTATTACCTAATTAAAACCTAAGTAAACTTAATAAAATGTAATTAAATAATTAATTACACCAACACCCTCCCTTAAGTACAACTTAGGGAGACTAAAAAGACATGCACCTAAAACTAAGATGAATGCAAGAAAGCATGAATGGGTCCCGACAACTAGGTCATGTTAGGTACCTATGTACAAAGGCAATGAAAGAGAAAGAGGAGAAAACCCAGTGGGACAAGGGGCTCAATGAGATGATTTTCTACAAAGAAGCACTGGAAGATCACTATGGAGTAACACTGGAACCTGAATCTAGCAAGCAAAGAAAGATACTTCTATTTACTACTGAAACCAACTGAGAATCACTGATTGACTCAAGGAATCATGATAAAGAAACATCAGACCCGATGCCACGAAACACTGGAAAACTCACAAACGGGAACAACCCTAGATTCTATGAAGCAACAATAGATGAAAAATGATGCCCTCCATAAGAGGGAATGATATGATGAAATAATTTGGAAGCTCCATGTATCTCAATACCGATGCCAAACTATGACTAAAACTGATCCATAGGAGCAAGTACCATGAAGATTTTGGAACATTAACCATAAATTTAATGGCCCTCAAATTGAGATGTGACCCAATCCGAATCAATAACCATAAGCTCCCAATTTGAAGTGTGAACCGATGTGAATCTAATTAGAGTGTAGTTGCACTTTGATCTCATCTTGATCTTGATGACAACTTGTTTATTCCCAAAACCACTAGGTTTGTCTTTGGAAACACTGTAAAAATTAAACAAATTAATCCTTATAGATCTCCAAGGGATTATCCTTCTAAATAATATTAGGCTCATAAAGTTCACTTTCAAAAATCAAAATTTCCTCTTCACAAGTAGGATGACAACTAAAGTAAATAATTTTTTTTAAAACATTGTTTAAGATTTTTAGGAGAGCTAAGGAACACACATAACTATTGAAAGGACTAGCATTGACATTGCAAAAAATATTACAATTTCTAGTTATACATATTTATACATATGTTGTAGTAGAAAACTTTAGATATAATTTTTTATAAGAAATTAATTGATAATTTCCATTCAAAACTAAAAGGATAATTGTTAGATGATTCCATAGGAATTTGGAGTACCAAGAAATCATGTTCAAAATATCAATTTTGAATCCCATTATCTACTATACATGATCACAATTTTTTGTAGAGAATTTATGTTTGATGAAAAGATGATGAATGTCTTCATCATTCCTCTTTGAAAAATAAATAAATGAAGGACCATATTGCCTTGCTTGCTCAAATTTCCAATAGTTAGAATGATTTTGTAAAAATGAGTCCACATCAACAAATCAGTTTTAACAAGAAATTCAACCACCCAAAAATTTCCCCAATTACCATATTTTTAAAATTAGACAAGTAAAATATTTATATCATTAAATTACAACCCTATCTCACATAATATTTCCGAAATTTCTTAAGACTTTCCCACATAATTTAATCTTGAATTTCTTTTATTTTGATATTTCTCTTTAAATTTTTTTAAAAAACACCCTTAATTCACCATTATGAATCCAATTCTCCCGTAGTTTCAAAGTATAGTCACCTATCTCATAAATAAAATATCATTTAAAAAAAGATCGGCCATTTTGCAAACAACTTGATTTGTAAAAATGTCACGAATTTAAAAAAGTTCTAATAAACCTCATAAAAGAGGCATCCCATTTTTGGAATCCATCACAATATAAGTTTTCTACATGTCCCAACAAACCAAGAACCCTTTTTTAATAGTGAGAAAAATAGACACATTTCCCCAAGCCAAAATTCCATTCAGAAAAAAATAATTCTGATGGTATTCTTCCAAGATATGTGTTCACCCTAACTTCACTCCACTTTTTTTAGAGATCAATTTGTATATCAATTTGGCAAAAACCACCTCAAACATTTAGGAAAATGAACCACATCCCATTGGGGTTTTCTTTCCCTCCCTAATTTTTCGTCCCTTCCCATCAAAAGAATTCGATGGTTTTGTCAAGGAATGTAATTGTGCTAGTAGGAGCATGAGTGAAGGACAACAAATAAAAGGGATAAACATTAACAATTTTCTTATTAAAATGACTTGTCCAACTAAAATCAACCATCAATGAGTTCAAAAATTAAATCTATCCATGGATTTGGAGTATGCATAAGATTAGAATTATGTCACATTTATAGTTAACATAAAGGTTTTTGCTATAAAAAATTATATAAAAAGATTTTGATTGAAACAATGTGGCATCTACATGAGACGTAAGGTTTTAGATGAAATCTTTTTGATCAAAAAGATTTTAGACAAAACCATTTAAAATAAAATTAAAAAAGAAAAGATATAGTTTTTTGGTCAAAATTGAATCACTAAAAAGAAAACTAACCTCAATATTAACCATCCTTCTACTATTTTTACTAAAACATAAAGGTATTTATTTTGTGTAGTCACCCTAATTCTAACAAACACTTCTTCCTGATTAATTAAATGTTATTATTTAATTAATTCACCCCTTTTAAACCTTAATTAATTATATAATTATTATTTAATTAATTATTCCATCTTCTTCTTATAATTAAATAAATATTTCATTATTTAATTAATTATATCACCTCCTATATTAAAGTTCTTCCAATTAATTAAATAATTATTTAGTTAATCCCATCACTATCCTCATCTCTTCTACCCCATTTGAATTAATTAATCCTTGATTAATTAACCTCATCCTCGTCCTAATCATTACTATCTCATTCTCCAACTTTTAACTCTAGCCTAGTTAATAAACCAATGGTTTATTGACTCAACCTACCCTATTAAATTAATTAATCTTTAATTAATTAATTTGACCATCATGTCTAATCATCATTGCCATTATTTTACTGATTTTTAAATTTCCTCACCTCTCTCCAAACTTGTCTCATAATGACAAGTGACATAAGTCTCTCTCTCACCTCCTCTCACACGTGTGAGATCCCACCTACCCCCACTAATTCTTACACTCTCTTACACCTAGCCTCCAAAATTAATGGCTTCTCTATTCAATATGTGCTCACACATGTGTGAGAACACTTCATCTCATCTCCCATTCCCCATTGTGACACTTGTCATAATGTTAATAAGCTACCCAACCTTGATCCAAACCTTGATATCTCAATCAATCCTAGCCCTTCATCAACCAAGCAATCTTAGCCATCCATTTCTCCCTTCCAATTTCTATAAATTGGAGCCCAATCTCCTCATTTAATCATCTAGAATTTAGCCTTATTATGCTAGAATTTTGATGAGAAATCCACATCCTTAAGAAATTAAGCAAATCTTCAAGACTTGGGTGCACTCTTGAGCTCAGTCCATGGAGGGTTATTGAAGATATAGCTTTGATTTATGCATTTGAATTCATTTTACTTGTGTTGCTTTAACCTTTTGTGCTAATTTATCCCCTCACATTTTGGTACGCCCAATGGGACCCATGTCCCTTTTACTAAATTTTTGTTGAAGTTGTTTGAAGGTTGAAGTTTGCAAGTCTTGGCCTTTGTAGAAAGACGATTTTATTTTGACTAGTTGCACTTGCATCTCATATTTCGACACCTACACTCGAAATCATTATGCCTGTGCTCAAACCCCTGGAGCCTTCGTTGCGAACTTCGACTCCTGTGCTCACAATCTTAGTGCTTTTATTTGTCGTCACTAATATTTTGCTTTGCTAATGATTGTTGATATTGCAGGTAATTATTGGGGTATTGTGTGCTTGTAATTGATCTTTTATCTAACTTTCAATCTTGTTTTAGTGGTTTTTGTGCAAGCTATATTTTATTTTGTCATAAATACAAACTTCACTAAGCCATAAGATAAAACATTTACCCACAACTTTAAAACAATCTAAAATCTACCTAGGTTAAGCAAGATCAATAGTTTTCACAACTCACATTTCAATTTGGGCTTTTAAAATTAACCCTTAAAGGTCAACGGATTCACATTTTAAGTCAAATTTGTGTTTTTTTCTATTTAGGTCTCAACATTTTTGTGCCAACTTGGACCACTTATGCTCTGCATTTTGATGCCTATGCACAAAATCCTAGCACCTCTGTTGTGACTTTTTGTGCTTGTGCATCAACCTATTTGATGGTAGAAAGTTGTTGTCACAATTTCTACTCATTTAATTTATTTAATTTCAACCTAGGGGTGTCTAAAGCTATATGTGGTGAGAGTTGGATCGGTCTTGGGGGGGTTTTGGTAATTTTGGCTTGGTTAGGAGCAATTTGGAGCTATTTTTTTATTCTTTGTAAGTTTTTCTGAACTAACATTCAATTCTTGATCTATCTTAAATGACCTTACAAATGGATTTTGGATAGAAAAAATTCATTCCAAGACAAATAGTTTATGAGGGAATGGAGAATTAATTTAATCTAATTTACAATTTTTTGAAATCTAATTAAAACTTGACTAACTACTTGAAAATAAACTATTCCATTCCTCACTTACTAAATTGACAAGTAATTGTTTTCCTTTGCACATGATTCATTAACATGGTATCTCAGATTATCTCAGTTATACAAATGACCTCTGAACTAAAAACAAACTACCAAACTTGATAAAACAAAACAAAGTGAAAACAATGATGCAACAAAATTTTGATCTAAATTATCTCTCAACTTATGAAAATGAAATATTTTCAGCTTGAGCTAATAGTAAAAACAAAACATGGTAGTAATAATCAAATAGTCAAATATGAACAACTAACAAGGTCACCTCATTTAGAAAGCAAGCCGAAAGAATCCTTGAACACAGCGTTGAGATCAACTTCCTTCCTATTTCCAACTAATGTGCCCAAATAGGGTTGAATTACATAAAAGATTCTAATTCTAAGAACAAAAAGGAAATTACATGAGAAAGATCAAAAACTTGATACGATCTAACATCCAATTGTGTTGGCTCTGGATATAAATATCCAACATTATTTTGAAAACAACAGAAAAGCGAGAAATTTAATCTACTCCAAATCTAAAAGATATCCTGGCAGGTAGGAATAAGTCGATGTTGATCCTTGTAAGTGTATTTAGTTGCTTTGATTTCCATATTTATGAACTGGTGTGTAGTGTTGGAGCTCAAGTTTTAGTTGGTGATATCTTCATCCAACACGATGAGTTATAAAATCAGCATTGATGAGTATAGAATTAGTCCACTGTTTTTACCTTATAATGTCATTTTTATCTATATCCTCGACCCTAATCATGTCACCATTTTCTGAAGGAACCTTAATGTTTAATAAAATAAGGAAAGAAATTGGGGATTGATAATTTACCAAAAATCATGATAAATTTGATTGTTTTGTTGTAGGAGATGGTTCGGGAGAAAGTTGAATGTTGTTGCAAATGCAAAGACCTCAAGAATCTCATGAAGAAAAATCGACAAATGATGTTAGGACTTTATATTTTGGTTAAAGTTGTTTTAAGTTTCATACTCAAATTGGCCTGTGGCCTTTTATCTATCTTAAGACTCTTTGTTTGTGAGTGGCCGAAAGGACAAATGAAAAAACAAGTGTATATGTTGTGTTTAGTATAATCAAATAGTATATATATGTGCATGATAAAACATAATATAAGGAGATATAATTGAGAAATCAGATCCGTGTACTAAAAATATCGACATATTCTTCTGTATCAGTCATTTTATTAGATAAGAATTAGCATGGAGTAGATTGGTGTTTCGTGATTTCCATCATTCAATAATCAATGAAGGCAGGGCCCACTTCTTCGGTTATTGGAGATTTTAGCATTAGATTTATATGCATGGTAATGTGTGTTTCACAATCATTTGGTTAATTTGATTTCTGTGATTAAGTGATTAGTTACTATTTCTAAATTGATTTGTTCATTGTGAAGCGAAAAAGGTGCAGATCTGAAGACCCAACAGTGCGGAATACATTCCCTTAATGCCAATACAACAGGAGAGAGAAGTATAAACTATTTCTAATAGCTTCTAAAACTACTTGAGATGAAATACAACCATTTCAAGAGATAACAGTCGAACAAAACATTCACAGATTAATACAAAAATTTACGTGGGAAAACCATTCCAGGTCAAAAACCCACCACACAAAAACAAGACTATTGTATTACAGTATTGAAAACAAATACAAACAATTTATAGTCTTCTCTGTATATCTTACAATTGCCCAGAGAGATTCAAAATCCCTGTTACAATGTTTTCTCAACATATAGTTTGAACCACCTCTCTTCAAGAACTCACGTCCTTTTCTTCCTACTACTCTTCAACCCGCAACTTCAACCTGTTCTGCAACTTATGAGATAAAGCCTATCTCACCAACATATGTAGTCAACTCAATCAGTCATATACAACAATGAAGTCAATCCTCAAATCATGCAATTGATCGGACCTGACAGATTTCCCTGCAATGAGCCATCCATGCATTCAATGCATCACCAAAAATGGTTGAGTTCGCCACCTTTGGTTGACAATGCAACTGCCATAATAACTATTTTGGTTTCCGTCCAATCACCATTTAGATAGGTGCCACGTGTCCAAAACCCATTGGCTATCACAACTGATAGGATGACCAAAATGGTCAAACAGAGACCGAGCATGTCCAAGACTTCCAAGTCTTTCAAACACTACCGGAGCTGGAGCCTGAATGAGAGACAAAATAGGTCTCCATTGAAATTACAGGTTCAAGAACCAATTCGGTTCCGCTTCCGCCCACGCCAAAAAGAAACAAGTTAGAGACAGTTCTAACCAGAGGAAGTCAACCCGACATCAAACCAAGAAAGAAACACAAAGGATCGGAGTCGGCGTTAGAGTCGAAACGAGAACAGAAATAGGACTTCACCAAAGGTCCAAGTTCAGGAACCCACACGGTTCTGGTTCCGCCTCCGCAAACTAGAAGAAATAATGAACCATGACCGAAACGAAGAGGAGGAAAACACCCCGAGGAAAAGCCAAATAGTCAGAAGGACCAGATCACACAAGCAGGAATCGGATCCATAGTCGGAATGGAAACATAAATAGGAACATGGAAAACGGACATTACCAAATTCCAAATTCGATTTCACCTCTGCCAGAACCTGCGAAGTGAAATGAAGAGTCCAAATGGTATGAGGTGGAGCCGGAGATGGAACGGGAACATAAAATCCAGAACTAGGCAAACGAAACAATGCCAAGTTCCATCTCAATTCTCACTCCGCTAGAACTTGCAATCAACACAAAATTTCACCAAGGCAAGAAAATGAGGACTTCAAGCTGGAAGTTGAGACATACTTTCTCAACAAGCTCCCACTTGGCGAACACTTCCAGCTTCCTCAAAATATAAAACCTTACTGTCTATCATAGGCCCCAAGGCCCATTGATTATGTGCACCATCTTAACTTGTCTGTGCTAACTGGCTTTGTCAAGGCATCTGCAACATTCTTCAAGGTGTCAACCTTTTCCAAGCTGACCTTGCCATCTTCAACCATATCCCTCACGAAGTGATATTGCACATCTATGTGCTTGGTCTTGGCATGAAAAGTCAGATTCTTTGCCAAACAAATGGCACTTTGACTGTCACAGCAGATTGAAATCTGCCCAGCATTAAATCCAATGCCTGAACACAAATGCCTCAGCCACACTACCTCCTTGCAATCATGGGTTGCTGCCATGTACTCTACCTCTGTCGTGGATAAAGCAACTACAGCTTGTCACTTGCTCATCCAACTAATTGCACCACCATTAAGCATGAAAGTGTATCCACTGGTGGATCTTCTATTGTCAATGTCCCCTACCCAATCAGAGTCAACATAACCCTGAATGCTAAGTGTCCTTTGTGATGCAACCATACTGCCATGGTAACACAAAGCATAGTCTGAAGTACCGTTCAAATATTTGAACACTCTCTTCACAACATCCCAATGTGATCTCCCTGGATTTTCCATGAACCGGCTTAGAACTCCCACTGCTTGGGCAATGTCTAGTCTTGTGTAGACCATAGCATACATCAAACTACCTACTGCACTTGCATAAGGCACACTGGTCATGTCCTCCATCTCAGTTGCAGACTTTGGACAGTCTTCAGGAGATAGTTTCAATCCTTGCATGATTGGAACAACTAGCTGCTTGTAGTCATTCATGCTAAACCTCTCTAGAACGGTTTTTACATACTTACTCTGACTGAGCCAAAGCTTTCTGCTTGTTCTATCCCTACTTATCTCCATTCTAAGAATGTACCTTGCTACTCCAAGATCTTTCATTTCGAACTTAGCAGACAACTGATTTTTAAAGTCAGAAATCATTTTCTTGCTATTGCCAATGAATAACATGTCATCCACATACAGAGTAATAACAAGCACATGATCATTCTCACATTTATAATAAATGAAATGATCAGATTTTGATCTCACAAACCCAATTGACAACACAAATGTGTCAAATTTTTGGTACCACATTCTAGGAGATTGTTTTAGACCATAGAGAGATTTATTTAACTTGCAAACTAGATTTCATTTGCCTTTTTCAACAAAATGCTTAGGCTGGGACATGTAAATCTCTTCTTCCAGCTCACCATGGAGAAATGTTGTCTTCACATCCATCTACTCAATTTCAAAGTCATACACAACTGCTAATGACAACAAAAATCTGATGGATGTCAGCTTTGCTACAGGGGAAAAGATCTCTCCATAATCAATTCCCTCAACTTGGGAAAAAACCTTTGCAACCAGTCGTGCCTTATACTTCTCCACACTGCCATCAAGGCCTGTCTTCCTTTTGAATATCCACTTACAACCAACAGGCTTTCGCCCTTTAGGCAGTGGTACCAACTTCTAGGTATCATTCTTTTTCAAGGAATCCATCTCCTCACTCATGGCCTCCAGCCAAGACTTTGAATCATCCATGCTGATTGCTTCTTTCATAGTCCTAGACTCATCAGTGCTGGTTATTAAAGCATAAGCATAATTTGAATCTAACATAGTGAAACCATACCTTTCCGGTTGCCTCTTTTCTCATGTAGATCTCCTTAGAGGTTGAGGTTGTTCTTCATCATCAGAACTTCTAGAGCTACTTGAGCTATACTTAGTCTCAGGTACACCATGCAACTCTTCCTTTTCTGGAGTTTGAGGAATCTCAACTGCATCCTTCTTCTTGTCACTCTGATTTGACTCAAGCTGTTGATCACTTACTAGAGGTTTCAGCTCACGAAATATCACACTTTTGCTATACAAAACCTTCTCAGTAACAGGGTTCCAAAGCTTGTATCCTTTCACACCAACTCCATAGCTGATGAGAATACATTTCACAACGTTGTTATCCAATTTAGATATTTTTTCATTTGGCACATGAACATATGCCTCACAGCCAAAGACCTGGACATGCCTTAGTGAGGGTTTCTTGCCTGACCATGCTTCCAAAGGTGTCTTGTCAACAAGAGTTGAACAAGGAGATCTATTTATTAACTAACATGTTGTGGCAATAGCCTCAGCCCAGAACTTCTGCTCCAGACTAGCACCACTCAACATACTCCTTGCCTTTTCCATCAGCATCCTATTCAACCTTTCAGCAACTCCATTTTGTTGTGGAGTGTAGGGGGTTGTCTTATGTCTTTTAATTCCATGATCAGTGCAGTATGTTTCAAAATCTGCAGAACAAAACTCACCTCCATTGTCTATCCTTAAACACTTTATTTTCCTTCCAGTCTGATTTTCTACCAAAGATTTGAACTCTTTGAACTGACTGAACAGTTCTGATTTACTTTTAAGAAAGTATACAAATGCCCTTCTCGAATAGTCATCAATAAAGGAAACATAGTATCTAGACTTCGATAACGAAGGAACATTAACTGGACCAAACACATCAGAATGAACATAATCCAGTATACCAAAAGATTTGTGAGGACTAGAGGAGAAAGAAACATGGTGTTGCTTTCCATAGATACAATATTCACAGAAATTGAGCTCAAGGTTATAGTCATCAAGCCCTTCTACAAGGTTTTTAAACCTTTCTCACCAATGTGACCAAGTCTATGATGCTATGACATGGTCTTCTCTGCTGGGAGTTTTACCTCCAAAGCATTTGCAGATAGAGAAGTGTCTTCATTTTTCTCTATAGGTGTAGAATTACATGACTTTACAGAGGCACTGTTACAAAGAACAGGTCGTGCATCCAGCTTGTACCAGTACGAACACCCTTAGCTAACACCATTGCACCTCTAGCCATTTTACATCCCTTACTAGAAAAAGAAACTTCTACACCAACATCATTTAACTTACTAACATAAAGAATATTTCGAGCCAAACCTAGGATGTGAAGAACACCACCAATTCCTTTGACTCTCCTGTCAGGAAACTAAATTCTGACTCTTCCTTTGCCAACAATCTCCAACGTTGAATCACTTGCAAAGTACAATTTTCCACCATCATACTTCTCATACTTTGAGAATCAATCTCTATTGGATGTCATGTGAAAAGAGGCACCTGAATCAACTAGCCAAACATCATCTGCTACCTGAGTTGTCAAGGCTGCTACAATGAAGGCATCTGCATCACTTTGAGAAGATTCATTGTCAGAAGCATTCTTCTTCTTCTTCTTCTCCTTACAATCCTTCCAGATGTGACCAGGTTGTCCACAGTTCCAGCATTTCACCTTAGAATTTTTACCAGGAGACTTTGATTTCCCTTTAGACTTGGATTTTGACTTGTTGTCTTTCTTCTTGCCTTTCTCCTTTGGTCTACCTTGAATAGCAAGAGCCTCTTTGGCCATTTCAGAAGATTTCCTCCGCATCTCTTTAGATAGTAATGAGGCAACAACATCTTCCATCTTGAAAGCAGCTGTAGTGCTTCCAATGGCCATCACAAGATGATCCCAACTGATAGGTAATAAACACAACAAGAGCATGCAACGATCCTCCTCCTCAATCTTTACACCTATAGATGCCAGCTAAGTAACACTCATATTAAATGAGTTTAGATGGTCTGCAACAGATGCACCTTCATCCATCTTCAAGGAGTACAACTTCTTCCTCAGAAATAACTTGTTTACCAGAGACTTTCCCTGATGAATATCACCAAGCTTCTTCCACAATGAAGTTGCAGACGTCTCCTCATGAATATGCAGGAGTATAGAATTGGCTAGACTCAGTCTTATCAATCCTCTTGCTTTTCTATCAACAAGATCCCAAGCTTCTTGGGTCGTAGCTTGTGGCTTAGTTCCAGACATTGCAATCCAGAGGTCTCTATCCACAAGAAATTTTTCTATCTTGAGTTTCCATAACTCAATTTTTTTGCCATTAAACTTCTCAATCTCTACTCTACCAGATGTACTCGCCATCTCAAAATAGAAATCCCTTTTAACAATGCAAGACTCCCACTGAAACAGTATTAGCGCAAAAAACTAATTCGCTCTAGCAAGGATAACACAACTGGCCAAGCTCTGATACCACTTTGAAGGGAAAAAGGTGTGGATTTGAAGACCCAACAGTGCGGAATACATTCCCTTAATGCTAATACAATAGGAGAGAGAAGCATAAGCTATTTATAATAGATTCTAAAACTACTTGAGATGAAATACAACCATTTCAAGAGATAACAGTCGAACAAAGCATTCACAGATTGACACAGAAATTTATGTGGGAAAACCATTCCAGGTCAAAAACCCACCACACAAAAACAAGACTATTGTATTAGAGTATTGAAAACAAATAAATATAATTTATAGTCTTCTCTGTATAGCTTACAATCACCTAGAGAGATTCAAAATCCCTATTACAATGTTCTCTCAACATACAGTTTGAACCACCTATCTTCAAGAACTCAGGTCCTTTTCTTTCTACTGCTCTTCAACCCGCGACTTCAACCTGTTCTGCAACTTATGAGATAAATCCTATCTCACCAACATATGTAGTTGACTCAATCAGTCCAACACAACAATGAAGTCAATCCTCAAATCACGCAACGGATCAGACCTGACAGATTTCCCTGCAACGAGCCATCCATGCATTCATTGCATCACCAAAAATGGTTGAGTTCACCACTTTTGGTTGAAAATGCAACTACCACAATAACTATTTTGGTTTTTGTCCAATCACCATTTAGATAGATGCCATGTGTCCAAAACCCATTGGCTATCGCAACTGATAGGATGAACAAAATGGTCAAACAGACACCGAGCATGTGCAAGACTTCCAAGTCTTTCAAACACTGCCGGAGCCGGAGCCGGAGCCGGAACAGGAGAAAAAATAGGTCTCCATTGAAATTACAGGTTCAGGAACCAATTCGGTTCCGCTTCTGCCCATGACAAAAAGAAACAAGCCAGAGACAGTTCTAACTGGAGGAAGTCAACCTGAAGTCAAACCAAGAAAGAAACACAAAGGATCAGAGTCAGCGTCAGAGTCAGAATGAGAACAGAAATAGGACTTCACCAAAGGTCCAAGTTCAGGAACCCACACGGTTCCGGTTCCTCCTCCGCAAACTAGGAGAAACAATGAACCATGATCAGAATGAAGAGGAGGAAAACACCTCGAGGAAAATCCAAATAGTCAGAAGGACCAGATCGCAAAAGCAGGAATTGGATCCGGAGTCAGAATGGAAACAGAAAGAGGAACATGGCAAACAAACATTACCAAATTCCAAATTTGGTTCTGCCTTCGCCAGAACCTGTGAAGCAAAGCGAAGAGTCCAAATAGTATGAAGTGGAGCCGGAGATGGAACGGGAACATAAAATCCAAAACTAGGCAAACATAACAATGCCAAGTTCCATCCCGGTTTCGACTCCGCCAAAACTTGCAATCAACACAAAATTTCACCAAGGCAAGAAAATGAGGACTTCAAGCTGGAAGTTGAGACATACTTTCTCAACACATTGCAACTGTGTAATTTATTTTGTCTTAATTCTATTTTTTGGATTCTTTTTAAATCATTCATTGCAACTAGAATCCTTCATTCTATCTTTGTTGATGAGCTTGAAATATGCTCATAATTTGAATATTATGAGGTATTTTAAATACCCTTACTCTTTTGCTGATGGTTGTTTAAAATATTTAATTAAAGAACTTTTATCTAAAATTGGGTAGTATCCTATAGCAACACATTCCTATATTCCTGTAGCTTAACATCTCTATGTGTTTGTATTTATTGCCCTGTTTGATCTCCCGAATGATTGATATAATGCATGTGGTTTTTGGATAATGAAATGGATTTAATGTGTGATTAATGAATGTGTATCGTGTTATTGTGTGTGTGCTTTCTTTCACTTCTATCGCCATGTGTAGCATAGGTTATTGAAAGAGGCATGAACAAGTCAAAGCACAACAAATCTCGGCCCTATAGTAAAGTCCATTTCCAGCACAACATCGAAGAATTTGTTCCAGCAAAGAATCTCTGACCGATTCATTGGGAGGAAATCTAAATGATCATTAATCTAGGAAGAGTGGAATGCTAGATTCTCTTTGAATTGGTTGAACAAATATGCTTTCATTTATGATAAGTTTTTTCCTCGGCATTAGGAGGCATTTATGTCCACGTCTTTCTCTGTTAAAGTTGGGTAGTTAGTTGCTTTTCTATAAATAAGTGTTCCTCTAGTGTGAGTGAAAAAATAACAAAACAAAATAGAACATAATAGAATAGAACAAAGTGTATTAAGATTAGTATTATAATGAGAAATAGAGTTTTGTGTTAGTTTTCTTATAAGTAGAATGATCAATGTATATGATTCCAAGTTTATGAATAAAAGCTGATGAAGTTTTGAGTTCAATTCTTGCATAAACTAGTTGATGCTTGCTAAGGGGGCCCACTTAGTGAGTATCTGTAGTTAGTTGTTTATTTCCTATTGATTATAAGTTAGAATTTCATTCTTGAAGGTTTCAACATAAACTCTATCTTATATTGTTCTTGCAGCATTGGGAATCCATCCCTGTATTTCTTCCTGCAACATAAGACCAGTTCATAGTTTGTTCCTTAGTAATAGTTGTCATGATTTATGATTTGATTAAGTTATGCTTAAGTTAAGAATACTTTACATTACGTTCCTGTAGCATAAATGGAATTCCTTCCAAGCATTTATTTCTAGTAAATTATGGCTGAAACTGGTTCTTAGTGCACATACAGTGCCACTCCACTTAAAGTATACATTCTCTGGTTTGACAATGTAAATGAATGACCATAAGAAGATGTTAGTCACCTATTGGAATGTCCAGTTCTGAGGTTAGGATTTTCCATGACTTTTATATCCTTTTGTGGAATCGACCATCACTTTTGGCACCATTGTCGCGGATGGTGTCAAGCTAAGAACCTGTCATAGTAATTGTTAGCAGTAGTTTAGTGTGATTATTCAAGCATTTTCAAATTCTTTCAATTTTTAGTTAAGTCCATTACATGCATAGAAGAAGATATGCTCTAGGAAGATTCCTCCCTAAACTTCCATTCATTGATAACAATTTTGAACCAACTTATAATCTATTTGAGGAAGGAGGGGACCAAGATATGAATCCATTTGTTGAGAACCTGCTTGCTGAATTTCCCTTTGCCCTAGCTGACAAAGAACCTCAAGAAAATCTATTTGATTTGATACTTTATGAAGAAAATATGGCACATAATCCACCTAATCGACCTCCTGCTTTTGAATTCCCCATCATCACCCACCAAGATAATGATAACCTTAAAATTATTCCTTCTTCATTACTTCCCAAGTTCTATGGACTAGTTACAGAGGGCCTAGACACTTTCTTGTTTGAGTTTGACATTCTCTGTCGCAACTATGATTACACTTCAGATGCTCATAGGCTGAAGTTGTTTCTTGCTACTTTGAAGGAGGGAACTCTTAGATGGTTTATGAGTTTGGGAAGGGATGTTGTCGATAGTTGGGTAGTCATGCAAATAAAATTTCTTGAGAAATACAAGGAATATTGTAAGAGTGGTAGTAAGGGTGATGATATATTCAGAATTCAACAAAAGGAGGAAGAAAGCCTGGAAGACTATATCTGAAGGTTCTTGTTTTCCCTGAAAAATAATTCAGACCATACTCTCAATGAAGAATCTCAGAAACTGATTTTTTTGAGGGGAATCAATGACCCCTATATAGATGCCCTGGATCTGATGGGAGGAGGAGATATAACCCAAGTTCCTTGGGATGATATTAAGACCATATGTCACAACTAATCTCAAGCAAATGTTAAGAAGAGTAGAGGTCATCAAGCCACAATGGGAAAGTCTTCTACTAGTGGAGTTTCATGGATGAAGATCACAAATTTTCTATCTAATTTCAAGCAGGATATCATAAAAAACATGGCTACATAGTTGGATACTATGCAAGCTCAGAAGAAACATGAGGAAGCTAAAGCAATCTTGGCTAAGTTCTATCCACATTGCAGACAGAAGAAACATGACAGCAGATGTAAGATGGTGGCTAACTTGGAGGCTAAGTAATTACCTATTGATTTTAAGGTAGTAGAGGGTGATGATGACCAAGTATTCTTCATTGCACAAAGGTGCCCATGGGTTCAAAGAAAAGGTATGCCCCAAGACCCTTTGAATTTTGGTAATCCTTATTCTAATTACAATAAACAATGACAAACTACATATGGCCCATCACCACCTTGGAATAATTCTCAACCACACTGGCCTAACTATCTGACTCCTCAATGGAAATCTCCTCAATGAGGTTGGTAGCAACCATAAGGAAAATGGAATCCACCCCAAGGTAACTGACAATAGAATCCTCAATGGAGAGGTTCTCAGCAATGGTAGATTCAATCCCCTGGATTCCTGTAACTTCAACAGCCACAACCTCTAGGCCTCATGCCACCTCTTGCACCTCCTACAAGACCTGCAGCAAATACTAACCCTCCAAAACAAATGCCTCAACCATTTCCAAATCCTAATAATAAGTAGCAATAGAAAAAACAACCTATGTATTTTTCACAAGTTAATTAGTATCCAACTTATGCCCTGAATATTAATGATATCCATCTCAGGTCTAAAACCACTCTCCCTGGTCCACAACCGCCAATAATTACTAAGATTCTAGACTCTATCTTTGAACAACCTATTGATCCTGCAAAACATATACCTATATTAGATACTGTCTCTAAGGGGCCTATCTTGCAACATAAATCCAAACCACCTTTTCCTTAGAGATTGCAAGTTACTACATCCAAGTCTATGGAAGAGCCTATCTTTGATATTTTGGATCAGATAAAGAATGTACACATTCAAATTCCCCTTTTTCAAGCCATTAAAGATGTCCAAATTTATGAAGGAGGCTTGTTTGAAGAAACCTGGAAGAAAGAAAAAGGATCCCCAAAATATCCATGTTCTAGGATAGTTGGTAGATATTATGTTAGGGAAGGTAGTCATTCCAAAATATGCTGACCCTGGGAGTCCTGTGGTACAAATAAATATTAATGGCCAAATAGTAAAGAATGTTTTGATTGACCTTGGTGCAACCATCAATGTAATGACCAAGCATACAATGGAGTATTTGAATATCCTAACCATTAGGTCTACACCTACCATCCTATAGCTTGCTGATAGTTCTACAGTAACTCTTGATGGTGTGGTAGAAGATATCATTGTCAACCTTGAGTCTTGGGAATACCTAACAGATTTCACCATATTCTCCACTAAGGCAACTTTGGGAGGATATCCTATCATCCTACGTAGACCATGGTTAGCCATAAATGATTCTTTTATAGGATTTCATTAAGGAGAAATTACAATTTTTGATGGTCAATCAGCAAAAAAATTGGCTTTATACCCACCTGCCCAGCCTCAACCAGACTTGTCTCAACCAATTTGGCCAAATTTAGGAGAGGAAACTGAAGAAGTCAATACATTGGCTCAGCTAATGATGTTGTAGACTAATCTGTTTTCCCAACTTTAAAGTGAGGATGGACCACTTTTACACATTTTGTAGTCCAACTCTGATATGAGTAGCCCATCTATTCCAGATAGCTATCCTCAGCAGTGCTTCCTGCATCAACTGAATCTTGAGAGCCTGCCACCTAAAATTATTGCAGTTTCTCAAAAATTTCTTTGACATAAAATATAGACGCCACCTTTATCAATAGCCTCCATGAATGATCTTACCAAGCAAATAGAAGTGTCTCCAGGCCATTGTTTGAATATCAATAATAACCTTCCTCAATCTCGACAAACTGCCCTAGTCACAATGCTACAAGATCAACATAGAGCTTTTGCATGGGACTATCGGGATATGAAGGGAATAGATCCTCAACTCTATACTCATAGGATCTACATTAAGGAAGTTTTCTCACCTGTTAGGCAACCTCAAAGAAGGATAAACCCAACACTTAAGGAAATAGTTAAAAATGAGCTCCAAAAATTGCTTGATGCTGGTTTTATCTACCCCATTTCAGACAGTCAATGGGTATCTCCATTGGTGATCGTTCCTAAAAAAGGTGGAAAATGGAGAGTTTGTGTAGACTACAGAGAGTTGAACATAGCAACTAAAAGGATCACTTTCCACTACCATTTGTTGACCAAGTGCCAGACTCATTGTCTGGTAAAAAGTATTTCTCCTTTTTGGATGGATATAGTGGGTATAATCAAATTAGATTTGCCCCTAGGGATCAAGACAAAACAAATTTTACCTGTCCATGGGGAATTTTTGCCTACTCTATCTTACCTTTTGGCCTGTGTAATGCACCTGCAACATTTCAAAGGGAAGTGATTAGTATTTTTGCTGACATTTCTCATGATTCTATGGATATCTACATGGATGACTTCACCACTTATGGAGTTACTTATGAAGAAGCATTAGCAAATTTGGAGAAAGTGTTGAAAAGATGTAATGAGCACAATTTTTCTTTGAATAGTGAGAAGTGTTTTATGATGATGCAAGAAGGAATTGTTTTAGGCCATCATATCTCTCAAGCAGGAATTCAATTTGATCCTAGAAAAATAGAAGTCATTCTAACTTTGCAAACACCTATGAAACAAAAGGATGTTAGAAGCTTCCTAGGACATGCTGGATATTATAGAAGATTTATCAAATATTTCAACAAAATAGCCAGTCCATTATATGCCTTATTGACTAAGGATTCTGAATCTAACTGCACTGAGGTCTGTGACAAATCTTTCCTGCAGCTTAAGAACTTACTTACTCAGGCACCTGTTCTTCAAGGACCAAAGTGGAGTCTACCCTTTCATATACACATAGATTCTTCTGATTATGCCATGGGGGTAGTTTCAGGATAAAAAGAGAATTCCATAGAGCATGCCATATATTTCATTAGCAATAACCTTCAAGGCCCTGAATTAAACTATACTATCATAGAGAAATAATTTCTAGTAGTTGTGTATGCCTTGAACAAGTTTCAACATTATGTCACTAGTTACCAAATATTTGTTAATACAAATCATGCAACAATAAGGTACCTCATGAATAAGCCTACCATATCTAGTAGATTAGCAAGATGGCTCCTAATGTTGCAGGAATTTGATATCACATTTATTGATAAGCAAGACCGGGCTAATGTGGTGGCTGATTTCTTGTCAAGACTTCAAACAACTACACTTGCCACCCCTGAGGTAATTGATGATAGCTTTCCTAATGAACATCTATTTTATATTGCTACTCAAACTCCATGGTATGTAGATATTAAAAATTATTTATTAGCCAGCAAGATCCTAGCTCACTTCTCACCAAAGGATAGGAAATTGTTGATAGAGAAAAGTTTTAACTTTTCATGGATTGCAAACTATTTATTTTACACAAGACTTGACCAAGTCATGCGAAGGTGTGTTAGGGAAGATGAGACCTATGAAATTTTGAATTCTTGTCATGATGAGCCATGTGGTGGGCACTTTGTGGCCAAGAGAGCATCTTTGAAAGTGCTTGCTACAGGATACTATTGGCCCACACTACACAGGGATGCTACAACCTACACCAAAAAATGTGACAAATGTCAATGGATGGGGAGACCAAAAAGGTCTAATGAAATGCCCCTATATCCTCAAGTGGTAGTCAGTCCCTTTGACAAGTGGGGCATGGATTTTGTTGGGCCTATTGATCCTCCATCCAATGAGAAATCATACATCTTAGTTTGCACTGATTATGTAACCAAGTGGGTGGAAGTGAAAGAAATGACACATGCCCATGATAATAAAGTTGTTGAGTTCTTGTATGAGCATATTTTTACTTGGTAGTCCCAAGGGAACTTGTTACTAATCAAGGAGCTTAGCTTACATCAAACTTAATCACTGCATTGATGAATGATTACAAGATCAAGCACATAAAGTCTAGCCCTTATCACCCTCAAGCCAATGGCCAAACAGAGGTTACCGACACATAACTAGAGGCAATCCTTACTAAGATAGTACAGTTACACAAGAAGGATTGGAGTAGTCGCCTTCCTAAAGCAATCTGGGCCTATAGGACAACATGGAAAACAACTACAGGGTTTACCCATTTTGAGTTAATCTATGGAAAAACTGCTATTTTGCCAATAGAGTTTGAGCATAAGACCTTAAGAACTACTCTTCAGCTTAACATTGATCTTTCAGAAGCCCAAAAGGAATGCCTCCTACATCTGAATGCATTGAATGAGATAAGGAAAGCTGCCTTGCAGCATACTGAAGGTATCCAACAAAAAAGAAAGAAATGGCATGACCACCATATTAGAACTAAGCAATTCTTTGGCAATGATTGGGCGTTGCTCTATGACTCTAGGTACAAGGAAAATCAAGGTAAACTCACCACAAGATGGCTTGGTTCTTATGAAATAGAAAATGTGTTTGATAATGGTTCAGTTTAGTTGGCTACAATAGATCTTGTCCAATTCAAGCTATTGGTTAATGGAAATCATCTTAGGTTGTATCATAAGCCAACATCCAAAGAAGAATTTATGAAGCAGTTTGTTTTAGATGCAACCACTGATCTTCTTGCAGCAAAAGGCTTCGGCCTTTTTCCTGTAGCATCTCTTTAAAATGCTATGTTTCATGCCCATAATAAAGGTTTCCTTTTTAAGGAAGCCACTTTCTCCATTTTTCATCCATTGTCATCATTCATTCCATCTTCTTCCACGTCACCCATCCATGTCATCCATCCTACCATACCGCCTTCATTTATGGTTTTTGTTCCAGCCGTCATTTCAAGCTGAGCTATGATCTTTCCTAGCATCTACGAGCACTTATTATAAGGTACGCGGTATCTTTTATTGTCACATCATTTATTCATTAATTGCTATGTATCTATCAGTCATTATTGCATTTTTTTTGCCTATCCTTATGCACATGTGTGGACACATGCCAAATTTTAAGTAGGGGGTGGGCATAATCCATTTCAAACTTTTTCTTGTGCCACTATCACGTCTATCAAGACAATTTTATTTTCTTGTACTTACCAAGTATGACTACGTGCTTTTATCCTAATCAACAAGTTAACTGTTTGATTTGAGTAGTTTTTAATAATCATTTCATGCAATTATCCTTTGTATCATTCTTGGAAAAGTAAATAAACATGACAACAAAAAAGAAAGAAGCAGGGCAAAAAAATTTTTTTTTGAATTTTCAGAAAAAGTTTGAGTTTCAAGAATCTCAGTAGGGATAATTTTTGAATATGGGTGGCCAGTTAGTGAGACATGATCCTACAACAAGAATGAAAGTATTTTATATCAGGAAGCAGGTGTATGATGAGTTCAAAGACCAAACATATCTATTTTGGAAGCTTTCATCTTCCAGAATTGAAACAAGATGAGAAAAATTGACTATTGGTTTGAGGAAATTTGAGCCTCATAGCCCTCTGAACTTTAAAGCAGCCATCAAAATGATAGAGAAGTATATGCAGTTGGGTCTCTAGGAAAGGTTTGAGTTATGGTTACCATTAAAATTTTGACCTCTAGTTTTGATGTGGCCACTTTACCCTTATTTGGCTAAATATGTTAATGAGGATGTAGAAACTTGCAGGTATGAGAGATGACAAAGTTTTAGAGGTTTCTTCTACAAATTCAGAACTTCATTACAAGGCCATGCTAATCCTACTGATTTTAGAGAAACAACTAGAAATATTAATGCTAGAGGACCATCATTAGGATAAGTAGGGGGCAAATGATGAGCTCAAAATATGCTCATAATTTGAATATTATGATTTACTTTTAATACCCTTAGTCTTTTGCTAATGGTTGTGTAAACTCTTTGATTAAAGAATTTTTATCTAAAATTGGGTAGTATCTTGTAGTAACACATTCCTATATTCATGCAGCTTAACATCTTTGTGTGTCTATATTTATTACCTTGTTTGACCTCCCGAATGACTGATATAATGCATATGGTTTTTGGATAATGGAATGGATTTAATGTGTGATTAATGAATGTGTATCATGTTATTGTGTGTGTTCTTTCTTTCGCTTCTATCACCATGTGTATCACAGGTTATTGAAAGAGGCATGAATGAATCAAAGCGCAACAGATCTCAACCCTACAGTAAAGTCCATTTCCAGCATGACATCGAGGAAATTATTCTAGCAAAGACTCTCTGACTAAGTTTTTGGGAGGAAATCTAAATGATCATTAATCTAGGAAGAGTGGAATGCTAGATTCTCTCTGAATCGGTTGAACAGATATGCTTTCATTTATGAGAAGTTTCTTCCTCGGCGTCAGGAGGCATTTATGTCCACATCTTTCTCTATTAGAGTTAGGTAGTTAGTTTCTTTTCTATAAATAAGTGTCCCTCTTGCATGAGTGAAAAAAGAATAGAACAAATTGTATTAAGATTAGTATTATAATGAGAAACAAAGTTTTGTGTTAGTTTTCTTACAAGCAGAATGATCAATGTATATGATTCCAAGTTTATGAATAAAAGGTGATGAATTTTTGAGTTTAATTCTTGCATAAACTGGTTGATTCTTGCTAAGGGGTCCCACTTAGTGAGTATCTATAGTTAGTTGTTTATTTCTTGTTGATTATAAGTTAGAATTTCATTCTTGAAGGTTTCAACGCAAACTCAGTCTTATATTGTTCCTGCAGCATCGGGAATCCATCCCTATGTTTGTTCCTGTAGCATAAGACCAATTCATAGTTTGTTCCTTAGTAATAGTTGTTATGATTTCTGCTTTGATTAAGTTATGCTTAAGTTAAGAAGACTTTACATTACGTTCCTGCAACATAAGTGGAATTCCTTCCAAGCATTTATTTCTAGTAAATTGTGGCTGAAACTGATTCTTACTGCATTCCCTTTCAAGTATACATTCCCTAGTTGTACAATGTAAATGAATGACCATAAGAAGATGTTAGTCACCTGCTGGAATGTCTAATTCCCAAGTTAGGATTTTCCATGAAATTTTATATCCTTTTGTGGAATCGACCATCATTTGTCATACTTTCTATTTTGCTTTATAGAAGTTTATTTCTCTTTTGTTTTATGTTGGTGATCTATTTTTGCTGCAGAATTATCTCTTTACAAGTTCCTATCACATATTGTGTCAGGAAGTCTACCAGTTGGAATTTTTCTTGAACACATATTTTCATTAGTATGCATTCATCAACCCTTGGTTTCTAAATTTCAGCTCCTCGACATACTGCCACGACACAGTTCAAAAGCTTATGTTCCCAGATTGACACTTTAGGATAAACCGAGGAAACCATTTCCAAGAACTTAAATTAAGCCTATTTCAAGATAAATTAAACACCATAGTTTAGTCCAATCATTTTGGTGCTATTGTCAGGGAACGGTGTTAAAGACATGCATTTGTAGTAAACTAAGTTAGGAACATTGCATTGAGGAGAAAATCCACACATTTGTTTGGGTAATTATCCTTAGTTTTCTTTTCTATAGGTCATTTAGGTGTATGAATTGTAATAGAGATACCAAGGGAAGATTTATTAAGAAAGAGAAGGGAAGTAGTTCACAACCCGAAAAATCCAAAAACAAGTCAACACCATCCATTGAGGAGCCACAACCTAAGAAATTGCAAGATAAGTTCAAATCATTTGTTAAGAAGGGTAGTTCAACTCAAGAGAAAGTAAAGTTTAAAATGCCTTTGCTATAATTACTTGAACCCAATTTAGAGAAGTGTGCTAATGAGGCCACTATTGTTCAAACACCTACAAATACCCAACGAAGCTCTTCTAAAATATTATGCAAAAAGGTTGAACAAATTATCAAGGGGTCTCACAGAGAAGAAGTAGGACCATTTGTTGAGGAAGGCCACAAGCCCTTTACAACCTATTTTACTCCTTGGGCATTTCAAGTTATGGATCCTGAAAACAATAATGAAAATCATAACAGGGTGTTGGCCAACAACAACCCGGTTACTTTTGAGTTTCCAATTACAGATCCTAGGAGAGATGCTCCCATGAAAAATATTCCTCATTCCGCTTTACCTATTTTTCATGGTCTTTCAGTTGAAGATCCTGATATATTTTTATTTGAATTTGATGTGTTGTGTCATAGTTATGACTATCAAAATGATGCACAAAAACTCAAACTATTTCTAGCTACATTGAAAGATGCTGCTTTGTGATGGTTTATGAACCTTCAAAATATCAGAACATGGGGAGTTATGAAAGAACTATTCTTGAACAAATATTAGGAATATTGCAAAACAAAAGAGGTTTGGGATGAGATTTTTCATATGACTCAAAAAGAAGAAGAGTCTATAGAAGATTACCTTGAATTTTTTATGTTTAGTCTTCAACGGTCTCACCATGAGGAAAAAAATGATGATACTATTAAAATATTATTTCTTAGAGGCATATGAGATGGTTATGGAAGCATTGAATTTAATAGGAAAAGGAAATATTTCTAAATTGGAATTTACTGATATTTGTGATATTTGCAGGAATTATTCAAGGTCACGACATTTGGGAAGGAGTTATTCAAGTAAATATTATACCAACAAAAATGCGACAGTTATCACAAAAAGGGAAATAGGTAATTTACTTGAGGATCTTAAAATAGATTTGCTAAGTCATATGGGGAAATAGATAGATACTCTTTACACCTGTAGGAAGCAAGAGGAAGCTAAGAAGGCTTTTGCTATTTTTTTTCTAGTATGTCATAAAAATAATGGTAGTGAGGACTGCCCATACAATAGGACAAACATTTCATCCTTAGAAGAGGCTAGTAAGACCTCTACACTAAAACCTTTCCCTATAGGAACGCCCGAAATGGAATATATTGAGGAACCTGTCTATTACATGGCCCCTAGGCAATATTTTCCACCATAGGCCATGCACCCTAGTGTGATGAATGATTATCTTATTTCAAGACCTAGTCAAACCAACCTATACCAGTCCAGATGGAATGGGGGATGGAAACAACCCCCATACCCTTAGTGGATGCCACAATATCCACATAATCTATAGCTATGGAAATAGGCATGGAGGCCACAACTGCCACAAACATCAACATATCAATAACCATTCCCATTTCCACCACCTTCTATGGTTAATCCTTACCTTCAGTCACAACAACTTCTTCCAGGATTGCCATCCTCAACTGCCCGACCTTCAAATCATCCACCACAACCATCGAGACCTACATCTATGCCTAATCAACCAAATCCTAACCCTAATAATAAAGCTACTTAGCCACTGCATAACAATGAGCTAATGGGATAATCCACTTATCCCATAAATACATTAGAGATAGATGGAGTCTAGTTAAGATCAGGAAAGGCTCTTTTGGGGCCCACTATTATGGAGGTCAATGAAGAATTTGAGCCATAACCAATTAAGGAACCACCTTTTCTTGAAAGGTTTCAATATGAACAAATACTAAGGGAGGATTCTCACTTTGAATTTGATTTGGAAAATGAATTATGCAATGTTAATATCAAGATTCCTTTATTGCAGGCTATCCAGGATATTCTAGTTTACAAAAAAAGAATTCACGAAATTTGTACTCAGAAGCAAAAAAAGAAACAAGATCCGAAGACTATTCAAGTCATTGGACAATTAGCCAATCTTATGCTTGGGAATTTAACTATTCCAAAATATTCCGATCCAGGGAGTCTAGTCATCAAGGTAACAATTGGTAGAGTGAGTATTTCTAATACTCTTGTGGATCTAGGTGCTGCAATTAATTTAATGACAAATGAAACAAAGGATAAACTGTCCTTGGAAGGACTTAGGCCTACTCATATAGTTCTTCAAATGGCTGATCGATCTTTGGTTAAACCAGAGGGGGTAATTGAGGATATAATTATTTCTGTTGATTCATGGGAATATCCAATTGACTTTGTGATTTTGCAGCCAAAGATTAAATTAGGGGGATAGCCCCTAAATCTAGGGCAACCTTGGTCAGCAACTACAGATTCCTATATCAATTGTCAATCAGGGAACATGGCCATTTCTAATGGTGAGAACAAGAATTAGTTAACTCTATACCTGCCAGCGCAACCTTTGTTGGAAACATAAAATCCAGTGTGGATTGATGGTGACTTGGATGAGACATTACCAATTCTGACAATTGATAAAGCATTAGATATGGGGGAACCCACTGAAGATAATGTTCTTGTTAACTTTCTTCTTAATAGGTATACATTTGATGAAGTTTTTGAAAACATGGTTCTCCACTCAAGTATATATACTCCATGTCCTTCTGGGAATTTTCCGTTGGTTGATAATTCACAATCTCTCCAATATTTTATCACCTTACATCATTTGTTACCTCATACTTATTTATACGGCTCATTTTTATCTTCTGATAGGCCATCTATCTTGCAAGCCTTAGCAATTAATTCACCTATACAATATTAAGCCATGGAAATTTTGCCTAATCGTACACTTAATATAAACCCCCAATTAACCCCTAAACAAATTCAGGACCTTATTACCATGTTTAAAACAAATAAAGATGCATTTTCTTTGGAATACCAAGATATGCGTGGTATTCATCCTGATACCTGTACCCACCATATCTATATTGAAGATGAAAGTCGTCCAATTAGGCAACCACAACGTCGGCTTAATCCTACACTATGTGAAATAGTTGAAGAATTACAAAAGATGTTAAATGTTGGGTTTATATATCCTATCTCAGATAGTCAATGGGTTTCTCCTTTAGTTGTGGTCCCTAAAAAAAATGGTAAATGGAAAATTTGTGTGGATTACAGAGCATTAAATAAATATACTAAGAAGGATCATTTTTCATTACCATTTATTGATCAAGTATTGGATACTCTTGTAGGTAAGAAATTATTTTTTTCTCTAGATGGATTCAGCGGCTACAATCAAATTCGGATTGCAGCAGAAGATCAAGATAAAACTACATTTACTTGTCCTTGGGGAAATTTTGCTTATAGAGTATTGCCATTTGGTTTGTGTAACACTCCTGCTACTTTTCAAAGGGTAGTCTTGAGAATTTTTGCAGATCTTGTTAACGATTGTGTGGAAGTATATATGGATGATTTTACTATTCATGGTAATACTTATGAGGAGGCCAAAGCTAATTTAGAGAAAGTACTTAAGCGTTGTATAGACACTAATTTGTCATTAAGTCATAAAAAATACCATATGCTTATGACTGAAGGAATTGTGCTTGGTCATTATATTTCCTCTAAGGGTATACAAGTGGATCCTAAAAAGATCCAAATAATTCAAGACTTACCTACACATTCTAGTCAAAATGATATTTGAAGTTTTCCTGGCCATATAGGGTATTACTAAAGATTTATTCAAAATTTCAGTGAAATTGCTTGGTGCAGGAGCACCTTAAAGGGCTTTTGGAAAATCTTGGCAATTTTGGCTTGTAGGTGGTTCTAGCCAACCACCAAGGTAATAAAGAATAATTGTAAATTCCCAAGGTAGAATTAATATTGTTTACTGGCAAACTTAGGCTGGTTTAGAACCTCGAGGTTTGGAAAATTCTGAATGACAAAATTAGGCAAAACTAGACAAGGTTGTCTTAGGAATTTGGCCTAAAAATGCAAAAAAGGAATTAATGATGTTCTAAGCCTGACCTAAGGGTCCTAGAACATGGGAGAAAGGTATATAAGGTCATCCAAACCCTAATATCTGGGTTGGAAGTTCATTTTCACGAATTGAGACTTGGAGAGAATATTTTGTGATTGAAATTCAACAACTTTTGAGTGAATTTTTGTGTTTGAGCCTTCATCTAATCAAGAATGGATTGAGAGGACTGGTATGATGCTTTGATTCTTTATTTATTTTTATTTAATTACTGTCTGAAACATTATATTAGCCATTTAATTCAACTGGTTGTAATTTTGCAAGTTTTGGTGTTCTTGGTTACACTGCCAGTTAAGGCCAGTTTTTGTAAATAATGATCCCCACTTGAATTCCTGTGGGAAGGCTACCATGGAAACTTGGAATCAAGTAGGGGACTATTTTTAAAGTGTAAATATTGTGTTTGGAGTCTTGGTTTGCAGGGGAAGAGTTGAATTCATCAAACACTAGGCGAGTGCAAGTGCATTCTGGCTAGTGGCTTGGAGAGGACAACAGTAAAGAAAGCTGATAAAAGAATTGGTTTGAGCCAATCAAGAGCATGGGAGTGTGGAAAAATGTATTCCAGACATGTTTGAGAAAGGATGAGAGTTGGGGAGGTCATTGAAGCCCTCAAAGTTGGAAAAAGGAGCCAGAACCCTATAAACCCTTGAAATTAGGGGGTATGAGGACAGTCCTATGTACGGACACTTGAAAAACCTTACACCTGGTAAATCTTGAATCCTAGGGTACTAATAGAAGGAATATCCAAAAATATTTGGGGGTTGTTAAGTCCGTTTTTGAGAAAATCCAAGAAAACGGGTTCTAGGAGACCTAAAAGGGGCAAAAAGGCTACAAGGCCTAAAATTGGGTTTTTCTTGAATTCGATGGGTAAATGAAGAAAGAATCCTGCAAGAAGGATCAGAGTGGAGCAAGATCACCCTAGGAATAGTTGGAAGACCTATTCCAAGACCCAAGAAAGGTTTGGGAGCTTTGTGGCAAAATTGAGCCCAGGGAAGCTTAGTGGTGAATTGAGAGAAAAGGTGAAGAATTTGAAATTGGTGGAGAGTCTTATGAAGTGGGAGGGGTTTAGGAGAGATCCATGAGTAGGGTAGAGTGGAATAACCTATGAAGACCAAAGAATAGGTCTTGAGAAGAGCAATATTTCTCTTGAAGGATAGGAATCCCCATCAAATTGGTATTAGAGCCAAGAAAGGCTTGGGAATTGAAACTAGTGAATGTTAGAGAGAAGTGAATCCATAAGAGAGAATACCATGGTGACCAATGTAGAGCTATCTAGAGACTTGAAAGAGCAGCAAGAGAAGAATAGGTATATTGAAGAGGCTATGGAAGAGATGAAGCAAAAATTGGAAGAAGTTGCTGAATCGGCAAGCAAGATGAAGGTACAGTTGGTAGGGGACAAAGACAAGGGTAAATACCAAGTGGAGGAGGACATAGAACCAGAACCTTACCCTCCAATAGCAGAGGAACCCTTCCTCAAAGCATTGAAGGCATTGAGTGGCAAGTCACTAGAAGGGGTCCTTGTGTTCACTGGAAGAATGGATGCAGAGCTAGTTATGGAATGGATAGAGGGAATGGAGAATCACTTTGAATGTGATGGAGTTACTGAGGCACAAAAGGTGAAGATAGCCAAATCAAGGTTAAGAGGACAAGCATTAACTTGATTGAAGTTTCTACAAGAAGAAAGAGAGATGGAAGGCAAGAAACCCATAGGAAGTTGGAAAAATATGGAGGCTAAAGTGAAGGAGAACTATCTACCTAAGGACTATGACATTCAATTTCACAAGAAGAGACAAAATCTCAGACAAAGAGACCTAGATGTAGCTGCATATACAGAGTTCCAAAAACTAGGCCTTAGATCTAAAAAGCAAGAAGTTGAAAGAATCAAGGTTTCTAGGTATCTAAATGGTCTTAGATGGAGCATACAAGAGGAGTTGAGTATTTTCACACTTACTACCCTCCATAGTTGCTATCAAATGGCTATTAAGGTGGAAGAAAAACTGAAAAAGAAACAAGATTTCAATACTAGAGGTAAAGGAAGAAGTAGAGACTCTAGAGGTGGACAAAGAGGAGGTTTTGGTGGAAGAAGCCATGAGAATAGAGGGCAAGGTGATGCTAAGGTTGGAGAACAATCCCATGAGTCAAATAGTAGAGGGAATTATAGAGGTAGAAGCTCAAACAATGGAGGAAGAGGCAGATTAGGAGGTTTTGGGAGAAGCTCTCATTTTGCTTCCATGAAATACTACAATTGTGGATAGTTGGGTCATCCGGCTTATAGGTGTCCTAACAAGCCAAAATCTTCACAAGGTGAGAGAAAGAACAACTATGTTCAAGAAGAGGACTGCTCCAAACATTCAGAGGTGAGTCTAGATTCAGAGAAAGGAGAGAATCTCATGTTGAGAAGGATTTTGATCAAAGCACCTACCGAGGATGAACACAAACAAAGGAGAGCTCTTTTTAGATTCAAGTGCAAGATACTAGGAAAGGTTTGCAAGGTCATCATTGATTCAAGGTCTACTAATAATGTCATCTTAAAGGAGGTAGTACAAAAGCTGAAACTCATCAAGATACCCCATGTGTGCCCTTACAAGGTTACTTGGTTGAACAAGGGGTAGAATATACTAGTCAATGAACAAGTATGGGTTGAGTTTGCTATAGGAAAGTATCAAGACAAGATACTATGTGATGTGTTACCAATGGATGCATGCCATTTGCTGCTTGGCAGACCATGGCAATATGATAGGGAGGCAGTACACCATGGAAAGGAGAATAAGTACTCATTCAAGAAGGATGGAGTGACTTATAAAATTCAGTCTTTGTTAGAAGAAAACACAGTGGTAAAGTTAGAAAATAGTGTCCTTTTGATGAGTGGAAAGGAGATCCTAAAAGACATCAAGGAGGAGGAAGGAGTTGTCTATGCAATTATGTTAAAGCCAAAGGAAGAAGAGTCACCTAATCAACTACCTATGACAGCAGAAGTGAAGCAATTATTGGATTAGTTTAGGGACATTATTTGTGAAGGTACACCAGCTACACTACCACCTAAGAGAGCAATCAGTCATCAAATAGACTTTATACCAGGAGCAACACTACCTAACAAGGCTGCATACAAGATGACATCGGAGCAAAACAAAGAGATAGCAAGGCAAGTTCAAGAAATTTTGGATCAAGGGCTGATCAGAAAGAGCATAAGTCCATGTGTTGTGCCAGTTGTGTTGGCACCTAAAAAGTAAGATAAGTGGAGAGTGTGTATTGATTCTAGGGCAATAAATAGGATAACCATTAGATATAGGTTTCCTATTCCTAGGATAGAAGATTTAATGGACTATTTACGGGGTGCTAAGTACTATTCCAAAATTGATTTGAAAAGTGGTTATTATCAGATTAGAATGAAAGAGAGAGATGAATGGAAGTCAGCTTTTAAAACTATAGAGGGGTTATATGAGTGGTTAGTGATTCCATTTGGGCTTACAAATGCACCTATCACTTTTATGAGGGTAATGAATGAGGTCTTGAAGGACTTTATAGGAGTCTTTGTGGTTGTCTACCTAGATGATATCCTCATCTTTAGCAAAACAAAAGAAGAACATATGAAGCACCTAGAACTTGTGTTGAAGAAACTTCAAGAGGAGAAGCTCACCATAAATCTTGAGAAAAGTGAGTTCATGAAGCAAGAGTTAGTTTACCTAGGATTTGTAGTGTCTCAAGGGAACTTGAAAATGGACAAGAGTAAGGTTGAATCCATTCTTAGTTGGCCTACTCCCAAGATAGGGACAGAAGTTAGGAGTTTCCATGGATTGACACAATTCTATAGGAAGTTTGTGAGAAGGTTTAGTGAAATCTGTGCACCGATTCTTGACACCATCAAAGGAGGAATGAAAACTAAGTTTGTGTGGACTAAAGAAGCCAATGAAGGATTTGAAAGGTTGAAGAGGGAGATAGCTACCCAACCTATCCTAGTTCTACCAAGCTTTGACAAACCATTCATAGTGGAATGTGATGCAAGTAACATAGTAGTTGGGGCTGTTCTAAGCCAAGAAGGTAGGCCGGTGGCATTCTTTATTGAAAGGCTAAATGAAGCAAAGTCTAGGTACTCATCCTATGACTTAGAGCTATATGCTTTGGTGTAGGCTCTTAAGAAGTGGAGGCACTATCTATTGCCAAAGGAATTTGTGGTATACACTGATAATCAGGCCTTAAGTTACATCAACACCCAAGAGAAGCTCAACTTGAGGCATATGAAGTGGATGGAGTTTTTGCAGTCATACACCTTTACCATCAAGCATAAGAAGGGGATTAACAACAAGGTTGTTGATGCTATTAGTAGGAGGTTGCTTACTGTCCAAGAGATACAACTACAAAGTATAGGGGTTGAAGGATTTAAAGATCTATATGAAGGAGATTCTGATTTCTCAGAAATATACAAGGTATGTACTGATTTTGAGAACCATTTTCACAGTGAGTATGCTGATTACACCTTGCAAAATGGTTTATTGTTTAGGGGAAAGAAATTGTGTGTTCCTAGAGGTTCTATGAGGGAGAATCTGATCCAAGAAAAGCATAATGGCAGTTTGAGTGGTCACTTTGGTTTGAACAAGACACTAGACTTAGTGGAGAGGTTCTATTGGTGGCCTAAAATGCAAAGAGATGTAAGAAGGTATGTGGAACAATGTGGAGTATGTCAAAAGGCAAAGGGAAAATCAATAAATGCAGGTCTTTATCAGCCACTAACCATCCCAAGTAGACCATGGGAATGTATAAGCGTGGACTTCATAGTAGGGCTACCTAGGACACCAACTGGTTTTGACAGTGTGTTTGTTGTAGTGGACAGATTCAGCAAGATGAGTCATTTTATCCCATGCAAAACAACACATGATGCAAGTCAGATTGCACACTTATTCTTCAAGGAAGTAGTGAGGATACATGGGTTGCCAAAGAGCATAGTTGCAGATAGAGATGTGAAGTTTATGGGGAATTTTTGGAAAACTCTTTGGAAGAGGCTAGGAACCAACTTGTCTCATAGCTCAGCATATCATCCCCAAATGGATGCAGAAACAGAGGTGATCAATAGGGTACTTGGAAAATTGTTGAGATGCTTAACTAAGGAGTATGGACAAGGATGGGAGCAAGTGATTCCACAAGAAAAATTTTCTTACAATGATAGCACAAATAGGACTATGGGTAAGAGTCCATTTGAGATAGTCTATGGTTTACATCCAAGGAGTGTACTTGAGCTTAGAGATCTGAAAGGTTATGAAGGAATTAGTGGTCATGCTGATGATTTTTCTCAGTCAATGAGAGAGGTTCATGAGCATGTAAGGAAGACATTGATAGAGGCTAATCAAAAGTTGAAGGAAAAAAGAGATGAAGGGAGAAGAGAATTACAATTTGAGATAGGTGATTTGGTGATGGTATACTTGAACAAGGCAAGTCTACAAAAAGGCATACCCAGTAAGTTGTAGATGAAGAGGATAGGGCCATGTAAAGTATTGGCTAAGTATGGATCAAATGCTTTTAAGGTGGAGTTACCCAAGGGGATGTCTATTTCTCCTATCTTCAATGTGAAAGACTTGGTGAAGTATAAAGGACTAGAAATGGATGAAGAATAGTACAATGCTGAGATAAACAAGGATGTGGAAGCACTCAAGGTACCTAATCAGATCAGACCACAAGTGGACAGGATTTTAGACTCAAGGGTGAAGAAGACTAAGCACAAGACATACAAGGAGCACCTAGTGAAGTGGAAACATCCACTCGAGTCAGAAGCTACTTGGATAGTAGAGAGTGACTTTCAAAAGCATGGAATTAGTGAGGAGCTCTTAACACCACATTTTCCTTAACTTCTTTGTTGCAGGGGGAGAATGGTGCAGGAGCACCTTAAAGGGCTTTTGGAAAATCTTTGCAATTTTTGCTTGTAGGTGGTTCTAGCCAACCACCAAGGTAATAAGGAATAATTGTAAAGTCCCAAGGTAGAATTCATGTTGTTTAGTGGTTTAGAACCTGGAGGTTTGGAAAAGTCTGAATGACAAAATTAGGCAAAACTAGACAAGGTTGTCTTAGGAATTTGGCCCAAAAATGCAAAAAAGGCATCAATGATGTTCTAAGACTAACCTAAGGGTCCTAGCATGTGGGAGAAAGGTATATAAGGTCATCCAAACCATAATACCTGGGTTGGAAGTTCATTTTCATGAATTGAAACTTGGAGAGCATATTTTGTGATTGAAATTCAACAACTTTTGAGTGAATTTTTGTGTTTGAGCCTTCATCCAATCAAGAACGGATTGAGAGGACTGGTCTGATGATTTGAGTCTTTATTTTGTGTCATTTAATTACTATGTGAAGCATTAGATTAGCCATTTAATTCAACTGGTTGTAATTTTGCAAGTTTTGGTGTTCTTGGTTACACTGCTAATTAAGGCAAGTTTTTGTAAATAATGATCCCCACTTGAATTCCTATGGAAAGTCTACCATGGCCACTTGGAATCAAGTAGGGGAATTTTTTTACAGTGTAAATATGGTGTGTGGAGTCTTGGTTTGTAGGGGAAGAGTTGAATTCATCAAACACTAGGCGAGTGCAAGTGCATTCTGGCTGGTGGCTTAGAGAGGACAACAGTAAAGAAAATTGATAAATGGATTGGTTTGAGCCAATAAAGAGCATGGGAGTGTGGAAAAATGTATTCTAGACATGTGTGAGAAAGGTTGAGAGTTGAGGAGGTCATTGAAGCCCTCAAAGTTGGAAAAAGGAGCCAGAACCCTAGAAACCCTTGAAATTAGGGGGTATGAGGAAATACTATGTATGGATACTTGTAGAACCTTAAACCTAGTAAATATTGAAGCCTAGGGTACTACTAGAAGGAATATCCAAAAATATTTGGGGGTTGTTAAGGCCGTTTTTGAGAAAATCCAAGAAAACAGGTTCTAGGAGACCTAAAAGGGGCAAAAAGGCTACAAGGCCTAAAATTGGGTTTTTCTTGAATTTGATGGGTAAATGAAGAAAGAATCCTGCAAGAAGGATCAGAGTGGAGAAAGATCACCCTAGGAATAGTTGGAAGATCTATTCCAAGACCCAAGAAAGGTTTGGGAGCTTTGTGGCAAAATTGAGCCCAGGGAAGCTTAGTGGTGAATTGAGAGAAAAGGTGAAGAATTTGAAATTGGTGGAGAGTTTTATGAATTGGGAGGGGTTTAGGAGAGATCCCTAAGTAGGGTAGAGTGGAATACCTTAGGAAGACCAAAGAATAGGTCTTGGGAAGAGCAATATTTCTCTTGAAGGATAGGACTCCCCATCATTGCTTCTCCTTTGTTTGCTCTGCTTGCTAAAGATACTACTTTTTCCTGGACACCTGAATGTCAAGAGGCTTTTGAAGCCATCAAAATGAAGCTTTTAACCATACCAGTTTTATGAGGACCCGACTAGGAATTTCCATTTCATATCCATATAGATGCTTCAAATTTCTTGATGGGGGTTGTACTCGGCCAAAAAGAGGATAATATCTTCTACTCTATTTATTACATCAACAAGAATTTCACAGGGATTGAGGTAAATTATATGGTAACTAAAAAATATTTTTTAGCTGTTGTGTATGAGATCAATAAATTTCAGCATTATATTACTAGGTATAAAGTATTTGCTCACACGGATCATTCTGCCATTCCATTTCTAATGAATAAACCTCTGGTTACTGGTAGGGTCATTAGGTGGTTTCTTTTGCTTCAAGAATTTGATATAACTATACTTGATAAGCCTGGTCGAGAAAATGTGGTTGCAAATTTTTTATCTAGGTTGCAACACTTTGACATGGAGCCCTCTCTAGTCGATGATGCATTTCTCAATGAACATATATTTTCCATATCCACCAAAAGCTCGTGGTTTTTTGATATTGCCAATTATCTAGTGACATGTAAGTTTCCACTTCACTTCTCTTCCTAAGAGTAGTGAAAGCTAGTTGGAATTAGTGGGCAATACACATGGATCAATGGATTAGTCTTCTATACTGGCATTGATAATATCATGTGACATTGTGTATGTGAAGATGTTTGTCTTCGATATACTTCGTGCCTATCATATAGAGCCATGTGGGGGACATTTTTATGCTTAGAGAGCCATTCAAAAAATTCTTACCACTGAATACTATTGGCCTACACTACACAAAGATTCTAGGAATTATGTTCATCATTGTGACAAATGTCAACACATGGGTCGACCTACGCGATCTGATGAGATGCCTTTACACCCCTAGTTGTCTATCGAGGCATTTGAGAAGTGGGGCCTTGATTTTGTTGGGCCAATCAATCCACCCTCACGCAACAAGGAATATATCCTTGTATGAACTGATTATGTCACCAAGTGGGTTGAAGTGGTAGCTCTCAAACATGCCAAAGATTCAAAGGTAGCAAATTTCTTGTATACTGAGATTTTTAAAAGGTTTGGTGTACCCCTAGAAATAACCACAGATCAAGGACCACAATTTACATTTGAGCTCATTGCTACTTTGGTTCGTGAGTATGAGATCCGCCATTGAAAGTCTTCTCCTTATCATCCTCAGGCTAATGGACAATTTTAATTTACTAATAGGGAGATTGAAAATATTCTTACCAAGATGGTTGCACTTCATAGGCATGATTGGGATACTTGGCTTCCTGAAGCTGTGTGGGCTTATCGCACAATGTGGAAAACCGCCACTGGTTTGACCCCTTATGAACTTGTCTATAGTAAGAAGGAAACCCTTCCTATCAAATTGAGGTAAAAACTCTTTGCATTTCACTTCAATTGGGTATGAATATTTTAGATGCACAAAAAGAATGAATTGATCAATTGCATTCCTTAAGTGAATTACGCCAGGAAGCTCTCTTCCACTCTGAAATTGTTCAAAAGCAACGTGCCTTATGGCATGACTGTCACATCTATCAAAGGTCCTTTCAACCAAGTGATTGGGAACTTTTATATGATTCCCATTTTCAGGACTTCAAGGGGAAGTTTCACACATGTTGGCTTGGACCTTATGAGATTCAGATAGTATATGATAATGGTTTTGTTCATCTCTGCACAATGGATTATGAATGAAGGACTCTCCTTGTTAATGGTAATCACCTTAAACTCTACAAGAAGTCTCTTTCCTGAGAAGCTTTCTTCCTCGTGATGGCTCAGGAAATTACTATTGTTCCTTTTGGTCTCCTCCGGGATTGACCATTTATATAAAATAAAAAAAATAAAAAATAAAAATAATATATATATATATAAAATAAAAATTAAAAAAATAAAAGATCCAACAATGAAAACCTTTGGGCGTTGTTGGCTAGTTAATATTTGAAAACTAGATTCCAATAGATATTAAATGTCGAATAACCTTAGGGGTGAAAACCGATTGTTTGGCGCCTCTAGGTGGTAGTAGGTTGAAAACTGGGTTGTCATCGACTTAGTATCGTTATTAAAAAAAAAAAACACATCAACACTATAGGAAGCCCCTGTCCACTTTTATGCCAAGAATGATTCAGCCTTTTCTGTGTCTCTCCTTTTCTACCATGGTTGTTTGTGGCTTTCAGCCAACAACCATTTTTTAGCTCGACACTCTCTTCTTTATGCATGTGTTTGACTCCTGTCATTTATTCCTGGTTCACCTCCTGTCGTTTCTTTGCCAGGAGACCCTATTTCTTTCTGCATGTGTGCCAGGTGTTGGTTGGTTCTTTTCTACATGATTCCTTGTTGTCCGTTGCTAGATTATTGCTTATGTCATCATCTTCTTGCATTTGTGCTCACGAATACTTTTTTCGTACTCATTTATACTTCTTTTTCTCTCCCTTTCACACCATCTACTTTTGCACGCCATCATGCATCAGTACGACTTCCTGCTTGTCACAGCCACCTCCTTTCCAGTTATATTTTTTCAGATTTCCAATCTTCTTCGTCATCTTGGCTCATGCACCGTACAATTTGGGTGATCATGGTAATTGGTAATGGATTTCTCTCTATCTCTTTCTTTAGTTTATTTAATGTTTTGGTTTCCTTCTGTCAAATGCTCTTTTGCCCCGTGGACGGTTCAACCAATTAGCTAGGGGGATGCCTGTCTATGTCATTATGCCTCATGAGGGTTGTCATTTCCATTATTTCCGCCTTCAAAATCTAGGTTGTCATCGCCATTATTGCCGAATTTACTATATTTACCATCACTAAATAGTCACTGCTAAGTTTAACTGTTGAATACTATTTTTCTACAAATTGTGTCCCTACAAAATTTGGTATCAACCATAGTAAGTTCTTGTGAACATGGCAAGAGAACACCGATTGTGACATGAGCCTATCACAATGCAAAACTTGAAAACACATGCCGAGGCATATGCAGAATTCTGGAAGGCTCATTGGGATATTTATTTCAAGTAGTTGCAGGGGTTCGATGAGAAGGTGGCATTGGAGTTTGCCTATAATTTCCGCAACCAAAAGGCTATTGTTTGAGGGGTTGATATCATGATTATAATGGACACCATTGTAGAAGTTTTTGGACTTCCACTGAGTGGAGAACAATATTTTCAAAGAAAATCGAAGTAGTCCACAAAATTGCAACCAATACGAAAGAAATTCTTACAGCAAGGAGAATCTATAGAGATGGTTTCTGGCCTAGGTACCAAGCTGCAATCTTTACCAGGGCATTGGAAGGTGGTTGCCAGGTACATAATTCAATATATTACTTGTGAAGAAAGATTTCAATATGTATTTGCCCAACATTTCAAATTGATTTTGCATTTATGACAAGGGTTGTTGATTAATGTTCCTTACTTTCTATATCGAGCTCTGCAACAGATGTCCAAAATAGTTCGAAGCGGTAAAACCAACAATTTATCTCACCATGGCTTAATAAAACTTTTGGTAGTCTGGGAATTAAAATTGTTGACTCCTCCTGGTGATTGGGATTCATTCATCCATTCTTAGGAAAGTGAGGATACTAGACCCTCCAAGGAAGAGGAATCTTCTGTAGAGGGTTCCTCTAAAGATAATTCCTTGGATGAGGAGTCTGGTTCTGATAAAACACCTAAAAGGACCAGTGACAAGAAAACTAAGGAGAGCCCTGGTAAGTCTTCCGTACAGACCCCAGGACCTAGACATAGAATAACCAAAAGTGCTACAAAGAAAAATTCCTCTAAACTTAATAAGTCAACACCTTTGCTTTCTGGTGAGGAAGGTTGTGAGAAATAGGAACCCTCAAAAAACAATACCCACTGGTCAATCTAGGGATAAGAAGGGAAAACAAAGGTTGGATGCTTCATCTATGTTAGATAATCTGGCTATGGTAGTTGGTAAAGTGTTGGGGTCTGAAGAAATAGAGGTTCTATTTGAAGTCTCAAGAAAGAGGGGAAGTTTTCATAGAGAGTTAAGTAGGGAAAAACGTCAGAAGGAAAAAGAGCAAGCATCCAGGCAACAAGTTGATGACCCTCTAGAACATTCATCTAGTGTCCACTCAGAAAATGAGCCAGCTGAAAGTCAATCAAAACAAGTAGAGGATACTAGGGTTATGACACCATCAGGAACAAATCAAGAACAAGAGGTTGTGAAGGAAGTAGCCTCGAGAAATGAAGAACAAATTCCAAAAGAACCCATGGATAGTGTTGATAATAACCCTCAAACACCATTTTTTCTAGAAGTTGAAGACATTGCCCATGAAGAGAAAAACATACCCTCTACTTTTGTTCACTAGGAAAAAGAAAAGGTCGATGAGATAGGTAAGAATGTGAATGAAGAATTTGAAGCTGCAGAGGAATTTGAGGAAGAAAGAGATCCACTTCTAAGTATGATAGAAAAGGATTTCCAGGACCTAAAAGAGGAATTGACTAAGGTATAGGTGGAGAACTAGACATTGCATAGTCTACTTCAGGAAGCTCATTCTACCACCAATTCTCAAGCAAAGGAAATTGGAGAACTCAGGTTTGAACTTGGTAGACAAACAAATTCCATCTAGGAACATGAACAAAGGGTTTAAACATTACGGCAACAATGGATTGATGAATTCAAGGGCACTCTACAAAAACTCTCAACTCTTTTGGGTTTGTAACTTTTGCATAGGGACATGAAAAATGTCTAGCTGGGGGGAAATGATGAGTATAGAATTAATCCACTATTTTTACCTTATAATGTCCTTTTTATCTATATCCTCGACCCTAATCCTATCACCATTTTCTGAAGGAACCTTAATGTTTAATAAAATAAGGAAAGAAATTGGGGATTGATAATTTATCAAAAAATCATGATAAATCTAATTGTTTTGTGGTAGGAGATGGTTCGGGAGGAAGTTGAAGGTTGTTACAAACACAAGGACCTCAGGAATCTTAGGAAGAAAAATTAAAAAAAGATGTTAGGACTTTATATTTTGGTTAAAGTTTTTTTAAGTTTCATACTAAAATTGGCCTACAACCTTTTATCTATCTTAAGACTCTTTTTTTGTGAGTGGCCAAAAGGACAAACGAGCAAACAAGCTTATCTGTTGTGTTTAGTATAATCAAATACTATATATATGTGCATGATAAAACATAATATAAGGAGATATAATTGAGAAATCAGATCCACGTACTGAAAATATCGACATATTCTTCTGTATTAGTCATTTTATTAGATAAGAATTAGCATGGAGTAGATTGGTGTTTCATGATTTCCATCATTCAATAATTGGCGAAGGCAGGGCCCACTTCTTCGGTTATTGGTGATTTTAGCATTAGATTTATATGCATGGTAATATGTGTTTTACAGTCATTTGGTTAATTTGATTTCTATGATTAAATGATTAGTTACTATTTCTGAATTGATTTGTTCATTGCAACTATGTAATTTTTTTTGTCTTAATTCTATTTTTTGGATTCTTGTTAAATCATTCATTGCAACCAGCATCCTTGATTCTGTCTCTATCATACTTTCTATTTTGCTTTATAGAAGTTTATTTCTCTTTTGTTTTATGTTGATGATCTATTTTTTCTACAGAATTATCTCTTTACAAGTTCCTATCACATATTGTGACAGGAACTTTGCTAGTTGGAATTTTGCTTGAAAATAAATTTTCATTAGTATGCATTCATCAACCATTGGTTTATAAATTTCAGCTCTTCAACATACTACCACGACATAGTTCAAAAGCTTACGTTCCTAGATTGACACTTTAGGATAAACTGAGGAAACCATTTCCAAGAACTTAAATTAAGCCTATTTCAAGATAAATTAACCACCACAGCTTAGTTGAATCAAGCATCATAACTCATTTGAAGACGAGTCACAATCAATTTCACCATTCCTTACTTGAAATAGAATTAGTTATCACATGGCTAAATATTAAATATTAACTCAAGATACATGCACACGTATGATAAAGAATTTATATTTTAATCACCACATTTTAATCATGCATATAATAGAAAATAAGCACTTATATTAACCATTCACATTCTAAGTCTTTATACTTCCATAAGTTCATAAAACATGCATAAAAGAGAGAATTACGATTTTTCAAAACCAGACATAAAGTATTTAAAAGGTTAAAAACTTAATGATTATGAGTTTAATACACAACCTCATCATTCTCTTTCTCCTGCTTTTAACCATGTCCTCATGGTTTATCTAGGTGGAATATGAATTCCCTTGTTGATTGATTCCATCCAAAGAGCACAGTCAAAAAATCTCCCTCTATATGTAGCTACAGTTCTTGTTGACACTGCAAACCCATTGTTATTCTCCAAATTTTTGTACCATGTTCTAAGGATCTCTGTTGGTATATTTGTAGGTGCATTAACTTTGGGTGCAAGCATGAGAATGATAGGCCATCTGAATCTCATGCCAATCCATAATTCTTGTTTCTCATGAATTAAAATGATTGCCTGCCTAATACGTGTTAAACTCCATCTGAGGTTATTAGGTGAGATTGGTTCTCTCCTCTTTATTGAATTTGGAAGTAACCTAAATATTTCTTCACATACTTGAATGGCTACAAGAGGAAGAGCTCCCCAAAAAAATTTAAATGTTGCAATGCTTTGCAACAAATTCCTTTTATAAACTAGAGTCACATCATTTAACCTCGATATAGACCTGAATCTGTTAATATAGTGGGTTATTGTTGTGTATTCATTTCTCATCGGCAACCCATATGTCTATTGCAAGATCCTGTATTCTTCCATTCTGGCCGACCATTCAACATTATTTTTCAATAGTGAAACAAAAGATTTAATTGGAGATTCTCCTACATAAATATTGGGAAATGAGTAGTAACTATCTCCCATAAGAAATCCATGTTGAAAGAATTCACACATTTGATTTTGGATATCTGGACAACTGCTAGAATAAGAATCCATAAACTCATAATCCGCCAAGAAATCAACAGGTCTTTTTAACACAATTTGATTTCACTTCCATTTCAAAAATAGTTTTCGAAGAAATAAACCATAAACAACATAAGCTTTCCTTGTACAAACTAAAGAAAATGCAATATCCATAGTTTGGATCACCCTTTCCTCTGCTTCTTTTTCTTTGATTGCCTTATCCACCTATTTTTTAAGTTCCTTGTTAAGTTGCTCATATTTAATAGTAGTTAAGGAAAGGTATCTAGGATTTTATGTGCTTGCTTTTATTTTCAATTCTTCTTTTAATTCATGAATTTATTTATCCTTCCTCTCATCTTGCATGGTTTTATGAGTCATTTTTTCTTTGGCTTCTTTCAATTGCGAAAAAAATTGACTAGTTTTTTTCTCAAACTGTTCTTTTAACTAGCTTGTTTCTCCCTGAAACTCCAATACTTTATCATATTTTTGTTTCAATTTCTCTTCAAATATAATATTCTGCATCGTGAACTCTTCTAATTCCTTTTCCAACTTGGATATTTTAAGAGTTGTTTGAATTTTCTCTTCTTCTGTTTCATTATCAAACTCTATTTCTTCTTCTCCCATTGGTTGTTTTCCCTCACGATGCACAACTACCTCTTTATGTTCAATTTCAACATTTTTAATTTTACTGAGCTGAAAAGTTTCTATATTAGGTGTCTCAACCTTAGTTTCCATAATCGATATATTCATATTGTGGAATGGAGAATTAGGCTCTAAAAAGTTAATATCCCAAACACGAGAATGATGAGGTAAAAAAAATTCTTCTAATATAGAACATTATTTTTCTATCCCTTCTTGTTCAGACTCTACTTCTCACAATACCTCCTCTTCAAGCTCTCCTTTCTCAAATTTTTTCTTTATCAAGGTCATTAGAGTCATCCAAATGGATGGTAATAGTAGGCTTCCGAGACTCACATTTGTCTTGTTCCTCTTTCTGTGTCTTTGACCTAGTTTTTCTTTTAGGTCTTTCTACTTTCACAGTTCTTTTCTTCTTTTTAGAAGTATTTTTCCTAGTTTTAGGATTCTCTAGGGTTTTCTTCTCTTCAAATTTTCTCTTGTTTGTAGAAAAAAATCTCTTTGGTTTGTGTTTCTTTGTTTCCCTTATTGTTTGAACAAGGTTTTCCTAGGAACTCTTTGTTTTCCTTTTCTTTGTAGTAGTAGAGCTTTCTGGCTTTTGTTTCCTTGGCCTACCAATAGGCTTAACTAGGTTTTTAGTTAAAACCCTAGTTCTATCAATCTTAATTGTTCTACCTTCAGTAATTTTAGGTTTCCCTTTTCCCTTATTTGAATTTAAAAGAATTTTTCTCCATTCCTCTTCCCCATTAGGTTTCCACATGAAATGGTGTTTAAATTTAAAATGTATTAAACTGTGATGTGTTACTCTATTTTCCTTTTCTTTGCATCCAATAGCCATTTCAGTAAGCTGAGAAAATAGAAAAGCAGGTAAATTAATTCTTACATCAGGTCTAGCTGCTCCATGTCTGACACGATTCAATAACTCGAGGGATGGCCCCAGAACTATTGCAAATTGACCCTCACAGGTGAAGAATTTCATTACATAGAGTGCAATTGATGCCCAAGGTTCTTGAAAACTTCCTTGTTGTATACCTTTATTTTTCCCTTTATGTATGTGAAAAACAGGAAAGGGCTCACTAGGAACATGAAATGTTTCAAGTCACTCTTGCAAATTCGAAAGCCTGGGTTGAATACAGTCACCTTCTACAAGAATTCCTAACAATGCACTTATCACATCAACATATACTTCAATGGGCTCTCCTCTAACCATCGTAACGTTGATATGGAATTTTTTGATAAATTCCAATACTATTTCCCACTCATATCCTTCATATTTGAGCAAGAAATCCAACCATCCAGCCTGTCGTAAACACCTTCTAGATTCCTCATCTAAAATTACTCCCTTCAGCTTTGCCATCCTTTTATACCCCATTTTTATAAGACTGAAATTATTCAAGCTCAAAGTTTTACCATTAATGTCAAAATTTACAGAAATATCAATCTTATGTACTAAATGGTGGTGTCAATTTTTTGAGAAAAGAGGTGACAAGATATATGAATGAATGTAGTATTAACTGTATGCATTTGCATGCCTAAAATTTCTCATCGATGTACTAACAACAACGTGTCTTGTACATCATAATCTAATTGTCCTTCATATTACCTCAAAATTATCTTCCATCTTTATTGCCCAATTAGGAAATGGAAAATTAATTTATTTTGTTAAACAAATTATATCTAGCTTTTCGAACAATCATAATTAAATATTTTAAGTAAAATTTACAAGCTATAATGATTGTACTTCAAACTTTGAAAAAATTTCTAGAGATATAAATTCTTACCTGCCAATGATGGAAATTTCAAATGATGGCGATTGATGGTGATACATGTCCACTTTCAATTTGCACAACCACCAACTATAATTTGGCCTACATAATATCATTAATGAAAAACATGCTGAGCTCGACCCTTGTGGGAACCCACTTGTTTCCACGTGTCAATCAATACTTTTCTTTAATTTAAAATTTCCTCTAGTTAACCCTGTACCTGCACATCACACAAACTTATTAGTAATAAATGAAGCTTAGAAAGCTTCGTCCATACAAAACCTTTTTATGCGCTCTCAATTTAACATTTGAAATATCTCAAACCTGATCTATCAAATCAGGCATGATCAAGAGTCATTTTATGTTTGAGTTAATTTAATTCGACTGATCAAGCATGATCAAGTGCTTTTTTGTTTAACTTTTTTTCTTTTTTTGCAAAGTAAACTACCATTTCTAGTTTTCAATTTACTCTGTTTATTCATACCCATCAATAATGGATTTAAGGATTGATCATTTCTCCCAAAGAAGAGAATTTCTCCTTAGTAAAATTCTCAACTCTTGCTTGAAGCTCTCAAATAAATTCTTCTTTGGATGTTGGATTTTGATAGAGTTTTAACCTATGTCCATTTACCAACATTCTTTTCTTCTCTCCATCAATTGGTGTTAACTAAACAAATCCATTATCAAACACTTTTTCAATTTCATATGGGCCAAGCCATCTTGTCTATATTTTTACTTTAAATTCCTGAAACATTGAATCAAATAATAACGCCCAATCACCTACAATAAATTTATTACTGCCGATATTTTTATCATGCCATTGTTTCCTCTGTCCTTGAATGAATTTAGTTCAATGCAAAGCTTCAACTCTCATCTCATCCATTTTGTTCATTGCATTATTATATTTCTTTGTGCTTCAGTAATATCTATCCCCACATTGACAACTATTCTAAGTGTTTCTAATTCAAACTGAATGGGAAAAATAGGAGTCTTACCATAAACCAGCCCATATGGTGAAAATCCAATAGTTGTCTTCCATGTTGTATTGTATTCCCATACAACTTCAATTAACCTATCTGACCAATCATTCTTCTTAGATGAAACTATTTTTGTGAGAATATTTTCTAATTCTCTATTGGTTACCTCAACTTGTGCATTGGCTTGGGGGTGGTAAGGCGATGATTTCTTGTGTTGAATTTGATATCTCTCAAGAAATAATTGAAGCATTATAGACATGAAATGGGGCCCTTGATCTGAAACAAGTTCTTTAGGTGCTCCAAATCTTTGTATAATATTCTTGTATATGAAGTCCACAATTTTTTCCTCTTTCATAGCTAGCAATTCCTTGACTTCAGCCCATTTTGTAACATAATTAGTACATACCAGTATATAATGATTTCCCTTGGATGGAGGATCTATTGGTCCAACAAAATCAATACCCCATTTTTAAATGGTTCAAGTGATACTTGTGTTTGTAATGGAATATTTGTTGATCATGCAGGTCTCCCCATTCTCTGACATTGATCAAAATGTTTGATGTATTGAGATGTATCCTTAGTCATAGTAGGCTAGAAGTAGCTTGCTCCTAAAATTTTATGAGTTGTTCTTGTGGTAGAGTAATCTACTGCCCCTGGTTCATCATGAAATGCCTTTAATATATCATATACCTTAGTTTCCTACACACATATTCTCATTATATGATCTGGGAACATTTTAAACAAAAACCCATTAATCCATTCAAAATGAGAGCTTTCCCTAATCAATTTATTTTTCCATTTTGATGAAAAATAGGAAGGATATTTCCCAATTACTAAGTAATTTGCAATATCAGAAAACCATGGTGATTGGATTGATATTGCAAATGTGTTCATCAGGAAACACATCTTCCACAAGTTCATCATTACCCTGCAAAACTATTCTTGATAGGAAATCAGCTACAACATTATCTCTACTAGGCATATCAATGATAGTTATATCAAATTCTTGGAGTTAAAATAACCATCTAATTATGCATCCTCCCACAACAACTTTATTCATGAGATAATGAATAGTTGCATGGTTAGTATGCAAAAAAATTTTATATCCAATGATATAATGTCAAAATTTATTTATAGCGAACACAACTGATAGGAATTCCTTCTCAGTAGTGGTTTAATTCAGTTATGTTGGATTGAGGTTTTCGCTTATATAATATATGGAATGCATTTCTCTAGATTCATCTTTTTTTCCAAGGACTACTCTAATTGCAAAATTAGAGATATCGATATTAATATGAAATGGTTCACCCCAAATAGGACTAGCTATAACAGGTGATGTTGTTAACGCCTGCTTAATTTGATCAAATGACTCCTGACAAGATGAAGTCCATACAAATTTAGATTCTTTCTTTAATAAAGTAAAGAGTGGACCTGAAATTCTACCGAATCCCTCAATAAACCTTTGATAATAACCAAAGTGTCCTAAAAAACTCCTTACATCAGTTTTACTCCTAGGCACAGGTATTTGCAAAATGATTTCAATTTTCTTTTGGTCTACTTTGATTCCTTCATTTGACACATGATGCCCTAGAACAATTCCTTATGTCATCATTAACAAACTCTTCTCATGATTTAATGAAATTATATGTTTGTTACATCTATTTAGGACTCTATCCAGGCTTTCCAAGGATTCCTCATAAGTTTTCCCCATGGACTGTGAAGTCATCCATATAAACCTCTACACATGTTAAATCTGAAAAAATGGCAAGAACAACACGTTGAAAAGTAGTAGGAGAAGTACACAACCCAAAAGGTAAAACCCTATAAGAAAAGGAACCCCATGGAAATATAATGTAGTTTTATCTTGATCCTCTAAAGCCACCTGTATCTAGTTATGTCCACTAAATCCATCAAGGAAAGAAAAATAACTACTTCTAAATAAGTTATCCAATACTTGATCTATGAAAGGTAATGGAAAATAGTCTCTTTTTGTAGCCTTATTCAGTTCTCTATAATCTATACACACTCTCAATTTTCCATTTTTCTTAGGTACAATTACCAATGGAGAAACCTATTTTTTGTATGAAATAGGATAAATGAATCCTACTTGGAGAAATATCTCTATTTCTAACTTGACAAAATCTCTTAGATCAGGGTTAATCCTTCATTGGGGTTATCTGACAGGTTTGACATCCTCGGTATAAATGTGGTGTGTACAAACGTCTGGATGAATTCCTCTCATATCCTTATAATCCCAAGCGAAGGCTCCTATATTTTTCTCTAAAATTCCTTTTAGCCCTTCTTCTTGTTTTGTTGTTAATGCACTATTGATAAGTAAAGGTTTGTTAGCTTAAATTAGGATTTGTTTCATCTTTTCTTGAAGATTCAAAGGGTCACCAATTAATGTGTTTAATGGGAAAGGATATGGGAGAATTTGATGAATTAATTAATTCTCATGTTGTTTTGTGATGTTAGCAAAAGGAAAACAAGATGAAGCTTCAAATTTACTGCATTCTCCTAGATCCTCTTCTCTTATGTTCACAAAATTCTGATATTCGTTAGCATGTTTCACCAAGGTCATCATTGCAAAGCCTCTTATCTCTTCATCCTTGGAATCAAGATCATCAATCCATATTTGATTTTTCAAATGTTAAAGGTGGTTTGGTTGGTAGATACAACATTACTTCTTTTTGTTTTATTCGATTTGAAATAGTCATAATATGTAACCTACAATAAATGAGTGCAATGACAGTTGCTAGCCAAGGTCTTCCTAAAACAATAGGATAACCCATCTTCCTTTGTTTAGTTTTTAACACAAGGATATCAACAAGATAATCCCAAGTGTCAATAGTGATAATGACATCTTTTAGAATTTCCTTAGGTTTTGCAATTGATTGGTCAAATAATTGTAGAACTGTAGTTGTGGGTTTAACATTCATAACCCCAATCTTTTTAGCTTTTTTTGTTGTAAAACATGAATGGCTTTTCCTAAATCAATAAGAACATTCTGAATTTCAATACCATTAATGCTAAGGGTTATCATAGGACTTCTTGGGTCACCATATTGTTGTGGAATTAGCTTTCCTAAGAGGACATCTGACAACTTTCCTCCTACCTAAATTATATGGGGAAACTTCTTTTTCCTCCAAGGTGTCTTAATACACAAAGATTTAACCACCTGGTTGATCTCTAAAATATCACAAATAGCCCTTAACAGGGGAATTTCAATTTTTATCTTATTGAGCTCATCAATAATCTGTGGATCAATCAGATCATCCTTTCTATCAACTTGTTCAATCAATGGTTCTTGTTTAAGATGTGAAGGAAATGGTGCTTGTTTAACATGATCTTGATTGATTTATTTTTCTATTTCCTTAGCTAAATCTCTTTGTTGATCTTCCTTTTTTTCATTAGGTTTTGTTGGTATAACTCTATTCCTCAAATGAATATCTTTAATTTCAATGTTATTCAAATTGATTGTATTAGGATTAGAATTATAGACACATTGTTGAGTCTTAACATTCTTAGGATTTGGAACTAGCTGAGTAGGTATCTGAAGTTGATTAACTGGATCAGAGCTTGATTGTTGATTTTTCCCAATGAACTAATTTTGATTCTAGGGTCTCTTTGGCCCCTAATTTTTCCATTGGTTATTTCCTTGGTTATGCTTCCATTGGTTAGGTTGCCATTGGGTCTGATTTGGTTGCCACTGAGGTTGGTTTGGTTGCCATTGAGGTTGAATCCACTATGGATATTTATTTTGTCCCCATGATGGTACCCAAGGACTTGTCATGGGTGGAAGAGGATTCTGCATTTGTTGAGGATTCCATTGAACTTGAGGATTCCATTGACTAGTAGAATTCCACTGATTTGATCCCCAATTAGAATTATTTTTAGGTTGACCAAAGGTAGGATTAAATTATATTTGTCCAAAAAATTCAATTCTTCCTCTACTGGTTTATTCAATTGATTCCTAATCTCAGGGAGGAGGCTACACTTACCAATAGAATGTCTTTTTTCACATATGTCACATAAATCAATCTAATTGAGAGGACATTCCCTCAGTGGATTATTATCCCTAAATTTAGGGCAGTAAATGGCTAAAGGATCCACTGTCCTTCTATCAGGCTACGAACTTAGATGAAGGAGAATGTTTGTTTTTAAATTTGCAATTTCTTTGATGACTTTGGAGACATCTGATGAAGAATTTTTTTTCTTTTTCCTATAGCCTGGTCTTGTCCTAAAATAATTTCTATAGATTTCAATAATTTCTTCAAAAAATTGTTTATTAATATCACCTTTTCCTTTTAAATTCAAGGCATCCCTGGAATTATCATCAATGCCTTTTAAAAAGATGGACTTACCAATTTCTTGATCTAATCCATTTCCACATATTTATAAAACAAATCGATACCTCTCTACACAATCTTCTAGACTTTCATCTTCCAATTGCTTCATTTTAAAGAGTTGCTCCTTTCTATCCCTAACTCTACAATAATCTTGATATTATTCAGAAACACTGTTTCCATTTCAAGCCATGTATTTATTGAATTTGCAGTTAACCCCATAAACCAACGTAAAGATGATTCTTTAAGAGTTGATGGAAACAATTTCAACTTTTGATTATCAGATGTATAATCATAAGTTTGGCATAAAACTTTGAACTCAAATAAAAACTAATCCGGATCTTCCAAAAAATTTCCCCTAAATGTGGGTAAATTAGAAGGCGATATATTTTTCATGTGGTTCATTAGCCCAGAAATTTATGGAAATGGGAAGGAAAAAGTTTTGTTGGGAACCTCCTCTTCCTCCTGATCTTTGTCTCCCATGCTTCCTAACTAGATAGATACTGATGTATCTGAGGGTGAACTTGTAGCACTAGCCTAGAAGTCTCCATGATGATTCTCTATATTTCCTCTTATAAGTCTTCCAGACCAATCTCTGAAAAAATTCATTAATTGATCTTACTGACACCTAAGGCTTAGACTTTACTTCTTTTTTTCAAAGCCAACTTGAGTCCTCGACAACAATGCCAAAAATGATGGTAGAAAGTTGTTGTTGTCACAATTCCTACTCATTTAATTTCTTTAATGTCAACCCAAGGGTGTCTAAAGCTATCTGCGTAAGATTTGGATCAGTCTTGGGGGGGTTTTGGTAATTTTGGCTCGGTTAGGAGTGATTTAGAGCTATTTTTTAATTCTTTGTAAGATTTTTTCTAAACTAACATTCAATGCCTGATTTATCTTAAATGACCTTAGAAATGGATTCTAGAAAGATAAATTTTATTCCAAGACAAATAGTTTATGAGGGAATGAAGAATCAATTTAATCTAATTTGCAGAACTTTGAAATCTAATTAAAACTTGAGTAACTACTTGAAAATAAAATATTCCATTCCTCACTTACTAAATTGACAAGTAAATTTTTTCCTTTGCATAGGATTCATTAACATGGTATCTTAGATGATATCAGTTATACAAATGACCTTTGAACTAAAAAAAAACTATAGAACTTGATAAAACAAAACAAAGTGAAAACAATGATGCAACGAAACTTCAATCTAAATTATCTCTCAACTTATGAAAATGAAATGTTTTCAGCTTAAGCTAACAGTAAAAATGAAACATGGTAGTATTAATCAAATAGTCAAATATGAACAACTAACATGGTCACCTCATTTAGATAGTAAGCCAAAATAATCCTTGAACACAGTGTTGAGATCAACTTACTTCTTGTTTCCAACTAATGTGCCCAAATAGGGTCAAATTACATAAAAGATTCTAATCATAAGAACAAAAAGGAAATTACATGAGAAATATCAAAAAATTGGTACGATATAACATCCAGCTATGTTGGCTCTAGATATAAATATCCAACATTATTTTGAAAACAATAGAAAAGTGAGAAATTTAATCTACTCCAAATCTAAAAGATATCTTGGCTTGCAGGAATAAGTTGACATTGATCCTTGTAATTGTATTCAATTGCATTGATTTCCAAATTTATGAACTAGTGTGTAGTGTTGGAGCTTTATTTTTAGTTGGTGATATCTTCATCCAATACGATGAGTAATAAAATCAACATCATAACTCATTTAAAGAGGAGTCACAATCAATTCCGCCATTCCTTACTTGAAAAAAAATTAGTTATCACATAGCTGAATATTAAATATTAACTCAAGATACATGTACATGTATGATAAAGACTTCATAGTTTAATCACCAAATTTTAATCATGCATATAACATAAAATAAGAACTTATGTTAACCATCCACATTCTAAGTCTTTATACTTCCATAATTTCATAAAACATACATAAAAGAGAGAATTGTGAGTTTTCAAAATCAGACATAAAGTATTTAAAAGGTTAAAAACTTAATTATTATGAGGTCAATACAAAGCCTCATCACTATTACACCACTATTTCACAGAGTGATGCTTTTGTTTTGTGGTAGAAAGGTTACCACATTTAAGACCATTTAACTTTCTTTAATTTTTGCATAATCAATTGATCTGGAAAACAATAGTAGGAAGTATTATTCAAATAGAAATAATTGGTACAATCAACATCTGGGCTAAAATTGTGCAAAATCATTTTACATAAGCACAATTTTTATCTATTTATACGCTTTTTCCTTTTGCATAAAATCTATTTTCTGTAGGTTTGTATTTTTCATTTAGTTTGATTGTAAAGTTGTGCTTTTGATTTTGAGGTTTTTGAAGCTAACAAAATTGAATTAACAAGTGGTGAAGATGGTTGAATTGTCCAAGATTAAACAAATCAAACCAATAATCTATGGTTTTGCATGATGTTTGTAGAGGACTCTTTTTTTCCACTAAATTAGGCACTAAAGTTAGATTAGTGGGTTAATGAATTTGTGTGCCATGTTTGGAATATTACAATAGATGTATTCTCTCCCCTCACACTTAGAGTGATCTTGGGGATTAGAAATCTTTGCATTTCTTCATTTTGTTTAGATTTTTTTAGGTAAACATAAGGTGTGCTAATTTTGTGTGTATGTTCCCCCCTCGTGCTTTGTGTGATCTCAGGGATAGAAAATACCTAGGGATTTCATCACCCTAGGGGGGTGACCTTAACCATGTGTTACTGGTGGGATATAAAAATGGGGGAGAATGAAATTTGTACCCCATTATAGTTGTGTCATAATTCATGAAGCTTTGATTGCTTAGGGTGATTCCAAGCTAGGAGTGAAGAGCTGGTTTAAGATTTCCTAGTAGAAGTTCCCAGCCCATGCTTGTGATGTACTAGTTTTCATGGTTGTGCCTCACATACCCTCTTGGTGTTTAGAGGATGACTTAGAAAAATATTGTGCAACCTAGATAAGGCCTTCAAATGTAGCTAGTGTAGTGCAAGGGATGAATATCATACCTTGAAGTTACCACGTACTCCCTTAGGTTGAGATATAAATCTTTGGGTAGGGCTTGAAATCCCCCCAAGGAGAGAGAGAAGGTGTGCCTGTGGTGTTCATTGATGAATCTGTGTCATTCCATCTCTACCTATATACCTTCACAAGAAAGGGTGTCTCGCTAGAGTATCAAGGAGTATTAACCCAAGCATGATTTAGTGGTGGGTCTACACTAGTCTATAAAGCCATTTGAATAATTTAGGTTTGTGAAAAAGTGCTTGAAGTGTCTTCTTGTGCAATACCAGTGGAAAAAAATCAGCCAAGGGGCTGAGGATTGACCATACCCCACAAAAATTGATCAAACTTGGCCATTGTATTTTATTGTTTGCTAAATCTCTTGCCAAAACATTCAGACTAAAAAAACTATGCCTATGACGAAAATCTTTGTGTTTCTGTAAAAAAATGTTACACCTATCCCTTAAGTCCATGCGCCTACGCCTATGTCCTTTGAAATGATTCTTACATTGGCTCTGTCTGCAAAGATACACCTATGTTTGGCCCTAAAACTTAAGTATCCTAATAGTGATCTCATAGGGTTCCCTAATTAGTGTGATAGATTCTACAACTCAATCATTTCATGACCATCATTTACCCCGACCACTAGTAGAATTTAGCAAATAAATGACTAGGTGACTAATTTTTTTAGTCAAAACAACTAAAAATGACTAAATTCTACTCATTTTTTGCAACTTAACTATAAATGAGTAGATAAATGACTAATTTGGTCATTGACTAAAAAATTTTTTAGTCACAGAAATAAAAATGACTAAATAGTTAGTCATCAAATCCAAAGTAGACAAAATTTTAAAAAATAATTCGGTGAATTATTGGTGTGATATATTCATGCACGTGATGTATTGGCATGGTTATTCATGTTCATTGCAGATTCATTCATCTCGCTTGACCTCGCTTCAATCGTTCATTGTAGACCTTGCTTCATTCATTAGCCTGGCATGAGGCATTTTGATTAGTTATAACAACTACTTGCATGGGCGATAAGGATTCAAAGAGAACTTGGAGACTTCTAAAAAGTTGGGCAAGGGTAAGGAATGTTAGAGTAATTGGACATTTACTTTATTAATTAAACAATATTTGTTTAATTACATAAAGTTCACTTTTACCTTTTTTTCACTTAAGCTAACATTAGGTGCATAATAATTAATTACTTTATTAATTATTATTGTGCAAGCCTAGGGTTTTCCTTTTTAGGGTTTTCATCTATATATGGTTGAAAACTATCTTTTGTATCATTATTCATTTTACATTTTCAGGTGAATACATTGCTCCACATTCTTGAGCATTTTCTTTGTTGCTTCTCTTTGCTTCTCCTTGTAACAGGTTATTTCCTTGCAGAGGTCATTGGGCTCCTATGAAGTTGTATCTTCTCAACTCCAACATGGTATTAGAGCTTCAGATCTGTAGTTGCTTGTTCTTGTTTTGAGTTTTTTGCATTGGAAGCAAATCTAGGGTTCTAAGGTTTCTTCTTGTGGATTCAGCATACTCAAAATTTTAGGTTCACTTTGGGCCCAAACGGACAGTGCCATTGGATTCGTAGCACCCAAAAACCCCTAAATCAACTGTCAAATCGTCGATTTTGGTTACAGTCAACCAGGGATGCAATAAAAATTTCAGGGTTTGGCCATACGGCCCCCACAGCAAAAAGAATCGCAAAAAAATTTAAAAAAATTTAAAAAAAAACTAAGGTTTTTTGTTTTTTTCGGCGGCTCGTTCAAAATTTTCGGCCACTGGCCGCATCGCCAAGTGGCCACCAACCACCAGCGGTTCGCCTCTGCGTCATGCTCCGCCCGCCGTGCTCGGCTGCCTCCCACTCCATTTGACTCCGACGCCACCCACTCCACCCAGCTCGGTCGCCTCTGCTTCCCGCCACGCTCGCCAAGCTCCACCTCGTGCTACTGCGTCCGCTCCGAGCTCGCCAAGCTCACCGCTAACGCCGACAACCGACTTTGCAGGCTCAGCCAACCCCTGTCCGCCCCTCCAGCCCCCGTGGGCTTCAAATCCTGTCGCCAGGTCCCATGGGTGACTGTGGGTTAACTGCCCCAACTCCCTGGTCAGCCCAGGTGACCAGGGGCTATTTTTTTTAGCTTCCAGGTGCTAAAGGGGGTCTAATCGGGCATTTTATGCTCTCTCACAAAATCGGACATAACTCTGGCATTTTAGCTCGCTTTTCGAATAGAAAGAAGTTTTGGAAAGCTGGTTTTGGCACCAATCTGATGGTGTAGGTATTTTTTAAAAATTTTACTAGTCTGGATATTTTTTTTCCAGTCAAATTGAGGTCTTCTTTCTTCACTTTGAGTGTCATAGAAGGTGCAAACGGACTTCGTTTTTCAAACTCGAATAGGCATTGGAAATCTCTCAACATGATCTATTCAGTGATGTGATTTATTTTATCAGATTTTTCACTAAGTACATGAGAATTTATTTTGAATTATTTTTTTCTTTCTCATTGCTTCCTTCTTCTCCGTTTGTACTAGGGTTTGGGTTTATCTTTTCTGGGGGGTGTTTTTTCTCTTACTTTCTGTCATTTATATCAGAAAACTAGAACACCAAAACTCTCAAAAAACACAAACCCTTCTACATCTTCTATCTATTTTGAAAGATCACATAATAATAAAAAACACAAGCAGGTACATGTACAGGGTTTCATGGGAGACTCTTCAGTTGAGCTACTCACATCACATAACTATCACACTTGGAAGTATCGCATGATGAGGCTACTCTGGTCATGAGGGTTATGGTCTTGTTTAGATGAGGTTTAGCCTCAGTTGTAACATCCTTTTGAGATTATGCAACATAGAAACAAGATGGATGAGGCTATGGGTTTGCTATGCATGCATGTTTCAGATAGTATTTTGTTTCACCTTGATTCTTTTCTCACTCCTCAAGCCATGTGGCTGAAGTTTGAGACACTTTTTGGGGCCATTAATGAGTTTTGCACATTACAGATTGAGGCAGAGCTGACTTCACTGTTACCTGATTCATTTCCCACTATTGAGGACTTTTTGAACAAGTTCAAAACTATTCGCACTATTTTACAGGGTTGTGGCAAGAACAAGATAGACACAGAGTGCATTTACTTGATTCTTTCGAAGCTTCGTGGTCCATTTCAAATATTTGCTTCCTCCTTCTACTCCACCATGGATGGTCTAGCTGCCAGTTTTACCATGCCTACCTTTGATTTGTTTTGTGAGTGTTTGTCTCAGGAATAGTATCACCTTTCTTAGATGGATATGCTCTCAGGATCAAAGAGCAAAGCATTGGTTGCTCAATCACCGAAGGGGAAACAGAAGCAGAAATCGAGGCCCAAGAAAGATTTTGCAGGCAGTGAGCATTCCTCCAAACTGCCTCCTAAGTCTGATTCTAAACCACCATTTAATCCAAAACATGGGAAATCTTCGAAGTCTGGTGAGTCTTCCTCCAAGACTAAGGAGAAATCAGGAGACACTTGCAGTTTCTGTGGCAAGCAAGGCCATCCAATTTCCAGGTGTTGGAAATGATTAGAGGCTTTAGAAGATGCCATGCAGCAGCAACACATCTCCTCACCTCAGTCTTCTTCCTCTTCCACCACAGGAAAAGGTCATGCTCTCACTGCCAGAGCATCAACCAATGGGTCCACTTGGATTTTAGACTCTAGTGTTTCTCACCATATGACTCACACTCAGCAGTTGGTCACTTCTCTTACCTCTTGTGGTACTTCACAGATTGTAGTGGGTGACTCTTCACAACTTTCTGTCTTGGGTTCAGGTTCTATCTCTTTGGATGGGGGCACTCTATAGGATGTTTCGTTGTTCCTAACATCTTGACGAACCTCTTATCCATTTATCAGATTTGCCACATTGGCTCTGGTAAGACAATTGAGTTCTCACCACATGATGTGGTTATTCGGGTCCTCCATGACTCTGATTTGGTTGTGGCTACTGGTAGTGTTGATATTGCATCTCATCTTTATAGATTTGATGGATTTGCACCTTTTGAGGGTACAGGTTCATCTCTTATAGCACATGCAGATTCGGTGAGTAAGCTTTGGCATGAGTGTTTGGGCCATGTCAATTACAGATATCTTCAACATATGAGTACACAAGCACTTGTTCTTGGTCTTCCACAGATTTCCTGCACTGACGGTGTTTGTCATGGTTGTGTGCTTGGCAAGCATCACAGGGATTCCTTTTCAAAGGGAAGTACCACTCATGCTTTGGCACCCTTGGAGTTGATTCATAGTGACCTCATGTCATTTCCCACTCCTTTTTCAAGGGCCAAGTATGTACTCATATTCATTGATGACTTCTCTAGACGCACATGGTTGTACTTTCTTAAGTACAAGCTTGATATCTTTGATTCCTTTCGTGTCTTCAAGACATTTGTAGAGAAGAAGTCTGGTCTTTCTATCTGGCAGATACGTATAGATAATGGGGGGAGTATGTGAACCAGGCCTTCAGAGATTTTTGCACTAAGCATGGTTTGCAGCATCAATTTTCTGTTCCCTACACCCCTCAGCAGAATGGTATTGCTGAGCGAAAGAACAAGACTTTATGGGAGATGGCTAATTGTATGATTCAGTCTAGGTCCATGGATTCATTTTTTTGGGTTGAGGCAGTCAATTGTGCCAACTCTATTCAGAATCAAATGCCTCATAAGGTGATTCAACATATGACTCCTGAGGAGGCTTGGTCTCATGACAAGCTTGATATTTCATCATTTCGAGTATTTGGTAGTGAGGCATGGGCTTTTATTCCTGATGCTCAGAAGAGAGCTATGGAGCAGAAGAGTTGACCCCTCATTTTTGTCGGCTACTGTGAGGATGTTAAGACATATAGGTTGATTGATCCTAATTCCAGAGAGGTCCTATTTCGACGGGATGTTCAGTTTGCCGAGTGCCTTCCTCCAGTTGATACCCTGTCTCTAGTGTCCGCTTCACTACCTACTCCACCCAATGCAGCTCTTCAGGATTATTTTGAGGATGATTTTGATGAGGATATTGATGATCCCCCACCTCTAGCTCCACTTGCTCCACCTTAGAGGCCCAAATGGGCTCGCTTTACTATTGAGGCAGTAGGATCTATGGCCGGTGATCCTTCAGACACTCGTCGCACCCGTTCTCATACTGCGGGTTCTAGTCTTTTGACTCATGCTCTTTCAGAGGATCCTTAGAGGTTTTCAGAGGTGACAGGTCACCCTGAGTGGGATAGTGCTATGGAGGAGGAGTATTCATCTTTGATGAGGAATAGTACATGGGATCTCTATCCTCTTCCTAAGGGCAGAAAGATGGTTCGGTGCCGATGGTTGTATCACACCAAGTATGTTGTTGATGGTTCTATTGATAAGTACAAAGCATGTCTTGTTGCGAAGGGTTTCTCATAGGTTGAGGGTATTGATTACTCTGAGACATTTTCCCCTGTTGCCAAGATGAATTCTATTCATTTTGTACTATCACTTGTAGCTTCTAGAGGATGGCTCATTTTTCAGATGGATATGAAGTGTGCCTTCTTGCATGGTGACCTATAGGAGGAGATCTATATGGAGTAGCCTCAGGGATTTGTACATGATGCTTCTTTGGTTTGTAGACTTCAGTGTTCATTATATGGTCTCAAATAGGCCCCTCAGGCTTGGTATGAGAAGATGGACTCTTTTTTGCTCTCCACTAGTTTCACTCATTGTTATTCTAATCACATGGTCTATATTCAGCATCTTGAGGGTGAGATCCTAATTCTTGTGCTATATGTTGATGATCTTCTCATCATAGGTAGCTCATCCTCTATGATTCAGAATTCTCAGCTAGCCTTGATGGAGCAGTTTGAGATGACAGATCTTAGCCTTCTGCACTATTTTCTTGGTCTTTGGATGATTAAGTCTTCAGAGGGGATCTCCATTTACCAACAGAAGTATTCTCTTGATATGCTTCAGTGCTTTGGCATGCTTGATTGCAAGCCTACCCCCACACCTTTTCAGTCAGGGGTTGTTTTGACTACTACTTGCCCCACTCCTTCAGTAGATTCTACACTTTATAGGCAATTGGTTGGCAGTTTGTTGTACCTGACTCACACTCATCCCAATCTTTCCTTTGTAGTTGGTCTTGTCTCTCGATTCTCACATGATCCTCATGAGAGTCATTGGCAAGCTTCCAAATGTATTTTGAAGTACATTTAGGGCACCACTTCATATGGCATTCACTACACATCAGGGGATCCTCACATTGTTGGCTACACTGACTCAGATTGGGCTGGTGATGTCAATTATCAAAAGTCTACTTCTGGCTTTGTATTCTGTCTTGGCTCTGGTCCTATCACATGGTCATGCAAGAAGTAGACTGCTCATGCATTATCATCTACAGAGGCTGAGTACTGAGCTGCTGTGCTCGCTAGTCAGGAGATTTTATGGCTTCGTTAGTTGATGATTGAGTTTGGTTTTCCTCCTGATAGTCTCACTATTCTTTGGTGTGACAATCAGAGTGCTATACACATTTCACGCAACCCGGTGGAGCATCAGCAGATGAAGCACATTGAGCTTCATATGCATTTCATTAGACAATTGATTTAGGATGGTTCTCTCATCTTGGAGTATATTCCCACCGCTGAGCAGGTTGCAGACATCTTCATGAAACCTTTGGCATCTTCGCGCTATCTTTAGTTGTGCTCTATGCTTGGGGTGAAGGAAGTTGTCCTTGGGGGGTCTTCATGAGGCCTTCCTTCCTTCATGTTTCTTTTAGCATGTTCTTCTATCTCTTTTTGGAGAGGAATTTTTCCCACTGGGTTTTCTCCTTTTCTCTATTTCATAGAGATTTCTTTGTACTTGGGTACCTGATCTGGCCTTGTTGCTAGGACCCATTGCTTTTGCTTTCAGTAGCTTCTTCTAGGTTTTAGCTTCTCCCTAAGTCTAGCTTAAGGGAGGGTGTTAGAGTAATTGGACATTTACATTATTAATTAAACAATATTTGTTTAATTATGTAAAGTTCCCTTTTACCTCTTTTTCACTTAAGCTAACATTAGGTGCATAATAATTAATTACTTTATTAATTATTATTGTGCAAGCCTAGGGTTTTCCTATTTAGGGTTTTCATCTATATATGGTTGAAAACTATCTTTTGTATCATTATTCATTTTACATTTTCAGGTGAATACATTGCTCCACATTCTTGAGCATTTTCTTTGTTGCTTCTCTTTGCTTCTCCTTGTAACAAGTTATTTCCTTGCAGAGGTCACTGGGCTCCTATGAAGTTGTATCTTCTCAACTCCAACAAGGAATTCAGATTTTTATACAAAAAAAAATGATTTTTCCGAGGACCTTTATAGAAAATTCAGATTTAGGGACGCTCTCTGCAATGAATTCAAAGGTAATTCAAAACCCTCATTACATTAAACACAAATTTGAAATGCTCATTACAATATATTACTCTTAATAATGTTCTACTACTCTTAATAATTTTCTTTCACAATCTTGCCACTAATCTGCTTCATAATGTGCTTGAGCTAAATATAATAAAATTTGGATGTTAGTGCCAAATTAGAATTTCCTCGAACAATTTTGATACATTTTCACTGCAAGCACAAATTGTCCTTGTGCAAAGTAAACATGTGCTAGATTTACCCACACTTTAGGGATTTGAACAAAAAAATTTCCTATTGTAGCTTCTTATACCTATGTAAGAAATTCATTTGCAATATCAAATTGACCCCTTTCAGCTAGCACAATGGCTGCCTCATTTGTAGCATAAAAATTTCTTGGTCTCTGTGCCAACACTTTACAATACATTTCTCTAGAATTCTCAAGATGTTGTGCCTCCACCATTGGATCCCTCCTCTCATTGTGAAAAGCTACAAAATAATTCCAATTTCCAAGTGAAATGTCAACATAAGAATTCTTTGCATCTTATTCACTTTGTGTAGCTTTAATTGTTTCTTTGCTTTAAGCTAGCCATCTGTTTTCAGTTCCATTTTTCCAAGCAAAGATAAAGAATTTGATGAGTTTTTATCCATATTAAGTGCATACCCAATAAATTATAGGATTATTTGGATCTCATTCCGAGCTTGAGCCATGGCTGCAAGACATAGATACACATCCACATAATCAAGAAACCTAAACAATATTAGCTTGTATAAAAGATTTTATTTTTCAGTATCATGTAGCTATTCAAAAAACCTAGCAATATTAAATAGTGTTGTGACTTTATCCCATGGTAACTCAAGTGAAACACCACCTTCTTCTAGTCGATGAAATAATTTCATATCCTTAAAGAGCATAGGAAAAACTATAGAATTAGTATTGGGGATTTTATTTATGAATTCAACCCAAATGCCATTTCCTAATTCCTCCATAAAAGTTTGTTGAGCCAACTCTAGTTCATCACACTCAAAATGAAGAACCCCAATGTTGTTTAACAATTGAATGGGTACTTCTTCTCTTCTCTTATTGAGAAGATACTTTGGTGTCTTAGGAGAATCTAAGGCTACACTAGGTTTTGATGATATTAATAACTCACCCATATTGATGAATTCATGGGTATCAGGTGGATCTATGCGAGTTTCCTTTCTTAAAATTTCCAATGCCTTCTCTTATATCCCTTGCTAAGAAAATATATGGCCTCAAAATTTTAAGCTTTCACAATTCTCAGGGTGGACCTCAAAAACCTTTTCAAAATTTGAGAGAGAACTCTTAAGATCTCTTGGCTTCAATTGAACATATCCATAAAATATTGTGGCCTCTAGCTTTCCTTGAGTGATGTCATGTAGTCATGGCCAGTGGTTTCATAATCACATTTACTATCATAAAATCATGCAAGATTATAATATGAATGAGATTTCATGAGCGGGTGGTCAATTGAAGCAAGAGTTGTCTCAATCAACTATTCCACAAGAAAATGTTGATCTGTAGTGAAGGAAAAATGGTTTGCTAAATGATTCAATGCCATTGTAGAGTATGGGTATAATTCAAAGGATCTACACATCTTTTCCATTCCTTGATGAACACTACCTTTTTCACTAACTATGAGAATCCTACAAGTAAAAAAAGCACAAAACTAACCATAGAGATTTATGTAGAGGTAGAACATCATTTCCTAATGCCTCCATAAAATTTTGTTGAGCCAACTCTGGTTCATCATGCTCAAAACAAAGAACCCCAATTTTTTTTAACAATTGAATGGGTACTTCTTCTCTTCTCTTCTTTAGAAGAGACTTTGGCGTCTTAAGATAATCTAAGGTTGCGTTGGGGTCTGACGATATTAATAACTCACCCATATTGATAAATGTATGGGCATCATGTGGACCTATGCAAGTTGCCTTTTTTAAAATTTCCAAAGCCTTCCCTACCTACCCTTGCTAAGCATTATATGGCCTACAAATTTTAATCTCTCATAGTCCTCAGGGTCAACCTCGAAAACCTTTTCCAAATTTGAGAGAGAACTCTTAAGATCTCCTAGCTTCAATTGAACCTATCCAAAAAATCCCATGGCCTATGGATTTCCTTGACTGATGTCATGTAGTAGTGGCCAAAAATTTCATAATCAACTTTACTTTGATAAGATCATGCAATATTATAATATGAATGATATTTCATTAGAGGGTGGTCAATTGAAACAAGAATTGTCTCAATCAACTGTTCCACAAGAAAATTCTACCCTATAGTGAATAAAAAATGGTTTTCTAAATGATTCAATTCCATTCCAAAGTATGGGTATAATTCAAAGGCTCTATGCATATTTTCCATTCCTTCATGAACACTACCTTTTTCACTAGCCATGAGAATCCTACAAATTAAAATGCATAAAACTAACCACATAGATTTATGTAGAGGCATAACATCATTTCCTAATTCCTCCATAAAAGTTTGTTGAGAAACCTCTAGTTCATCACACTGAAAATGAAGAACCCCAATGTTGTTTAAAAATTGAATGGGTACTTCTTCTCTGCTCTTCTTTAGAAGATACTTTGGTGTCTTAAGAAAATATAAGGCTACACTAGGGTCTGACGATATTAATAACTCACCAATCTTGATAAATGCATGGGAATCAGGTGGATCTATGTGAGTTGCCTTTCTTAAAATTTCCAAAGCCTTCTCTATCTACCCTTGCTGAGCATATATATGGCCTACAACTTTAAGCTCTCATAGTTCTTTGGGTGGACCTTCGAAACCTTTTCAAAATTTGAGAGAGAAATCTTAATATTTCCCAACTTCAATTAAACCTATCCAAAAAATCCTATGGCCTCTGGCTTTCCTTGACTGATATCATGTAGTAGTGGCCAGTGGTGTCATAATCACCTTTACTATGATAATATCATGCAAGATCATAATATGAATGATATTTCATGAGAGGGTGGTCAGTTGAAACAAGAGTTGTCTCAGTCAATTGTTCCACAAGAAAATTCTACCTTGTAGTGAAGAAAAAATGGTTTGCTAAATGACTCAATACCATTGAAGAGTACAGGTATAATTTAAGGGCTCTATGCATTTTTTCCATTCCTTCATGAACACTACCTTTTTCACTAACTATGAGAATCCTACAAGTAAAAAATGCACAAAATTGACCACATAGATCTATGTACAGGAAAAACATCATTTCCTAATGCCTCCATAAAAGTTTGTTGAGCCAACTCTAGTTTATCACGCTCAAAATGAAGAGCCTTATGCTTTTTAATAATTTAATGGGTACTTCTTCTTTGCTATTCTTCATAAGAGACTTTGTCATCTTAAGAGAATCTAAGGCTGCACTGTGGTCTGACAATATTAATAACTCACTCATCTTGATAAATGCATGGGAATCATGTGGATCTATGTGACTTTACTTTTATTCATGTCCTTGCTGAGAATATATATTAACTAAAATTTTTAAGCTCTAATAGTTCTTAGGGTGGACCTCCAAAACCCATTCAAAATTTGAGAAAGAACTCTTAAGATCTCCTAATTTCAATTGAACCTATCCACAAAATCTTGTGGCCTTTGAATTTCCTTGACTAATGTCATGTAGTAGTGGAAAGTTATGTTATAGTCACCTTTACAATGATAATATCATGCAAGATTAAAATATGAATGATATTTCATGAGGGTGGCTAGTTGAAATAAGAGCTATCTCAGTCAACTATTCCAAAAAAAATGTTGCCCTGTGAAGGAAAAATTGTTTGCTAAATGATTCCTTCATGAATACTACCTTTTTTCACTAACTGTGAGAATCTTACAATTAAAAAGTGCACAAAATTGACCACAAATATTTTTCCCCATTTAAAATAGAAAAATTGCCAAGAAAATACGTTTAAAACCTACAAATAAATGAAAGTAAAATCACACTAATTTTCGTGCCAAAAAGAAACATGAGACCATAGCTTTTTTCTTACTATTATGCTTTGATATATTTTTCTCAGCATCCATACCTTTTTTAAAATCACTTTTTTTAGGATTTTAGCCATAGCAACAAGGTAGTGAATTGTTTGATAAAATGCTTTGGTACACATGTATGAAAAATGTGGTAGCATAGAAAAGGAAATGAACTTTGGGAAAAATCCCTCAAATTAACTTTGGTCTTATGGTGATGGAATTCCATGACGAATGGAATGACAAGAGAATTTTTATGGATTATCATGACATTCCATCGCCATTAGGCTACATTTCCTTGAGGCATTTTTTCAACCAGTTCATTGCATTGTCTATTCTATTGATTACTATTATACTTTGATAGATTTTTTCCAAGCATCCTTAACCTATTCAAAAGAACTTGTTTCAAGATTTTAGCCATAGAAACAAGGCAGCAAAATTTTTGATAAAATGCTTTGGTAGACATGTATAAAAAATGTGGTAGCGTAGAGAAGGCAGTGAAATTTTTTTAAAAATGCCTCAAAGAAATATGGTCTCATGGAATTCCATGAGAAGAAAATGAAATTGACAAATGCTCCTAGTTATTAGTTGTGCAATGTGAATTAATTGCATAACTATTTAGGTTGACTTTGTAAAAACTATATTGTAATTGAAATTTTTTCATCTATCAACATTTAGTTATTAGTTATGCAATGTGAAGTAATGATTTGAGTTTGAAAGATGTATAATGAAATTTAATCAACAATTTGAATATAAACTACATTTTTTTTTTTACAATTCATGAGTTAAACTCTTTATTTTGTTTGCTCTCTATAACTCTATTGCTATGGAAATTCCTTTCAATTAAAAAAAATAGTTTTTGTCTCTCAGTCTACATTTTTTTGTTGCTATGTGTAGAACATCACAAATGGATCAATGCTAAAGGTTGAAATACCATGAATTTGATGAAATAATAGCCGATGAGAGGGACATGGAAAAATATCCATGTCCATGTAATGACTATCTTGGTGGAAAGGTGAAAAAAAGAAGTCATATTTATCGTCATATGATAAGATATGGGAATAGTGGTATAAGCCCTTGGAATGCCAATTATTATGAAAATATGATAGAATGGTAGATTGTGAGAGATCAAGAGGCAACACACATAGATGAAGTGGTACCAAACATAGATGAAGAGGAGAAAATGCTAGATGAAAGGTTTGAAGTTGATAGAATGTTGAATGAGGGCATAAACTATTATTGGGCCAAGTTGAATGAGGATGCTTCAAATCCTTTGTATGATAATTGCATGTTAAGTCATTTGACAACAATCCTTCAAATTCTTAACTTGCAAGTGGTGTTTGGTTGGAAAAATGAGAGTGTAGATCAGTTATTGGAATTATTAAGTTTGTTGTTACCACCTCACTCCACATTGCCAACAAAACAAAGTCAATGTAGAAAGGAAATCACTAAGCTAGGCTTAGGGTATGAAAAAATCCACACATGTGTGAATGGTTGTGTATTATTTCACAAGAATCTTACAAGTGAGAGTGAATGTATGAAATTCCATGAAGTGAGGTATAGAGAAGGGTTGAAATCAGTTGTGGTTCCTAGAAAGGTTCTTCGTCACTTTTTGGTAATCTCGCGATTACTCTGAATGTATAGTTGTAGAGACATTGTTGAAATTTTGCAATGTCATGCCCAAAATAAGAACACTGATGGAAAATAGTGACATGTGCTTGATTGTAATATGTGGATGGAATTTGATAACACATGACCTAATTTTTCTCAAGATCCTCATAATATAAGGTTGGGTTTTTCTCTAGATGGGGTGAACCCATTCTCAAAACAAAGTACTAAATGGTCAACTTGGTCAATTTTTTTAATAAATTATAACTTGCTTCCATGGTAAACAACTAAACCATTTTTCTTAATGCTATCATTAATTATACCGGGAAAGAAAATTGTGACTTCAAATACAATTGATGCTTATTTAGAGCCATTATATGATGAGCTAATTAAATTATGGAAAGGAATTCAAGAAATTCAATCTTTAAGGGATGGTCATTCAATAATATTTACTTTAAGAGCTTCCTTCTTGTTTATGATTCATGATCTTCCTGGATATGACACATTGTCTGATCTTAGTGTTCATGGATACCATGGATGTCCTGCTTGCAACTTTAAGGATTTTGTAAGGCACTCAAGAAGTTTGTGTAAGTGTATTTATTGTGGACATCATGCTTACCTTAAAATGGATGATCCATATCATCAACAAAAAACATGGTTCAATGGTCAAGAAGAGAATCGTGAAGCACCATTGCTAATAGTAGGTGCTTACATTGTTGAGAATGAACAAAAAATAATGTCATTCATTGGAAATGATGAGATTTCTGGTAATAGATATGATCCATGTAATGAAATAAGTGTAAAAAGGTTGTTCATATTATATAATTTTTCATACATTAAGGATATATCCATTACACATATTGTTGAATTTATGCATACTGAGAAAAATATAGCCTATGCTATTATAAAAACTCTTTATGGTGCTTTTGATACTATTTCATCATGTGAAGAATTTTGACAACTAAACATTCATTGAAATCTTTGGGTTGAAAAATATGATGATGAAAAATATAGAAAACCTAGTGCTTCTTATGTTTGGACAAAGGAAAAATGTGCACAATTATCACAGTTGATGTCTCAGACTTTCTTTCCCACTGGATATGTAAATAGTAGTATTAGAAGCCAAACTAACATTAATGGATTAAGAGGCCTCAAGACATGACTATCATGTCATAATGGAGAATATTTTACCTATTGTGGTAAATATATTAAGTTTGGAAAAGGGGCCAAGATTGGCAGTTATAAGGTTGGGCCTAATATTAAAGAGAATGAGTTTACATGTATTAGATCCTTCGAAATTTGATAGTTTTAGGGAGGAGGTTATTGAAGTCCTTTGTCTATTGGAACGTAAATTTCCACCAATAATCTTTAACATTTCTATGCATCTTTTGATACATCTACAAAATGAACTTAAGCATTGTGGCTTGATAAGAACAAGATGGATGTATCCTATAGAATGATATGTGAAGGTTTGAGGATTTTTTTTGTACTACAGAAAAATCGGAAGGCAACATGTTTGAGGGATATTCAATGCAAGGGGCCATGGGATTTTGCATATAATATATGAAGGATTTTAAAAATCTTAATCAATTTGTATGGGATGATGACGAAGAAGAAATAGTTGCAGGTGAAGTATTAGAAGGAAATGGATGTCACTTCAAGATATCACATCAAGAAAGAAGTGTGATAAATGCCTATATTCTTCAAAACACATCTTCCTTTGATAAGTGGCACAGGTAAAAAAAATTTACATAATAATTCATCTACTCAATTTCATTTACACATTTATATTATCAGTCTTACTATTTGTACGCTAATATTCTATGTAGAAAATATGAAGACAATCAAGCTTGGATGCATCATCGACCTCAAAGGTGCAAACGTCATGCTGATTCGATTGGAGGTGATTCTTTTCCAAAATTTGAAGAATGGATTGCTAATGTATTTAGTGATGCAAAAGAAGAATTTCAAGATATAACAATGGAGGAAAGTGAGATTTCACAATCTCCACATTTATGGTCTACATGTTTCAGTGGAATAAAAAGGCAAAGGAAAGTTAAATTGTGATTGTGTTGTTAGTGCTGAATTTCTTCACGAAACTAAGAAGAAATTTTATGTTGGATTCATCCAACAAATTATTCTAGTGGACTATGGTGAAAATAGTCCTATATTATTAAAATTTAAGTGGATTTGACCATCTATAATACAACTTAATGAGTATGGATTTGTACACGCAAATACAAGATAATTTTTATTAGAGAAAAATGAGTCATATGGTTCCCCTCTTCAAATTAACCAATCATTTCTAATTGATGATGGAAGAAGCCCAAGATGGTCATATTCCATTCAAATAGAGTCTTGTTCAAAACAAAAATTCATGGAAGTTGTTGATATAATGCCTAATGGGCAATATGCTAGTTTACAAGAAACATTCAAAGAAGTGAATGAAGATGATGATGGAGTGTTTGAACAAAACATTTTGATTGCCAATGAAGAGACCGGGAGAGGGAATGCATTACATGTTAGAGATGAGAATGAGGAATATAATCAAGTAGATGCTAACACAAATGATCAAGATTCTGATCTTTCTGGAAATGTAGATGATTATGATGATGTTTTTTCACCTTAATAGGTTAGATTATCACCTAAAATTTGGTTATATGTATGGTGTAATTTATTATTGAATGTAATAAAGATCTGAGTATAGGTATGCTTATTCACTATTTTTTTATTGATACATTTATAAATGCAATCATAATTATTCTACTAGTACATTGTATACAAAAATTGAGATATTCACTGCTGATTTGAAGTGCATTTAAAATTAGGTTTAATCATTCTTCTTAGTTTTCTTACTTTGATTGAAAATTTAAAATTAATTTTGTTTAGTTAGAATATAATTTCTTGTATGTTTTATATGTTTTCTAGATGCAAACATATAATGAGCATCTTTGATTTAATAATACATATAGATATCTTAACATTAGGTGAACTAAGCCTCCCCATTAAAAACAAAGAAATGATCTCTTAGGTGTGATTGACACTGAAAACTAAAACTGAGAGACTATAAAATTAGAAAATTGTTTTACAATATTTTCAATAAAATGATATCTAAAATACTATATTCATAATAAAATCCAATACCACACTACCACAACAATCAATAGAGGTATGCATGGGATGGAGGGACATATAGGTCAATGTAAGAATGCTTACCACAATACTGCGGCAACCAAATATGAATATCATGGGGTGGCAATGAGAACACATTAACTAAAGTAAATCGAAACCCCACAAAGGGGTAAACTGTGACACTATATTATGGTGGTGAACAATCACTCAATTTCTATAATTAACCTAATTTCCTGTGGGAGTCCAAAGGGGTGTGCGTGGAGTGGTGGTACTTCTATCGCTACCTTGCAACTGTCCAGTCCAGATTTTTCATTTACTTAATTAATGCAAATATTATTTATCATGTCGAGATTTAGATAGAAGTGGAACGTTTATTTAAAGATGGCTAAATTGAAATAAAGTTGAAATTGAATTGGAATTGAAATCATAATTGAAATGCAAATTATTGTATTTATGTTTATTTCGGGGTTTGTCATTATTGATGATAAATCGAGTGCAAATGAACGCAAGAAACAGGTGAACGAGGTTGAAGGCGAGAACAACGATTAGGTAGAGTTGTTTAGCCGATTGACATTTACGAATAGATGGGATCTCACACACTCACATAGATTAATATTTTAATGTATTATGTGTATATCATGCTTGTGAATTGAAAAATTTAGTTTTAGTGTGATTTCTCAAAAATTGCAAAAATACATGTGATTAAATGATGTTTTTTTTTGAATTGATGAAATTTAATGTAAATTAAATAAATATAATGCTTGTTTTAATATTTCATTACTATTTGGAAATATTAAGTTGAAATTTTGAAATTTAAATACAATAGAATTCTAAACTCGAAATTTGATTTAATTTAGTGACTTTGAAATTTAAAATGCTTTTTAAATTGAAATTATGAAATTAATGGATTTCAATATTATGAAATAGAATTAATATCTAAACTTAGTTAAATTTGTGAAATTGAAAAGAATTAGAACACAAAACATCCGTTCAAATTTAAAATTGGATTTGCATTCAGAATTTGAACTTCAGTTAAAACTTAAAAAGAAATATCTTAAAATATCAAGACTTAGAGTTTGAATTTTGATCTGAAGATCAATGAGTAAATGGTGGATCTCATTCTTGAGGAGATCAATGCATGAAAAATAGATAAATATCAGATTGAAAATCTGAAATCAAGAAGGAACACAAAAAAATTTGGACACTCAGAATTTTCGAATTTGAGAAAAACACAAAAAATTTCATACACAGAATTTTTAAAAATTAAAAGAGCAGGAAATATTAAATTGTCTAGGGGAAATCAAAAGCAAACTTAATTGGAAAAGAGAGAGATAGGGAGAGATTATTTAGGAGAGGTAGGAATACTCCATTCACACTAGTGTCCCTGATGTTCCTTGCATCCAGGAAGTAAATTGAAGGAGGTGTGGCCCACACCCCACGCACCCTTCACCTTGCAAGTGTTGAAAGCCTTTTAGGAAGGCTGTGAAGGCACTGCCTTCCCTCGCTATACCGTCAAGCTAGAAAAAAAGGCACACAGCCTCCCCTCCATACACCACAAAGGGAGACTTGGATAAGGCGCGGCCTAGAGAATGCACAACCCTCCCCTCTCACACCCTCGTACTTAGAACAGAGGGCGTGCCTGCAACAAGAGGCTGCAATACACATTCTCACCCCTCATGCCAAGTAACAGGGGTACGTAGTAGTTAAGGACCCTCCAGTCACAATATGAAATAAGGGAAAAATGATTCCTCCTTACACAGTCAGCCAAGAAGGCGCCAGGGGAAAGAACAATTCAAGATAAAGGCAGAAGAATTTCACAATTTAAAAACCAGAATTTGTAATCTTTCAGGTTAGAATTCTTAGATAAATTTTAAGAATAGATTTTCTTTCCAATTCTTAAATTCTGGAAATGGATACCAGTTTAAATAAATTCTTGATTGAATAATTTAGGAAAGAGAAACTTCAAACAATTAGACTGTATTTAATTTCCAGATTATTAGATAAACTTAGAAATAGAGATTTTAGGAAAGATCTTCGATTAAAAACATGAAATCAGAATATTGATCAAATTCAAAACAACTCAGAACATTTTTTTTTTTAATTTTAGAGTTAGATTTGAAATCATTTGAAACAGAAACTTTGCAAATTTTGCTGAGAATTTTTGAAATTCTGATTTGAATCATACATAAAATAGAGAAATGGATTTAGGGAAAATCTTTTGAAATCTGGAAACGATCTTTATCAATTGAGAAATTAAAACGATTTTGAACATAAGATGAATGAATGTTGCTGACATAAAATGGTATTTTGTTGATTCAAAATAAATGACATAATTAGCTTCAAATTTTAACACTATTCTTGAAATGGAGATTATTGAACTTGAAATTATAACTTTTCCTCAAAATTGTCAAAACTGAAATAGTTAGAAGAGTTATTGTAAATCTGATTAACGACTATTGTTTATTTACTAGAAATATGGTAAAACTAAAAATAAAACATTCAAAATTCAGATTGGATTAATTATTGAAAACAGTTAGCACGATTTTGAAACAACTTAAATTAAATAAGAGTATGAAACAATTGAACGTGTACTCTTTTAATTTACATTTTTATATGTATTATTCAACATACTGGAGTTACACCTTCATTTAGAAAACTTTATTGATTATTTGAATGACTCAATTAAAATATTGATTTTATGACATTTTATGAATTGGAACAATGAAAAGAAGTACTTGTTAAACTGTTTTCATTTTAAACGATGTTTTCAGTTAATGTTTTGAAAGATTGTGTTTGACTATTTGAACCATGCATGAATGATAGATAATTCTGCATGTGATGTTTTTTGGGAAAGTTACCTTCCAGGATGGGTGTCGAATATGGGTTAATAGAGAGTGTAGTTTTGCTTTTCCAAAACTACTTTTATTTGTCATGCATGACATTTTACTTGGCCAAGTAATTTTTGTACCATTGAAATAGATGGATTAATTGAAGTCTCTACCATATCCTAGTATCGAACTTGCTTCTTTCTTAACTGAATTAGAAAAATGAAAATGCTTGTGGTTTACTAGTAGTACTAGGCATGCACCAGATTCCATCTTGCTCGTAGATTGATTTTTGCTAAGTGATTCATGCAGGGTCGAGTATTTCTTGATTGACTAAGAAATTCCAGGGAAGCATAAGCTTCGAGGTTGGGTGGAAAAAGTGCCTGATTCTTGTTCTCGTCTTCTTTAGAAGATTTGCTTCTGGATGGAAGATCGACTGACTGATTCTTCTTTTTAAATGATTTATTATTCATGATGTATGTAATGATGAGCTTATGGCAACTGAATGCCTAAGTCTCGAATTGGAACTGGATATGTTATCATCCATTTTATTATTTATTGGAAATGTGTTTTTCGACACTTGTAAGATTTAGACTGAATTATAATGAAGATATATTTGTGACTTCTATGTCATTGTATGAATTCAACTTGTATTTTGATGAATGAATAAATGAGATGACGACTTTATTTGGAATATAATGGAATTTATTTTAAGTAATTGTCGAAGTTTGGAATTTAAGTTTTCCGCACTTTACAACAATGATCTTGATATGACATAGCAGTATGGAAGTTGATAAACACTGAACCACTAGAATTAACCCACCATCCTATGGAAGTCCAAAGGGGTGTGTGGGGGGTGGAAGTACTACTAACGCTACCCCATGACTATCTTGAAATGACAGAACAGTATTGCAATACAGGCTATCAAAGCATTAAATAATTACACCATTTGATTTCCCAAGATCAACGACATGTATTTAAACTCAAAATATGGGCAGATTCTAAAATATTTTGCATGAATTGACATTAATAGCAAGGTGATCGAGCTCAACAAAAAATATTACTTAGGAATCAACAATATTTTGGAAATCATTCACAAAGCTCAGCGTATCCGAGGTAAGGGAGTTCAAGCGGGAAAACTCTATAGCTATTATTTCGCCTAATAAGTTCACAAAAACCCTTTGTAGCAAGTGTATAAGAATTGAATTTTCTTCTACAAGTAGACACTTAAAAAATCATGTAGGTGCAAATTCTTCATCATGCCACCCAAAATAAGTCAACTTGTGAGTAAAAATGAAGAGTTCATAGTTTATAAATCAAAGAAGAGGTCCCTGCAATAATCCATTTTAGATGTGCTACCTAATTTTGTAGACAAAGGATGCAAAAAGGTGTTTAAAGATACAACCCATGGATGTAGAGACCCAATTATCCCTATCTAAGGTTGGGATCTATTTTGGTACTTCTATGAAAAAAGGGATGAGAAGATTATAGTTTTGAATCCTTGGACCTTAGATTTGGCCAAATTGATAGTCCCAAATGTCTTCATAGATGTTGAGTTTATTAAAGTATTGGCACAAAATTATCAGTTGTCTACCATGACTATAAGAATGCCAAATGATTCACCATTAGTGGAACTAACTAAAGAAGCAATTATAGAGTGTTTTATGTTAAACAAGAAAGCTATCACTAAGATTGACTTGGATAGATGTGATGAAGATTATAGGAGATCAAGAAAAACCTACAATAGTGATGAAATTCCTTTACACATGAAAAAGGGTATAAAAATAGGAGGATACCTATCCCCCCTCCCAAAATGAGCCATTTTCCATAGAAGAATTCCAAGTATATTTAAAAAGAACTTATTTTTCTTTGTGCCAACTTCTTGGAATAGATGTTGAAGAGAGGATGCCAACCTATCTCATGATGATGGAAATGAGGATACAAAATCCTGAAGTCAAAATTGAGTATGACTTTGCTACTGAAATTGAGAAAGGGCTACATGGGGTATTTTTGCAAGTAAGAGATAACTTATCTCCCATCACTTTTAGAAAATACTCTTTGTTGTGTCATTTAATATTGTACCAGAACAAAAATATATGGACTAAAAGAATGTGTTTGGGAATGACTGATGATGAAGGGAATATGTTTCTTGTATAAAACCGTTGTTACATCTGGGATAGTGGATGTAAAAATAATGATTTTGTAATATTTCATGATGATTTCATAGTAAATTTCATGGATGCTCTTGTTCATATTTCACCAAGATTTCCTAATAAAATCATGCAAGTATTAAGACCTTTAGCATTGAAGCCAGAGTAGGGACACACTCACAATTTCAATGATTGGTTCTTCTTAGCAAACCAAACAGTAATAAGGGTCTATGGGTAACCTCAAGCCCCACATGTTTACCTATATTTTTTTCTATTTGAATTGCATTTTTAGAATTTATGTGGAAAATTTTATGGATGGAGTAGAATGTTATGGAAAGACAAAAAAAGGGGACATTCACCCCTGACCTAAATAAATGCGAGGAGCTATCTGTAGGGTTTGAAAATCTTGAAAAATGGCAATACTATTTAAATATTTGGTAATCATTGAATTCACGAGGAGAAAGGGTTTTTGATCTGAAGGGGATACTAATTTTATAAAGTAGACACTTCTCACGAAAGCTAGGATTACCCATGTAATGGATTATGAAGAAGATGTAATAAGAAATTTCTTTACACTGGATGAAGTTTTTCAGAGGAAGAGGGACTGGGAAATAATAAAGAAGCTTGAGGACGAGAAGAAGAAAAGGGACACTAGATTCTGAGGATTCTATATTGAAGAAAAGGATCCTATCAAAAGGATGAGCATAATAATTGAAAACTTTGACAGATTATATGTTGAACCAAAGAAAAAACTTGAGGGTTGTTAGAACCAAAAATTTCCATAAAATTCCATGAAGATCTTGAGTTTTTCCATTTGAATCCCATTATTAGCCTATCTTTGTATAATAATTCATTTAATCCCCCTTCAAAAGGCCCAAAAAATGATACTTATATTATACCGCTTCATAAATTTTGAACCTTTAAAGGCTCACCCTTTTTACCACTTTACTGCAGCCTCCCACAAACGGACTCGTGGTATGGCAGTGGCAGACAATGGGTTGACATAAATTTTTACTACAACACTGCGCGAAGTCAATTCATTGTCCATGGTGTCACGGTGGTGTTGAGATAACTGGTAGGCAATGAGGCGACGAGCGAAGGTGAAAGTGATGAGTGGCTACTGCAGTACCGTGGCCATTAGGGATGGAGACCACAGTGATGGTAAGTTAGCAGCAAAGATGACCATTGGTGGATACCACGATGCTGCACATAGCAAAGACATCGACCATAGTGATTGCAGTGAGTAGAGACAAGCAACGACTTAGCGGTTAATATTGGTCACCATGATACCACAGGTGGTAGAAAGATAGCCGGTGGTTGGGTGGTAAACAAAGGAGTTAACGGTGGAGGAATTAGTAGTGACTGTCACTGCTATACCATGGTCGTTCAACATGTTGACTGTGGTAGAGTGGTAAGAATAAAGGGAAGATTCGCAGCAATGTGTAAATGAAATATTAAAGACATGAGAAAGTATTAAGGAAAAAATTAAAAGCTCGACTATTATAAAATATTTAATTTACCTTTTAAATCTTTGTTATAGAATTTCAAATGGATGTAACAGAAAACTAAAGGGTTGCAACACTTGGAATGTAATGTATAAATGATTTGAAAATTCAGTTGGGAGAGAAAAAAGAGAGAAGTAGTAGTTAGACTATAGGAGTTAGATTTTTCCTGAAAAGGGACTGGGGAATGCAAATAATGTATAGACCTTTTTGAAGCAGAATTAATGGAAAAATTATTTTGAATTGGTAAAACTCATTCTATTTTTAGTTGTTGAGTTGTAATCATTTACATTTCTTATCCAGTTGTCTCCAACTTGAAGTCCTTTGATTATTTAAATCAATATATCAAGCATATGTTTGATTTAACAAGGTGCATTTTACCTCATTGTGTGATTTTTATTTGCTGGTGTTTGCAAGTCTGAATTAAATTCCTTCAAGTAAGTCATAGTAACTCAAGATTTCTTTTGGATTGTTGAAGTAGAATTTGGTGAGAAAACATTCCAGCCTTATTTATGTAAGCCATAAAAAAATGAAATAATATTCCAATCATGAGATTTCATTTTATAAATTGCCTAACAACTTGAATTAAACCATAGAATGAAACACACACAATTCTTCTTAATTTTGACTCTATTGCCCATGTGGAAGGAAGGCACTGATCTACCTCAACCTAGAGATAAATTTCATATCAAAAAACTTATTCAAATCCTTTGTTTGCGCAGTAGGAGTACGTGTAGAAATTTTATTTGTCCACTATCATTTGCCATTGTGGATAGATTGATCAACCAGGAAGCACATCTTAAATCTACAACATACACATAGGTGCACCCACCTAGGTTTTGCAGAGCCTAAAGAGAAGAAGGTTCAACTATATTGGTTGGCCTTGTTAGTTGGCCAAAAGCATTGTGAGAGCTTGGAAACCTCTCATGGTTCAAACCTACATTTTTGAGAACCAACAAATCGGCGACTCTACTGGGGATTACTCAAGAAGATTTTCAGCCTTTCCATTTATAGAGTCAACAAATTTTCAAATTGTTTTGGAGATTTTTCTGGGGGAAAACCAAAAAAATCCATTTCATTTTCCTACTTTTGGAAAATTAGGTGGCGTGTCTATTTAACATTGATAAATAATGCATAGATATTATGGAGTAGTAACATTTTGTGAAGATGTCAGGAGCAAAAATAAAACATCAAACAATGAAAGAATTGGAAGAAATGGAACAACAAATTTTATACTAGAAACAAAAACCACTACAATTGAAACAATGAATGTTTCAATTGGGAGTCGAATATGTTCCAAATACTTCACCGAATAGGCCATCCTATGGTGAGAGTGAAGACACAAATACCAGGAGATCTTGGACACCACAGGCACCACATGATACAGCTAAGAACTTTGACAATGAAGGTAATGTGCTATATTCACAACAAAACACTTATGCACCACAACCATCACATCAGATGAATATTCATCATCCATTTCTTGAAAAAAGATCAATGATCTACCAAAACCCATATGGCCCTCCAAATTTTGTTTCGATTGTTGATAAAACATTTAAATTTAGTAATATCTAAGGCTATCCAAATCCTTACCCCTACGATGAGACAAAACTGCTAATGCATATCCCTAAATTTCATGGGGAATGGAACGAATCGGCTTATGAGCATATGGAACAATTCTGGAATGTCATTGTCAACTTTCAAATTTATCCAGAGGATGTCATTATGAATTTTTTTTCAAGATCTATGAGGGATAGTGCAAGAGAATGGTTTATAAGTTTTCATATGCAAAGTATATCTTCATGGGAGGATTTGAAAGAAATATTCTTGAGCGAGTATGAGGATAAAAATGATGATTATTTAAATAATCAAGAAGAAGATGATGATGTACATACTCAAAGCCAAGACTCCATCATAGAGTCAGAATGTGGAATTTCCCCCTTTGATTCAATTTTTGATATAAGGAGATATAAGGGAGAATTTGAGAGATCTTTATACAATAGGATGACAAACATTTGTATGCAATTACCTCCTCATTGTAGGCCTACAAAACCCCGTTTTTTGCATAATTTATAAGAGCATTGGAGCCTGAATCAATTTATTGGTCAGAGTCATCAAAACGATGTGCCTTGGATGTAGTAAATAAAATTCTTGATTCCATGCTTGGGATAAAACACATGGTTACTAGAAATGACAAATCTAATAGTGATATCATGAATGATCAAATAATGCATTCAATGGAGGATAAATCTGTCACTAGGATTTCTAATGACAATTTTTCAGATTTTAAAGGTGATTGCAGCATTACTGATATTGGTGGGGACACATCATTTGGGGAGTACATTAGAACTAATTCAAAAGATTAATTAGAAGAAGATATTGTGCCATCTAGAAATGAACATATGGAGAGTCTCTCTTGCATAATAGATTGTGATCTAGATTATGAAGATGAAAATCATGTTGATCTACAACAAGATGATTGTTGTGGTTCATATGGAGATCAAGAAGTTGGAGAAATAATAGGAGATCTAGATGATAAATGTTCACTTAATAGTGAGAAAGTTTCAGATTTATTGACTCTTGAATACCAGAGATGTGCACATGAGGATGATTTCAAAGTTTTGGTTCCAGCCTGTGTATGCTTTGATAGTGAAGGTATTGTGTGTAATAATTCAGATGGTTCCATGTCCATCTCTCACAGTGATGAAATTTTTGAAGATTATCATGAATCTATTTGTGTCCAAGAAGAAGTATGTGACTTGAATGATCTTTTCCTGCAAGAAAAAGTTACTGGTTTTCATTTCATTGATGATGAGTGTCCAACATTTTTATATTCAAGTATGTATAAAGAAGACGGTATCGATTAGATGTGTGTGTTAATGCCAACCTGTGATAGAAAGGAAGTGGAAAGTAGTTTTGATTTGTCTATTTCAGAAGATATTGATGAGGTGGAATTTGCAGATTCCCATGTGAAGCATTAAGATTTTCAGGTCCCAGTACAATTGCTTGATCATTCAACAACATATGACAGTGAGCATACCTATGAATTTTTTGTTGAATGTGGATACACTTTGTATGTTGAGGGTGATAAATTTTTTCCATGTGATAATGAGAATGATGAAATATAGAGTGGTGAAAGGAATATGAATCAGGTTGAATACAATGATTTTTTGAAGGCTTTTAATGAAAATGCATGTTGTAGGATAGGTGGAATGGATAATTTCAAGAAAATTTTGGTGAGCTCAAAACAAAATAAGGTCTATGACAGAGGAAAATGGAGGATTTTCTTTTGGGTGGCCTGGGGCCATCCTTTATGGTTTAAATTTTGGAACCATGGTAGGTATAGAGGATTAGGGATTGCCAGTGCATGGACAATTCCTAACAAACCTCTTTAATCATTCACTTCCATGCACAATATTTTTTGAGGATCTGATTTTTCCAGTACATGGACATTCTCAGAAGTTCCCTTGTTGAATTTTTTTTTTTTCCATGTAGAATAGTTTAAGATCCTTTTCATTCCCTCAATTTGCTCCATTCTCATGTCCTTCACTTTTCATTCCCTCAATTTGCTCCATTGTCATGTCCTTCACTTTTCATTCCCTCCATCTACCATGGCTTTCATTTTTCATATTTTTTTCTCGGTCTACTTTTTGATGGTGAAAATGACACAAACAACGTTAAAACATAATATTTCTACTCTATTTCTCTTGAAAAAGAAAGACAACATATATTAGCCTAGCTCCCAAGGTCCTGGTAGCTAGTTCTCAACTGTCTGGTGTCACTCAATCGGTTCATGTAGCTATAATGTTCAAGGGGCCTATGTTGGTAACAAAGAATACAAGAAATGACTTGTTCATCGAGCTATTCTTCACAATGAAAGGGTTTTTAAAATAAAAGAAAAAGATAAATAAGAGGGTAAATCAGTGAACATGAATCAAAACTATCTCGCATCCAGACATATATATTCAACAATGAATGTTTTTAAATAGATCAAGAAAACCAAAGTCTGACATAATTTATAGACTAACCCATACAATTGCATGCATCTAAGGTACTGATTTTAACATCATAATTCACATATCATAACTATCTAAAAGACTTACAAAAGAACACACATTCATTTATTGCCAAGATCATAGATCAATAGAATTCAATAAATCTAATTCACTAATAATCTGACAAGATAATCTTTAAATCTAGCTTCTTCTAATGACTTTCATCAGATAAGAAATAGTCATGCTTCAACACAATCACTGGCATACAGATAGATTATAACTCATTAACCTTATCAAGTAAAACAACTCAATTCTAACACCATATTGCGTAAACCTATAATTTTTAACTGTAAAAAGTGAAGTAACAATGTATTTCTGTAATAACTATGAAAATTTTATCTCCTAATATCAGGTAGGCCAATTCTATTCTCTATCAGCCAATCCTTACAATATGATACCCAAAGGGTATTTATAGATATAAAAAATCTGAACTCCATTTCTATTTTAAGTCGACCCACCCTTTTAGGGATTACAATCATCCTTGGAAACTCAGTTAAACTGGAAGAAAAGAGAATAGAAGAGAAGAAAATCATGCACTCCAAAACTATCAGTACTACATGCAACATGCAAAGAAGAAGAAGAAAAAGCCATGCACGCATGAGATTTAGGCATGCAAAGTTTTCTCCATAATTTATTCGTCATAGTTGGAGAAGATTTGTTATAATGTGTCTAATTCAGGCCCATCCACCCAACTGTCTTCAAATTTAATTCACTCCAACTCTGTTGCAGCAAACCCTCTCATATCCTTTATTTTTTTCAACTCTCTCTTGGCTACTCTTATTTCCTCTTTGATGTCCATCAATTTATCTAGTAGCAAATCTTCACCGACATCTACTCTTTGCATAACCTCTTTAAATCTTTCAGTCCATTTCTGATTTATTTGGCTTAAAGGTAAGCCTTCTTTTACAAGTATCTCAACATTTACCAAAATAGCAATGATGGCTTCCAACTCCTCAAATTTATCATTCAGCTCCTTAACAAAATATTGCAATGCATTTCTATGTTTGAATAAGAAATCTGTTCTAAATCGGAGTATACAATAAGTCTTTTCTAGAAAATATTTATTGTCTTCTTCTAATATTGACTATTCTAGGAGGGTAGTATTAGGTAACTTATTGACCTCTTTCAACTTCTGGATGTTTTCCTTGTACTCCTCCTCTTGTGCTTCCAAATTTTTAACATATTGTTTCATCTCTTCCATCAAATCCCTAGTCGCTTTGTAAACCTCAAAAATTTCTTCTAACACCCCATCTATTTCTTGATTCAATTTACTTACCCACTGATCCAACATCTCTGCCTTACCCCTCACATGTTCCAAATCCTCTACTTCCTTCTTGCTTAGCAAAAATGGGGTCTCAATTGCAGCAACCTATTGTGATCTTGGAGCAAAAATATTCTTAAGAAAAACATGCAATTGATCTAATTGAGCTTTAAGCTCATCCTTTCTTTTTTTATCTTTCAACATCCTTGACTTGATTGAGGAGGCTACCACATCAATTAGATTCACTTGCTGATCCTGGCTAGGTCTCCCCAAGTTTACAGTGCCTACTTGATAATGCATTAATTGCATATCCCCTGCCTCCTTTTCTATCATTGGTATGGCACACTCAACCACAATTTCTCCCTTGTCAGTTAATCTAGTAGAGTGCAGGATCTTGGCCCTCTTTTAGGCCTTTCTTTTTCTATCTCCTTCATCATATCCTCCCAATTGAGAGGTTGAGAAGGTGTCGGTGTTCTCTTTTGAAGGTCTAATTTCAACCAAGTCGGAGCACCTAGAGTAATAGTAATCATAGTCGAAGAAGAGGAGGCAGTAGCTATAGGAGGTTGCACATTTACTTGAGGTTGAGAATCAACCATCTGTTTTTGTTGCTGCTCTTGTTCCACACTCATTTGTCCCAGCCTTTCAACTTCCTCCTTATCTTTTTGCTCCTATACTCTCTTGTCTTCTTCCTCCTTCTTCAATCTCTCTTCTTCTAATCTTTATTTTTCCTGTCTTTCTGTCTCTAAAGCTTTAATCTTTTCTGCATTTTCTTGTTGTTGTTGTTTCCTTTTAACCAACTCTTTGGCCTCTTTCTCCTTTTATAATCGTTCTTCTTCTTCTTCCTTTCTGTGAGCTTCCTCAGCAAGCTTTAACTTGGCTACCTGAACTTTTTTCTCCCTCCGGTGTCTTCCCTTCTCTTCCTCAAGGTCATGAATCTTTTGCATCAATTCTAACTTATCATTTTCCTCCCTAACCTTGAGCTCATGCTCCTTTTTCCTCTACTGCCTTTCTACTTCATCAGCTTTTGACTTAGCTTCAATTTAATGCTTTTGTAGTATGGCATCAACTTATGTCTTGGCATCAACTAAATTTTTCTTTTCTATTATTGTAGCTTGCTCTTTAGCAGCCTTCTTGACTTCTTTAAACAATGCCCATTGATCCTCCTATGTCATTACCTATTCAGTATCCTCCTCTAGAGGCATATTTTCTTGCATTCCTTTATTTGACAGTCTTATCCAAATCTGTCCCAAAATCATGAATTTCTACTTCCACTTCTTTTCCCTTTATAGTTTCAACCACACTATGAAGAGTCCCCTTTTGAAATTCTTCATTTTGTTTTTTTGCAAGTGGGACTTGAGTAGAAGATTCACCTAATGTAGGTGTTGAAACAAAAAATCCTATTTGAGAATCTCCTTCTTGTGTCTCTGGTTCATCATCTGCTGCTTCAAGCTTTATTTTTTCAATGTCTGGAGGAAGAAAATCCAAGGGCTCCTTGGGAGGTGTCCTTCTTTTGAGCCTTTTATATCCTTTCCCCTTTTTAAGAGCTTGTCCTTGAGGAGCTTTGGTTCCTAAAACCAACCATTTAATGCTTCTATCCAAGACCGTTTTCCCTATTTGCTTCATGTCAATGGTTTCGTCATTGTCCCAGTCAATTGGATCTAGACTTTTAGTCCCAATGTTTAAAGCTTCATAAGATGGATCCAATACAACTCCATCATCCACCAATGTGTCAGGAATACCATTTTTTATTCCAAGCTCTGCCATGAGTGAGATAGGTAATCTTTAATAATTCTTCACCCTCAAATCATACTCATCCTGTCGGTCACTCCAAAAATCTTCTAATAAATTGAAATTATTATCAAACACAGAAGGCAACAAGGCATTCATTTTACCCTTCGATTCAAAGTGCTTCTAAGCTATATATAAACCTAGCTTTAACCATATCAGCTCACTACAGACCACCTTTTCCCCTACCAGATGCTGAAAAATTAACTCACCCAACTTCATGGGGAGCTTATGGCATCCTGTCCTATGTTTCAATCCAAACTGGGCATTAACCCTAAGAGCCTAATATACAAATTCCATCAAAACTATCCTGTTATTGCAACATCTTGGTAGCAAATGTGGATGAAATTCAAACCCAACTAGTCTGAAGTATGTAAACCTAGGGTATTGAATGTACCAACATCCCCATTCAGTGATAAATGCCATGGGCTCTTGGCTTAGTCTGTACCCTGCATCTCTGTTGAGTTGGTTAATGATCACATATATGAATGCATCATTAAGCCTTCTGAGTTGAGTCTTAGCAACCTATAGGGACAACTGGCTATAATGCTCCCAGACCTTCTTTTGTCCATCTAACACTCCCATTATCCCCACTCTATTTACACCTAGGAAGATACCTAATCTTGCTACTGCATACACAATGTAAGAAGTCATGAAAAATCATTTAGTCTCCCTAATGCTGGTCAATTGACCATGAATGGCATCTAATACAATCATCAGCCAATCAAATCTATGGGTGCCATTTAAAATTATCTAGATGAAGGGAAACATCCACTCCTTGAAATGATAGGCATCTCTTTTCCCAAAATCCCTAGACAATATCATTATTAAATCTGATAGCTCCTTGTAGAAATTTTCCCTCTTTGGTTGGTCTACAAGCTTGGTTAGAGACTTCTTCTTTCTCTTTAACCACTTTTTTTTCAAGTGAGACTTGTTGGATTCTTTATATTTTCTATATTTCTCTAGGGTCTCTACCTCTTTTAACTGCACCAAGTTCTTGGGATTCGGGACACTAAATATACTTTGAAACATATGAGGGATAAGATCAATGATTACATTATCTTGGGAATCCATGCATTGTCAAGTATCTGGATTGTAAGCTCCTGCAGCTGTCAAGATTAACTCTGGGCACTGAATTGATAGAGGAAATAGGGTGATATGAGCCAACCCAGAATCAACAATTCTTTGTGTCCTCCCTATTATATCTTTAGCAAACGTTTCTAAGTACAAATTAATAGAATTGTATTGGCCCAGATTTGTGTCGGTGATGTCTAACCAATCTGATTCTACTTTGCTTACTATGACAATAGGACTCCTCTAGTTATACCTCAAGGTATAAGGTAACTGTTCTGGCTTGAACTTCTTGGGTTTTTCTGCTGCTTTTGATTTTCTTGCAAGTCGGTTCCTTTGGGAAGCTTCTCTTGATGTTCTTGAGATCCTTTAGCTTTCCTACAACAAAACCTCTAGTTAGATCCTTGAATAAACATCTCAAATTGTGTCTTAAAATCATACCTTTCATACATACATCAGAGGTGAAACCAGGCAAAAAAACATCCTAAACAACCCTTTTTTAACATATTGTCAGGCTCAGAGCAAAAAATGTTATTGATATTCTACTAACAAGAAGCAGGCTCGGAGTTGGAAGTGGAATTGTGGTTGGAACCGGAACTGGAATGGAAACTGATTCGGTTTCCTTCAAATTTTTTGTTTTCATATTTAGTTTTGGTTCCACTTCCACTTCTACCAAGGTTATTGCTATTTTTAAATAAAGCCTCTTACTACAAGCGGAGTCGAAGATGGGATGGAAAACAGAATTGGCACTAATCATAAAACAACTCCAAAAATCTAAATCAATTCCAATCGCGTGTCCGGCTATGTTGACCATGACATCATTAATGATTTTAACAGTCTGATGCATAACTTCATGATTAAGGACTAAGGTCATATTAAATGAAATAAGGCTTAAAATATAGCATGAAAGGACCATTCCCATATGACCATGGGGGCGACTATATTTTAGGGCATCATATTTAATCATTTTAAATGCGATCACAAAAATGCATAAAACCCTAATCCAAAAAATGCGATATAAAAACTAGGGCACAAATTTAACCCTTTTATTTTAACCAGATGAATGCATGACACAACTTTGAGTAAAAAAAAGATTCTATCAACCCTAACTCATTGTAAGACTTTAACTTAATCTATCTTACTGGCGAACCCTAATTAAATCTACCCGTTTAAAAACCAACACAACACGACATGATCACGAAAAAATGTGAAAATGGTCATGCCCCAACTCACTGAAAACTAGAAACAAAAGGAAAAACTGAATCAAGAATAGTAATAAACAAAGAAAGAAAAAAAAACACACAAACATACCGAGAAAAATGAACTTTCTCAAAGCAAAAATGAGAAAACAGAAAGAAGAAAACATGAAAGTAAAAATAAATGAAAAACGAGAATAGGAACCCTACCTCAAACACAAAAACTTGACAAACCTTCTGAAGAAATCCGCAAGCAATTATCTCCTCTTTTTCAATCGATTTACTCAGATGAACTCCACAACTGCTCTACTTCGCTCTTTGATTTCTTAACAATGATAATAATAACCCTTTTAATCCCTAATCAAGGTAAAACTCAGAGTGTCTACCTACGCATGGCAGCTGTGATTAATGCATTAAATTTACTATAGCAGAGTCGAAACTGGAGAAGAACTAACACATTACTGCAATGCGACTTCAGTAAAAAAAAGTCAATGACCGAGAAACGATGGGAGCGAAATCAGAGTGAAAACTAATTTGGAAACTTGAGTTTCCAAACTTCGTTCTCGTTCTGGGTCCGCTTCCACCAACAAAGCATAAAAAAAAACCAAACACCAAAGTAAAAAAAAAATATTGAAATAACAAAACTTAGCATAAAGACTTATTCAAAAAAAAAAGTTCAAAAAGCGGAGGTGCAATCGGGATGGATTTCAATTTTGAAACTTTTATCAAATACCAACTCAACATCCATGCCGGCTCTGACTCCGATAAATACAAGAAAAAAGTTTAAAAAGAAAGACCATCAAGAGGGGAATCAGAAAGAGTTTTGAAAGAAGTTTCAGAACCCGATTCAGTTCCGGCTCCGCTTCTAATAGATTAAAACCAAAGAAAAATAAAGTGTTGGAAAGGAAATACTCCAAACTTTGTTTTGAAAATAAAATAAAAGATAAAAACATAAAGGGGGACCCAATTTTACCAAAGAAAAAGATGGGGTGGTTATGCAAGGCATAACACTACTCTACCAAAGATACTCTGGATTCTTGCAGTGATTGAACAATCACTCATCCCCAACAGAGCCACTGTTAGAACCAAAAATTTCCATAAAATTCATAAAGATCCTGATTTTTTCCATTTAAATCCCATTATTAGCCTATCTTTCTATAATAATTTATTTACTCCCTCTTCAAAAGGCCCAAAAAATGATACTTATATTATACCGCTTCATAAATTTTGACCCTTTAAAGGCCTACACTTTTTACCGCTTTATCGCGGCCTCCCATAAAGGGGCTCACAGTATGGCGGTGGCAGACAATGACTGGCATGAAGTTTTACCACCACACTGCACATGTTTAATTCATTGACCGTGGTGTCAGGGTGGCGGTGAGATAACCTATAGGTAACGAGGTGACGAGCGAAGGAAGTGGTACTAAGTGGCTACCACAGTACCTTGGCAGTTAGGGATGGAGACCGCAGTGACTGCGGTGATGGTAAGTTAGTAGCGAAGATGACCATTGGCAGCTATGGTGATGTTACGCATAGAAAAGACATCGAACATGGTGATTATGGTGAGCAAAGACAGGCAACGACTTGGTAGTTAATATCGGTCACCGTGATACCATAGGTGGTAGAGAGATAAATGGTGGTTGGGTGGTAAACAAAGGATATAATGACGGAGGAAGCAACAATAACTATCACTGCTATACCACGGTTGTTCAACATGTTGATTGTGGTAGAGTGGTAAGAAGAAAGATAAGATTCGTAGAAACATGTAAATGAAATATTAAAGACAAGAGAAAGTATTAAGCAAAAAAATAAAAGCTCGACTATTATAAAATATTTAATTTTCCGTGAGGCAACATAACTAAATATTTTAAATAGCTGTTATAAAATTTCAAACGGATGTAACAAGAAAACTGAAGGATTGCAACACTTGGAATGTAATGTATAAATGATTTGAAAATTTAGTTGCGAGAGAAAAAAGAGACAAGCAGTAGTTAGACTGTAGGAGTTAGATTTTTCCTGAAAGGGACTGGGGAATGCAAATAATGTACAGACCTTTTTGAAGCATATTTAATGGATAGATTATTTTGAATTGGTAAAACCCATTCTATGTCCAGTTGTTGAGTTGTAATCATTTAAATTTCTTATCCATTTGTCTCCAACTTGAAGTCCTTTGATTATTTAAATCATTATATCAAACATATGTTTGATTTATCAAGGTGCATTTTACCTCATTGTGTGATTTTTATTTGCTGGTGTCTGCAAGTCAGAATTAAATTCCTTCAAGTAAGTCACAGTAACTCAGGATTTCTTTTGGATTGTTGAAGTAGAATTTGGTGAGAAAAAATACCAGCCTTATTTATGTAAGCCATAAATAAATGAAACTATATGCTAGTCATGAGATTTAATTTTATAAAGTTCCTAACAACTTGAATTAAACCATAGAAGGAAACACACACAATTCTTCTTGATTTTGACTCCATTGCCCATGTGGACAGAAGGCACTGATTTGCCTCAACCCAAAGATAAATTTCATATCAAACAAACTATTCAAATCCTTTCTTTGTGTAGTAGGAGTAGGAGTACGTGTAGAAATTTTATTTGTCCACTACCATTTGCCATTGTGGATAGATTGATCTACCAGGAAACCCATCTTAAATCTGCAACATACACATAGTTTCACCCACCTAGGTTTTGCACAGGCTGAAGAGCAGAAGGTTCAACAATATTGGTTGGCCTTGTTAGTTGGCCAAAAGCATTGTGAGAGCTTGGCAACCTCTCGTGGTTTAAACCTATGTTTTGAGAACCAACAAGCGTCAGTCTTCAAAACCCTCCATGTTGCCCATCAAACCAAGAGGTATTTTAATCATAGAGCCCCTACCAAACACTACCACAATACAATCAGAAGCATCCCTTGAGAAACCAAGTCCTAATAGGTAGAAGAGACATGGAGTGGCCCCCTTAGTGTCATATGAAATAAGTGGATTCAGGGATACTAAAGAGGTAGCTAATGTACATTTGAATTTTAAAGATGATGAAGTTGATCAGCCACCACCTAAGCTTCCAACTGATCCTAACAAAATAGAAGAAAGATTGTATGTACATGGGCATAATGATCAAGAAGTGCATGATGATGTAAGGGTTCTTGTTGCCCTTAAATTTATTGAAGATGATGAGTTTATTCAAACTCCCGAGTTTAAGGATTTTTGGTTTAAGATGAAAATGAAAGAATTTGAGGAGAGATTCTGAATTAATAAGATGAGAACTAAGGAGTCAGAACATGACCAGATTGTTTCCTAGACTCTTAAATAACTCAAGATTAATGAAATTAATGTTAGCCCCCAAGAAGCAAGAAAATTGGTCTTAGAAAGCAATATACTAATTATTCCTTGGATGGAGTTAAAAAAATATTATTATTGGATCAAGTAAGAAGCCAAGAATATCCCATGTTGGTTTCTGAATTCCATTTAGATGAGGGAATGAGTGGCATAGGTTACAATCCAGGACTCCAAACCCTAGTATTTTGGAGAAAGCAAGAAGGAATATAAAAAACAAGATTGCTTGATGTTGTAAAAGAAATGAGAGGGATTTCCATGGTAAATACACTTCAAGACACAATAAAATTGGAGGTAGCTACTATGACAATGCACTCAACAATGTTTACTAGGGATGCGGTTGAAGCTATGGAGCTTAAGTTGGTAGAATATGAGAAAGGTTAGACTGATTGAATGATGAAGTGAATAGGTTATTCATAGAAAATGTGAAATTGAAACAACAGTTGAAGGGAGAAGGTCCTTACCAAAGCACATAATTAATATTATACTATCCCCCTTCCATCTAGATTGATATAGGTGCAATCACTATTGAACAAGTTAATGGGTTAAAACAAGAAATTGAGAAGTTGAAAAAGAGTAATGAAGAAACAAAGGAAAGAGAAAAGAGAGAAACCATCAAGGTATTGGAACATGTCTTGGAGCATATGGTTAAACTAATTGTGGACATATTGGAAAATGTATATGAATTTTATGTTTCCTTGTCACAAGTAGTTGATTAGATAAAGGCCCATGTACCTATATTGGACCCCTTATTCAAGAAATGACAACCTATACATCACACCTTAATGAATTTGTGCAGAATTTTACAAAGGAGTGTTGAGGTCCCCATAGCTTTAAATCCTATAGAGAAAATGGTTTGAATGGTCACAGATGAATTTCAATACATGTCTACAAAAGAACAAAAGATCAAGGCAAGAATGGATCCATTTCACATGCTAAAGAAATGGTTCGTGCCTAAGATACTAAGGGGTGATGATCAATTGAAAGGCTCCAAAGATTGGATAGATGAGTTTAGAAAAATTTCCCCAACTACCTCACTAATATACATAAGGATGGTGACATAAATATTCATCACCTCAATTTAACCTTGGATGGAATAATTGCACTAGATGTTGGGTACTCAAAATTCATCACATATAGAAAAGGGTTATTGGAGAGCAGATGGAAGAGTCACTTGGCCAACACACAAAAAATATAGGAGTAGAAATTGCCTCATGATTACATGGTGTACCAATGGGAACAAACATATCTATCTCCCCCAAAAGAATAGGCCTTGTAGTGAAGTACCAAGCCTTGTAGATACTATCATGGAGAGAGGACCTTGCTAGATCTGAATGATCACAGGTACCTTACTATGAGTAATGAAATTTCATATCTTGTGAGTGTTGTGGAATTCAACATCTGATAAATTCTCTTAACTTATCATCTTTCATTTCTTTTAAAGACATATGTAATCCTAAGTAAACAATGATAATTGAGACTTTTTGATTTATGTTAAAAGTGGGTAACTGACAAGACACTTTTTGACATGTCAGCCAGGACCAAATTTTGAAATGTATTGTAATTTTTTTTCAAAAATAAATAGAATGAAATTATATTTGGTGGAAATTTTTTTCTTTCAATAGTTTTTTGAAGTGAATTAATTAATTCTATCTTGTTGTCTCTAGTTTGATCTTTCCTTGTTATTTAAATAAATATATCAAGGGTATATCTGGTTTATCAAAAGACATTTGCTATCAAAAAAAAAAAATTGTACTACATTTTGGTGTCAAATCTTTGGTAATTCTAGTTAGTTTCATTACATTCAAATTCTAAATTCTAGGAAAGTATATATAGTAAATATATTGATGGTTGTTTTCATAGTGAAATTAGCTCTCTTAGAAATTAACTAAAATATCTTGTCTTGAAATATCTAGAATGATTATTTTAATTAAAGAGGATTTTGTGGCTATTTTTCTAATAATGATTTTATAGTGCAACTAGCTTTCTATTTTCATTCAATATACAAGTCATGATCAAATTCAAGTACATACCAAGAAGATGGTACTCTACTTCAAACCCTAAACCTCACTTAGTTTAGTCTACTTACATGGGGATATTAAGGATGCTGCTAAACAATTAATATATATCATTTGTTGTTTGTGAAGGAGAATCCTATGAGATTGAATATGGTAGTGGGTCAATATTTGGTTTATTTTTTGCTAATACTAAACAAGTTTAGGGTGCTACAAAAACCAAGACATTATACTTTAAAATATTAGATCTTATAGTTATGGCAGCTGATATAGATCCTCCTGTCATTCTTGATCCTTTGATTTCATTGGCCAAAGATAAGGTATTGATTTTTTCTCTATCCTTGTACCATTTTAAATTTTGACATTATTGCAACCTTTTAAGATGTCAGATGAGCATTGCAACATTTTTTAGGTTAACTCCATGTGCCATGTAATACCTAAATCATTCCTTAATTTGTGAGAGGTTTTCCTTCAATCGCCTTTGATATGTTTCAACTGTTCACTGTTAATCTTTACATCATGTAGATGTTGCAAAGGTGGATGGAAGGGATTCAAACCAATAAAATGAACAAATTTTGATTCTTATTGTATAGGGCAGTAATCAAATGGGTAAAATGGTGGGATTGAAACTAATGAAATCATGTTTGACGTAATATAAAACCCTTTTAACTGCGAAGTTTTCCCACAATCGAATCCCCTAATTTTCTACCCTTTTTTCTAATTTTAATGAATTTTAAGAGAATAAACCTAAATAACCTACACAAGAACATCAAATTTTTGGACTTATACTAACGATGAGTTTTGAACCATTTGGTGATGCTTCTATGTATTTTTTCAAGTTTTTCTTTTCTTGCAAGTTTAATGGATGCCTTAAGTTTTGTTATTAATCATTAGTTTGAAAATTATCGTTGCAAAAAGTACCTTATGTGTTTGTGCCTTCAAAAGTTGAATTGGGTGGTGCTTGTAAAGTGAATGGGAAAGATAATGTCATAGTTAGGAAACTTTTCATGAAACATCAAGTTAGTAATTTTTGGATGTTAAGGCTTGCCAGCTAGATAGAAAAGATATTTTATCATAAACTTAATTTGGAATTTATTTATAAATGTATTCTTTAATGGTGTTGGTCTTTACTGAGACAACACATGAACCAGGGTTGAAATTTTTGCTGTCCAAATCTGATGGCATTCTTGGGCTTGGTTTCTAGGATTTTTTTGTTGATAATGTTGTTCCAGTTCGGTTAGTATTGATAGCCTTCATTCTATAATATGTCAACTTTATTCTATAATCTAAGTGTATCACTTTTCTTAAATTTTGAACAAGGTTCTAAAATCAAGGGTTAAATATGCATATTTCAGGCCTTTATTGAACACTCTGTTTAAGGAATTTGTTGAAAAGGCTATGATTTTTTAATTGATTTATCTTTTTGTTGTGTTTGGACTTTCTTTTGTAAACTTGCAATAAACAATGCACTTTTATTCTTTATGAATTGAGACTGATATTAATTTTATTGGTTGTATTGAGGCACAACTTCATTCATGGAGAAAAAGAAAACATCCTGTTACTCATATCAGATTTTACTTTGCATATAAAGGAGGAAATATTCTAGCTAGGTTATTGTTGACTATATTGAAGGATAGAGCTACTTATATGGGACACGATCAACACTCTCCTTGGATTGAACACATTACAACTTTCTCTAGGAAGATTGACTATGTTGTAGAAGTTCTAAGAGATGAAAGGGGCATGTGCTCACATTGAAGGGCTTCAAGCATGCATTTACATAATTGCAAAAGTCTTTTGGAGAAGTTTATTTCTTGCTGTCATTACTCTGTAATACCATTACTTAGATTTTTAGTATTGTGACTAAAAATAATAATTGTACTACTCTATTTGTAATCTATAACTAGAAAACCTTTATTTTATTAATAAAGTTCATCAATTTTTCCTTCTCAATAGCTATCTTATTGTGTGCAATTTATGATTGATGCGTTTTTTTTTTTAATGCTTAAATCCTCAAATATCAATCAATTAAAATGACTAAATATAATACTAATTGACATCAATTAATAATTGAATTGACTAAATATACTACCAATTGACAAAAAATAGTGAATAGTGAATAAATATGACTAGATATATGACCAATGAAATAAATGAATAAAAATTACTAAATATACCATGAAATTAATCAAAATGATGATTAAAATTAATGACTAAATACACTACCAATGCACAAAAATCAGTGAATAAAAGTGACTAAATAAGTGACTAGTTCACAACAATCAATGAATACATATATTAGTGAATAAAAAAATGTCTAAATAAGTGACCAGATTATGACAATTAATGACTAAATCAACAACTAAATAAGTGACGAGTTAAATATATTAGTGAATAAAAAATTCCTAAGTAAGTGACAAGATTACAACAATCAACGACTAAATATATCAATAGAGAAAAATTATTAAATAAGTGACCAAATCACAACAATGAATAAATAAATCAACAACTAAATATACTACCAAATCAATCAATCAAAGCAACCAATAAATGACTAAAAATGGTTTATTCACCAATTTGTTTGCATTATATATGATTGGCAATAAAATACTAATGGTCACGTGACCAACTAGAGTCATTTATAAGGATTTTTTAGTAGTTTTTTTAGTATTTTGTTGTTGTTTGTATACTAGTGACCATTTTCCACCTGATTTCCATACCTAAACCTTGTCATTTTAATTTCCAATTCCCCACCTTCCCTATCATTTGGACTTGTCCCCTTGGACTTAGGATACACCCTTAATCTCTCCATAACCATCCCCCTCATTTCCATCACGCTCATTATTTTCCATCATCTTTTCCATAATCATCTTGGACATGGTATTAAGCCCCTTTCATCACCTCATCATCTTAGGTCACCTTAAGACCTATCTCTTAATCCATTCCTTATCATCCAAAATAATCCCATAAAATCCCCACTCAATCCCATAATTATCCTTGAAAATCAATTTTTTTAGTAGGATTTAATCTTGATCCTTAATCATCCTACTAATCTAGGGGTAGCTTAAGAACTTTCCTATCTTAAGTTACATCCTTGGTTAGCCCATCCTTTTGGATTATTTAGCTTGAGGATATAGCTCCCTTGAGTTAAGTTTTTCAAAAACATCCATTATCTCACATTGATTAGGAACTTGCCTATCCTAGGTAAGAAAAGATAAAATCCCAATCCCCCACATCCTAAGGATCTAGGTTGTAATCCTTGTTGGAAAAAATGATTTTTAATCCTTCATCCAAGGTCTATCCTTGTTACCTAATCATCCTAAATCAACCACCGAATCCTAAACTAGTCATCCAATCAATCAATCTTAATCACATTCAACATACACAAAACCTATCAATTGAATCTCATCCAAACAATCCATTATTATCTAAACCAAGTCAAAATTCTAAAGTTCTCTAAGTCAAAAATCTAGTCCAAAGTCCACCTAAACACCCACCAAATATCTAAAGGAACCCTTATCTTGCATGCCAATCATTGGATAACAAACAAAGAAACTAATGGATTCCCAAGGAGAAGCCCTTTTCAACACTAAATTATCCCAACCATAAACACCCCATGAGGAAATGGTAGATGCACAAGAAGAATCCTGTAGACTAAGGGAATTTGTTGGAAATCCTCATAACCAAGAAATGAAGGAGAGACTCTTTCTATTAGGAAAAGACCAACTTGTGCTCAACCTCATAGCTCAAGGGGATAAAATCCCCTCTTACCTTGGCATTTCACAACAAAGGAATAGTGAACCTTCCAATAACCCTTCATCATCCACCAATTTATTTAATCATGTCCTTGGTACACAACCCAATACCAATTGACCCCCCCCTTTAAACATAACACAACCGAATAATAATCCATCTTTCTCCACAAACACAACACAATATTTTGACAATTTACCCCCACTTACATCACACTTAAGGGTCACCATCCCTCCAAAACTAATATCACTTATGCACCTACCAACCTAACCATACCAACACAACCTCTTCCTACCACATCTATCCATGCCAATTACATTGCATAACAAGGACCTAGCTTCTCTCAACCTCCACCACTAAACAACTTAATCAAAAACCCCCCAACCCCACCTCCTAATAATCCCCCACATAACACCAATAATCCCCCAATTTATAACCCCCAACATACCTCATATAAAAATCCTCCACCCCCACCTCCCAATAATACCAATAATCCTCCAATATCTCACCCTTGACATACCTTATATAACAATCCACCACCTCCACCTCCTAATAATTATTTAACATCAAATCCTCAATAGAAAAAATAAGAAAATCCAAACTTAACACCTAGCCATCCACAAAATAACCAATACATCAACAATCCCCCATTAACACCTTCATACCAATACTTGTATAACCACTTACTCTAAAATCCCCCACTCAATAATTTCAAATTAGCGCAAGAGTTGCAAAAAGTGAAAGACATGATCCAAGGGCTCCAAACCATTTAAATAAGGAAAACTTATAGGTATGAGGACATATTACCTTACCCATTTGACCAATCCATACATGATCTAAGGGGTCCAAACCGGTCAATAATTCTTAAATAATTTAGAGTGGCATTCCAAGAGGTCGCTTATAATGATGTATATCTCATGAGGTTATTTCCTAGGAGCCTTGGTGGCCAAGCCTTAGAATTGTTCACACACTTACCCCAAGGATCTATAACATCCTTTGTTGACTTATTCAAATGATTTGTGATTCACTTTTCATACAATATTGACCATGGGATAACCTTAGCTAAATTTGCACAATGAAAAAAATAATGGGGAAAGTTTTGCCACATTCCTTCAAATATGGAGACACCATGCAAATAGATTCCCTCTAAAAGTACCTGAAAAAAGATGGTTAACATATTTATCAAAAAAAATCATCCCAAGATAGCCTTACACTTACAACTACAATGTGCCACCACATTTGACAAAATTATTGAAAAATGTTTAACCATTGAAAAATATTTAATCGTCGAAGGGACAATCAAAATTTATAAAGACCAAAAAGATAACAACCAGTAATCTAATGATAAACCAAAGTATTGGTCTAAAAATAAAAATGTCATGAATGATGGAGTAACTGATAGAAAACATGTTCAAAATGTACAAAGTATCCCATCATATAATACCCAAACATCACAACAAGGCAACAACAACACTATCACCACCCCCCAAGGAAAAAAAAACAAAATAATCAAACAAAGAGAAAATACCCACATTAAGGAGAGCCTCTTGATGTTATTTTTCATAAACTTTCACAAGATAAGTTGATTAAATTTACAATAACCACACCCCTTTGTGAAAGAAAACCAAAACCAGAATGATATAAAGAGGATAAATATTATGAATACCATCAAATCAAGGGCCATAGTTCTATCAAATGCATGAAATTGAAGAACTATATTCAAGACCTTATTGACAAGGAATAAATTAAAATTCATCAAAACTCCCCAAATGAGAAACTAGGCATATACACACATTGCTCCCAAAAAATAATGATGAAAAAGAATCCTCCTCTTACAACACTATCTCATATACATATAATAACACTAATGCATCATCACATGACAAACATTCGATGTATTAAAGAGCACAACACCATAACCATCAAAGCACCTAATTGTCTAGTCACCACTCATTGAGGCCAAGTGACAATACAAGAACCACCATCCTCATCATCATCTCCAATAACCACTCATAAATACAATATCATTGAACGCCTTAGAAAAACACCCTCACAAATATCCATCTTAGAACTTCTTCAAACCTCACCCACACATAAGGAAGATCTTGATAAAGATCTTCAAGAATCTAGGGTACCAAGTGACATAAATTTCAACTAGTTCCAAGCCATGATTGGCCACCTATCATCCAAACACCATATAACATTCACAAATAAATAAATCCACTCTGAAATACCTCATAATAAACCATTGTAGATTAAATCCATTGTCCATAAACATAACATCAAAAGACTCTTAATAGATGGTGGGTCATGACTTAATCTATGTATGTTGAAGTTAATAAGACAATTGGGATATTTAGAGGACATCATAGATCCCCACAAGAAAATAACAATAAAGGCATATGGTGATGTAGAAAGAGAATTAGAAAAGACCATAAAGTTTTTGAATACCCAAGATAATGAGAGGGGGGATTGAATAAATATCTTCTTAAATTTATTGAGCAAACACCATCCAATTACTCCAATACATATAATAGTAAAAATGAGAAAGAGCATTAATCAGAACAAAAAATCGCACATCACATGAACACCAATTTTTTAATGTGGAAAACCCAAAGTGGGAAAAACCACAGTGAGGATTAGCTCACAATATAGTATAACCATTTATAATATATTACAAAGGGTGGCTCATTTCCAGGACTCACTATCCAAAATGGGAGGCTCATTGCCTACAAAAGATATAGTAACAAAATGGCTTACAACCAAAAAATAAACTGATAAAGTTACACCTAACAAGTGTTGATTCAGTTCCTTTGATGCTCAATAATTTCACATACCAGAAGACATATATTCGCCTTGATTCATATTCAAACACATTCCATATATTCAATCTCAAAACCATTTAATATATATATCCAACTCATCTGCAAGCATCAATTAGGTTAGCCTAATTAGATACAACCCTTATTCACCAAAAAGATAACTGTCAACTTCAAACATGTACAAAATCTTTCCAAAAATAATTCAAGCATGTAGCATGCTACAACATGTTAGCATGGACCAAACATAGGTCGCACATACATCCACAATACATGATTAATCCATTACAATATCAACTATACATTAAGTCATCCAAAGATAGACCTAATAAAAAGATGTAAAAAAATAATGCCAACTCACCATATGAGTACTTGAACATGCGAGATTATAAACTTACAAGCTTCTAACATCTAAAAACCATTTCCAAAAATTGAAAGCAACAATAATCATCAATGAAGGACTACAAACCAAAATACTACAGGATAATACCTACATAATTGCTCAGAATACCATATCAACCTTGACCTTAGACTTGCAGTTGTAGCTCATATCTAGCATGGTGACATCAATGAAAAATAAATAAATGAATAAGGATATTGTCTTCTTCATTCTTCCAACAAAATCTACCTATTCAAGTTGGTCTATTTATTATGGAATCAACATGTTAGATACTTGACCTTGACTTATCATATAATATAATTTTTGAACAACCTTGGATACATGCCATGCAAGCTATCCCCTCCACCTATTATCAATGATTAAAATTCTCACATGATGGAAAGGAAATCACCATTCTCACTGAACCACAACTTTTCCAATATTGCAAAACATTGGAAGGTAAATATAAAAGCTATTATCATTGCCCCATTAACGATGAAGCATCCAACTCATCTACCTATGTTAACCCATCCTCTCTATAAAAATCATCAACATCACATTCCATCCCTGAAAGCAAGGTCAAAGTAATTTATAAAGGATGTGGAGAGTATGGGATCCAAGGTACCTTTTACATTGGACAACTCCCTAATTCCCCATGATAATATGGCTACACACTCAAATTGAATCCAAAATAAACCTTCAATAATTTCAAAAAACAGGGATTGTTAGACAAGGAAGGCTTGGGCCTAGACATGGACATCTCTTCATGGATATATAAATAAGAAGATAAAAAATCAATTCCTACTCTAGAGATCTACCAATATCCTAAAGAACATGACTTGTACAAAAATTGGGGCTACAAGGGTAAATGATTGGGGACACAAGAACAAGGAATATTGGAACCTATCTAGCTTCGAGAATTTAAAGATCATCAAGTACTTGGATTTATGGCCACTAATTTGGTAACCAAAAGACCTCAACGCACCCATGATAAAGGTATTGAGACTTTTACTAATAAAATATTTCAAGAGGAAGTCATTGAAGAATCCTTCCAAACAATTACCAAACTTTTTGACACATACCAGATATACACCATAACATCCTCCATTGACCTCCCACTTGTATATCCTAAATTAATTAATTGGGACCAACAAGGACCTCCCATATTAGATACATTGCAAAATGATGAAGCAATAGAAAAAATCATGGGAGTCCATGACAACCTACCACTAGGATATTTTAAGCAAGAAAATCAAATAAAGTTACATAAATATGCCTATTTTGGGGAAAAAATCATGTTGGACTCAAGGGAACACTGAGAGGGGGGGTGAATCAATATTCTACAAATTTGATCCTAATTAAACTAATATTTAAACCATTTCAACATTAAACTAAAGGAAAGATACAAACACACAAATTAATCATCCACAAAACCATAACATAAGTATTTTTACGTGAAAACCCTATTAGGGGAAAAACCATGATGGAGGTCAATCCACAATTTGAGTACTCAAATATAAGTTTTACAAAAAGGGAATGCACTTACATCTAGGCTCATTGCCTAGATCTCAGTTTTTAAAATAAAAAGGCTCAATGCCTAAAAAAATGTTCATATTAAGATAATCTAAAATATTGAATTGAAGTAATAACATCTACTTATGCCAAGTTATAGTTCTGATTAGGCTCATAGATCAAATTCTAGACCTTTTGTCTGATTCTACTCTTCGCTTTGCTCTACTCTTCACAACAAAAATCCATACATAGATGAATTCACACCACTATCTTTATGAATTTCACATTACACACTAACATACTTCACATCACACACTTTTTCTACTTCAAAATGATATAATCGATCTCTTATGTATATCCGCTACCAAATATTTGATCATTTATATGTTGGCTTTCATAAAACATAAAATAATTTCCAAATTTCAGCTAAATCCACAACTAATTTTTTATGTGCACCATCCATAGTAAATCATAGCATAGTGAGGACCCAAATAAACATGTTTGAACAAAAATAGATTTAACCAATTCCTCCTTAAACATATACAACAACTATATTCAACAAGTCGGCCTTCTAGCACAAATAACCATAAAATAAATGAACCGAATCTCCTAGATTGTACACCAGTGAATGTGCACCTTGAAAATTATTTAATAAGGTAGTATGAACACCAAAACACCTTTCTCTAAGATCCAAAACTCAAAATAATAGTCTGGTGAAGTATACATATCGACATCTTTACCTTTAACTGGATGCCCTATTCTTCATTCTATTTTGTCGATATGAAACAATACTAAACTATGGATCAGATGAATGAAATAGGTTTCCATCAATGAAAAAATTAGTAGCCATGTGCCAACAATATCCCCCTTTGGAATTGATTGAAACATTTAGTGAAAAATGACTAAGTGTCAAAACCAATATGAGTAGGCTACCAAACTTCAAAATTTCAAAACATAGCTCCCACTGAGATTGATGAGGCATTTTTCACTTCTCTCTCTCCCCCTTTGACATCAATGAAAAAAATAGAAGCCATATACCAACAATTTAAAAAACACGTGTTTAATCTCCTCTTTGAAATATGACCAAAACTTCAAAATTGATTCAAAATTTTGGAAAAGAACAATTGCTACTTTGAGTTGGAAAATTATCTTGTGATTTTCTTTCATCTCTGGAAGAAATTTCTTCCAAGATTCTATTGCAATCCCAATGATTATGATCATAATGTTATTCTTAGATTTCATGTTGACAATTTCAGTGAGGGATTATGGAATTGTGATCACATCCTCTAATTTCTCACCTTTCCTCAGTATCTCAACCATCTGTTCCAGTCTACATTCAGTTAGGTCCTTCACTTTCCAAAAAGTGTCCATGAGTGTGTTTTTAGTGAACTAGAATTTTGTGTGCTTAGACTATAGCTCTTGAATCCTTTTCTCGATTGTACCATCCTGATCCTAAAACATATCAAAAAAATTTCCAATCCCATTCAATTTTCTCTAACTTCTCTTTGTATTTCCCCACTGCATGAGGCCAACAAATGCAATAGTTTTAGATGTTATTTGATGCACTTATGCATTTCCTTAGCTCATACATTTTATTTTTCAACTTGGTAAGTGATAGCTTGAACTACTCCTTCAAATGAGAGATTATTTCTTCTTCTTTGTTTTAAAACTCAAAGTCCATTGTTTCCTTAATGCATTCAATCATTTCTTTAGGTAAAATATTCTACAAACTTTCTAGTTTGATCTAACTGTGCACAACATGAGAAATTAGTACACTTAAGATCATATCCTGATCATATGAGGATCTGATAGATCACATTTTGGCAATTTTCTGCATTCCACCTTCCTTATGAATAAGCTACTACAACTTCTCTTTTGAAAAGTCATCTTCTTCTTCACTTTCTTTTGTCAATTCCTTTTATTTTTTTGGTTTGGCTGATTCCAGTTCTTCTCCCTATGTGTCCTTAGTTTCCTCATCGAATTCCTCATTTGGTATATCCACAATCCCCTGTTCCTTTTGTTTCCATTCAATTTTTTGAATCTTGCATTCCAGAGGAGTACAAACAACTATTTATTTTTCTCTTTTTTTCTTTCTGTCCATTTCACCAGAAGAGGAACCAACTTCAAGTGCCCTTACGAGAAGAGAAATACCAACTAAGCCAAGATTTTCTAGCAAAATCTTAAAGAAATTTACAAATTCTTGATCATAGTTAGCCAAACTATTAGAGTATGTATAGATTTTTTTGCACACCTGTTCATTTTCTTTCCACATCACATTGTTGTTAATTGGTAAGCAATTCAAAAAGTAAATTAATAGATATATGACTAGATTACCAAACCTGAAAGGGTAACTTGTCTCTTTTGTTAATTGAACATTCTCCATCGGTTGATCCTTTAGTAGTCCACATAGGTCAAAGTCCCGACATTCATTATCATTTTGTGAGAGATGTAAACTACACCCACCAAAGTTACTCCTCCTTTTTTTCTAAAAAATATTTTATATGATACTTCGTGTGCAATGTACCTTGTCATAGGGTTTTTGATTGTCGAGATCATCAATTCCCTTTGATCTCTAATAAATCCGGTTAGGATTTCAACTTCTTTATTTTAGATGGAATTATTTCTCGGTATATCCCAAAATTTGCATAATCTATTTAAATTTCCACTTACTTCCTTCAAAATGATGTAGGGTTTTTTGAGAATCAAAGTTTCATTATTCAATCTTCTGAAAATGGGTTTAACAATTTTCGCATTCTCGAAATAGGGAAACTCATTCCAAATGTCCAAATTCTTGTGTTTGGATTCTTTCACCCATTTCAATTCATTAGGCGACAACATATTTCTTACGACTTTAATCTTCTCACTGTTGTATTCATCTCAATTGATTGACCCTTTGATTTGTTCCATTTTCCTTTCATACAACCGCACGCCAAATTATATGGAAATTCAAAAACAATTGAAATACCTGATGGATTTCAAGATTCGCCACTGAATTAACTTTACTCATTCAAGATTCTGCTACCGAGTGCTCTCCTTCTTCTCTTCTTTGATGCAAAGTGACAAATGAGAGTTTCAACTTGTATTTTATAGCTCACACACTTGTAATAAATGCATTTTCCCTAGGTGTTCCGAATACCCTTCTTTCTCAGACATCGTGAGAAAAATACTTTTGTGCATCTTCAATTGCTTGAATTTCCTTGTAAGTGTTTTCTAGAAAATTTGTAAATCATTAATACAAATTTTGACAATATTTTTGTGATTCGGTACCAGCTTATGGACAAGGGAAAAAGATTTTATTGAAAAACTCCCCTTGGGTGAATGGCCTGAGATCAATTTCTAGAGGAACTACCAGAAGCAAGTTCTAATACAAATCTATTTCAAACATCAGATTCGTTCTTTCTTACCCATGTCTTCTTAATCTGATCTCTTATTTCATCCAAAATCATTTTTCCTTTCTCATTACCATCTTTCTATGTATTTATGTATTTGTATACTAGACCTTTTTACCCACATTTTTGTTCCTGCAAAGTTTTGCAATGTGATCGTATCTGTTGCAATTGTAGCACATAATATTTCCTTGTCGAGACCAATTATTCCATTGATTAGCAATATACCCAATTTTTCCATAGGTATAACATTCAACATTTCTTCTATTGACAGAGTAGTTTGACACATTTCCGCATTCAATTGATTTATGACCAAACTTGTTGCAATTGAAACACTGACCAAAAAATGATGGATCACTTGATTTCATTTTACTTCTACATTTAGTAGCCATATGACCGAATTTATTACAAGGAAAATAGTGTCCATTAAACTTTTGAGCATTAGGCTATCTTACCGAATAGCTTCCATCTTTGTTCATTTGATTTCCTTGCCTAAAATTTCTTTGTCCATATCCAAATATTTCTATTTTCTCATATCTAGGACCTCGCTTGTCTTTAGCATTCTTCTACCTTGAGTCAAATCATCAAGCTTAACATAACTAATCTTAAACTTCTCATTGTAGTCATTTGCAGTATAAGTTAATTCCTGAGGGCAACAATCTATTTTTCAAGTTCTTCTTCATTGTTTTTGGATTGTAGCAGCTCACTCTCCAACTAAATGAATTCCCCATTTATTCACCTACATTCATCATATTTTTCTTTTAAGTACTAAGCAAGGCTCTCCTCATTCTTCTTCCTTTCTTCAATCTCCTTAGTTACCTTCATCACCATGGATTCCATTTCATGCTTTAGGGTAGCATTATCTTTGGCAAGATTTTCACATTCTTGATTTATTTCCTTCAAGGTTTGTTTTAGGTGAGCATCATCCATGTTATTACTTTCTTTCTGATTAATATAATTATAGAGATCCTTCCTCTTTTCCTTGGATTTAATAATTTGATCCTTCAATGACTGAATGAATTTCTCAGCATCCTTAATATTTTCTTTCAATTCCTAGACTTCTACTTTAGACTGATCAAGATCATCAAGTGCCACCAAAATTTGTTGTTGAAGACTACCAGAGTCTACTATATTCCAAGATCCACCTCAATATGCTAAGCTTCTTTAGAGGAACTAGGGTCAAATACCAATTGTTGGACTTAAGGGAACACTGAGAGGGTGGGGGTGAATCAGTGTTCTACAAATATGATCCTTATTAAACTAATATTTAAACCATTTCAACATTAAAATAAAGGAAAGATGAAAAAACACAAAGTAATCATCCACAACACCATAAAACAAGGATTTTTAAGTGGAAACCCTGTTAGGGGAAAAACCATGGTGGAGGTCAATCCACAATTTCAGTACTCAAATATAAATTTTAAAAAAGGGAATGCACTTGCATTCAAGCTCACTGCCTAGAGCTCACTGCTCAAAATAGAAAGGCTCACTACCTTAGAAATTTTTTATATTAAGACCATTTGAAAGATTAAACTAAAGTAATATAATCTAGTTATGCCAAGTTATAGTTCCAGTTAGGGTCATAGATCAGATTTTGGACCTTCTGTCTGATTCTACTCTTAGCTCTGTTTTGATCTTCACATCACAAATCCATACATAGATGAATTCACACCACTATCCTTATGAATTTTGCATTACACACTAACATACTTCACATCACACATTTTTTCTCCTTCAAAATGATACAACCGATCTCTTATATATATCCGCTACCAAAGATTTGATCCTTCAGATGTTGGCTAAATCCATAATTAATTATTTATGTGCACCATCCATATTTGGTCATAGCATAGTGAGGACCCAAATAAACATGTTCGAACACAAAAAAATTTAACCAATTCCTTCTTAAACATCTGGAATGGCTATATTCACCAAGTTGGCCTTCTAGCACAAATAACTAGAAAATCAATGCACCAAATCTCCTAGATCATACACCAGTGAATGCACACCTCGATACTTCTTGAATAAGGTAGTACAAACATCAACATAACTTTCTTTGATATCCACAACTCAAAATAATAGTTTGATGAAGTATATAAATTGACATCTTTACCTTTAACCATATGCACTATTCTTCATTTTGTTCTGTTGGTATGAACCAATAATAAACCATGGATAAAATGAATGACTTAGGTTACCATCAATGACAACATTAGAAGCCATGTGCCAAAAATCATGAGCCTCTAAACAAAAAAGGAGAAAATAAAAAAGAAAGATCCCTAAGTGAAAACCTCAATGAGGCACTTTTAGATCATGAAAAATATAAAATAAAATATGTATCCTCTAATGAAAACCTTTCTAAGGTGCTCGAGGATGGGGCACTTAATTCAATTCCCAAGCATCATGATACATATACAATAGTAATTGAAGACATCACAAACATCAACTTGGGAACAAGTGAAGAGCCTAAAATCCATAAATAGCCAAATAACTGGAAGAGGAATTTAATCAAAATTTTGAAGACTTCATTAAAATAAGATCCATCAATTTCAACTAGAAATAGAAAGACATACCAAGACTTGATCCATCCCTCGTGTTAAACCATTCCGTAGTCTATCCTGATGCAAAGCCCATCAAACAAAAAATCTACAAGATACATCCCTAGATTGCTCTCTTGGTTAAAGAAGAATTGCAAAAAATATTGGAAGCAAGATTCATTAAACCAATTGAATATCTTGAGTGGGTATCTAATATTTTACTAGTTTCTAAACCCATTTGGGGTATCTGTATATGGATTGACTTCAGATATCTCAATAAAGCATGCCAAAAAGATGATTTCTCACTACCAAACATTGACATTATTGTGGATCTCATCTCATAGTAGGACATGAGATTTCATCCCTTATGGATGGATTTTTCAAGCTATAGTCAAATTTGAATCACAAAATAAGACTAGCATAAGACAACCTTCATAACTCCATGGGGAACATTTTTCTACTAAGTAATGCCATTTGGTCTCAAAAAAATAGGGACTACATATCAAAGAGCAATGACTATTATTTCTCATGACATGCTACATGATATCATCTAGGATTATATGGATGATTTTCTAGGAAAATACAAAATAAGAGATGGACACATTGAAGTGCTTGACAAAATATTTGATTGAGTGGAAAAATAAAAATTGTGCCTTAATTTTAAGAAATGTGTGTTTGAAATTACATCTATAAAACTCTTGGGAATTATCATCTCCCACCGAGGTATTGAAGTAGATAAAACCAAATTAAAAGAAATAATGGAAATACCTCTACCACAGAACATTAAACAACATAGAAGTCTACAATGAAAATTAAAAGCAATTAGAAGATTCATTACACAGTTGGTCGATAAATGTCAACCATTTTCCCACTTACTACACAAAAATATCACATTTAAATGGGATAATAATTTTCAACTAGCCTTCCAACAACTTAAGGATTATCTTACATTATCACCAATCCTACTATCACCACAAGAAGATAAACTACTCTTCTTGAGTATATCAGCTACTCAAATGGCACTAGGGGCATAACTGGCTCAACTTGATGACAAAGGGAAAGAAAGAGCTATATACTACATATCTCACACACTAGCTGGAAGTGGGTTGAATTATTCCCCAATAGAAAGAGAATTTTCAGTACTAATTTTATATGCTACGAAACTATGAAACTATATGATCAATCATAAAACTTAGCTCATCTCTAAATTAGATCCATTAAAGTACTTACTTTCAAAATAAACTCTCATAGGACGAATATGTTGAACATGACAAATGAGAGGGGGATGAATCAATTGTCACAAATTTAAACCTTAATTCATTCACTGAAACTAATCCTTAACACTACTTAAATGATTTAAACATTAAGTGCAAGTGCAAAAATTGAAAACCATCACACAAACACAACACTAGATTTACATGGAAAACCCAATGAGGAAAAACCACGGTGAGGATTAAATCACACTATAGAGAATATTAAAGTTGATTACAAAAGTCTCACTTCCAACACAAGGAATTTCTATCCGAATCAGGACTCATTTTTTAATAGGGCTAACAAACCAGAGGTCTCACTACCAGAGAGATACAAAGAAGATAGAAGAGATATGTTACAAAGAGAAAATATCAGTGCAACAAAGAAATTCACCACAATTTTCTCAACCACTTGTAGACATGCATGAATGAAAGAGTATACCTTTATCTCACTGCTTCTGAAAACTCAACATTTAGGCTTTGCATTGATCTTCCACACTATAATCACACACACTCACTTATTCACAACAATCTTGAATATATCTTCTCTATTTCTTTGCACTTATCTTTTTCCTTCTCTTGTCTTTCTTCACCACTAACTCATCCTATATTTATACCATCTTCAACTTTGAAACATATCCAAATTTTAACATACAACATTAAATTCAAATTAATTTAGCACCAAAACATGCTACGATGGAATTAGAATGGGGGAAACCCAAACACATGCTTGATAAGGACCCAAATAGATCCAACACACTTCATCAACTCCAAATATATTTTTCAACATAAGATCAACCAAAAGAGTGTAGAAAACATAGAGAAATTAAGAAAGAACCTTTCAAATACCAAAATTATCTTCAATATAATCATAAAAAATCATCTCTAGAACTACAAGTCATAAGACTTTACCAAAGAGAAATCCGGACCAACAATATTTCTCCTAGACCTCAACCAAAACCACCAAAAACCATAGTTCACAACTGGTGAACACAACTCGCACTATACAATGAATGAAGAACTAAAAAATATAGATATAGAAACTTCCAGAAACCACGATCAACATATTTGAACCACTAAACACCTGCAACCTTTCTTCAATACAATTTTCTCAATATCCTTGACATACATGACCAATAACCCACAAACATGACATCAATGATAACAAAAACTTGTTAATAACCAATTCACCAATTGACATCAATGAAAATATCATAATTATTTTCATTCTTGCAAAAATATCCCTCTTTTTCATTGATGGAAACACATGATGTAGAAAACCAGCAAAGAGAAAATCCTATCTTTGAAAACACTTCTCAATATTTTTCTTTCACATTCTTCCTCTTCTCTTTTTCACATTGTTCCTCTCCTCTCTTTCACATTCTTCCTCTTCCCCCTTTGACATAAATGGAAAAGGAAAAAGATATTTTACATTTATTTCCCCTTTGAAATTAAAAACTTAACACTCACACAATGACAACACATGAAACTACTTGCTCCCCTAAGAGGTAGCCACCAAACATCAGCCTAAAAGAAAGATAGACCAATAGATCCATTAGACTAATGCATCTTCATATGCATCTAGCTCAAGGAAGGAGGGGAAATGACCCCTAGCTTCTCTCAGAGATACTCAAAAGTATATTTAGGAAGTCTTTGTAAATATATCAACAATTTGATCCTTCATAGGAAAATACTCAAAATTTACTTCATTCTCAACAACCTTCTCTCTCAAGAAATGATACTTGATAGATATATGCTTTATCCTCGAGTGCATCACTAGATTCTTTGAAATGTTAATTGTACTTGTGTTATTAGAAAAGATCAAAATAGGATCATCATACACCACTGTGATATATTTCTATTTCTATTTCATCTATAAAACTTGTGTACAATAGGATGCATCAACAACATGTGTTTCCTTAGGATATTCTTGAAATATAGTCACAAGACATACAACATGCAATATATCTAGTCTACTAGAAGTCAAATAAAATAGACACCAATCATAGATCTACAATTTCTCTGATCAGCCTTAGGTGAATAATCATCTTTACCCAATTTGCAACCAGTCACCATAGGAGTACATAACGGTTTGGAACCATCCATCCAAGCTTCTTCAACATCTCTTTTATATACTTAAACTGTGAAATAAAAATTCCTTTCTCTGTTTGATTAATTTGTAGCCCAAGAAAGAAATTTATCTCTCCAAACATAGACATTTCAAATTCTTTTTGCATGTCTTATGCAAACATCTTGCACATAGTTTCATTTCCTCCAAAAATAATGTCATCAACATATACAACCACAATCAAGATATTGCTATTTTCAATTTTAAAATATAGATTACTATCTGTCATACCTTGTTGAATCAAATACCTGTCTAACCTTGTATACCAAGATATAGGATCTTGCTTCAATCCATATAAATCTTTCTTCAATATGCACACCATATCTATTTGATCTAACAACTGAATCGTTCTTAATTTTCCATGTAGACCTCTTCTTCTAGCTCACCATTCAAAAATGAAAACTTGATATCCATCTAATAAAACTTGAAATATTTATGAGAAATAAATGCTAAGAAAATACTTATAGCTTCTATTCTTACCACCAAAGAAAAGTTCTCCAAAACTACTTCTCCATTCGCATTCAACTTATTTCTGAACACCCACTTTGATCCAATAATATTTTTATCTTCTAGTCTTGGGACTAATTCCCAAGTTTGATTCTTCTCAATCTAGATAAGTTCTTCTTTCATAGCTTCCATCCAATGTTCAAATTCACATGCTTCACTTATAGTTCAGTTCATTCTCAAAAAGTAAACACAGATTTACTTTAGCAGCAACAACTTTGCTTCTTGTGAATACACATTTTGTCTTATCTCCAATGATCTAAATTTCTAAATGATTCTTCTACACATATCTAGGTGTCTTAGGGGACACCACCAAAGCTTCTTCTTCTCTTTAATTCTCTTCATTTTACTTCTCTTTCTCATCCTTTTCTTGTTCTTCCACAATTTCTTCAATTCTTACATAGTCGGGTTCATCAGATACATATCCATCAATATAAATTGGATTCTTCATTATTTCATCAACTTTAACATTTTCACTTTCTAAAATATTCCGCAGTATTTTATTGAAACATCTATAATCTTTTATTTTAGTAGAGTATCCAAGAAAAATGTCTTCATCACTTCTTGCATCAAACTTTCTCAAACTTTCTTCATCTCTTATGATATAACATTTTCTTCCAAATACCTTGAAATACTTAATAGTAGGAATTCTTCCATACCATAGCTCATAGGGAGTCTTTGTATTATTTTATCTTGCTTGAACTTGATTGAAAATATAAGTAGTTGTATGAATAACTTCTCTCCAGTATACTTCTTGTAAACCAGCCTCAATAATCTTTGATCTAGCGACCTCTTGAACTATTTTGTTCTTTCTTTCAACAACTCCATTTTGTTGAGGAGTTCTTGAAGTAGATAAATGTCTCTTTATTCCATTCAATTAAAAAACATATTAAACTCATGGTAGGTGAATTCTCCACTTCTGTCAGACCTTAAGCATTTTATCCTCAAATTCACTTCATTTTCAACCATACCTTTGAATGTCTTGAATCTATCTAATGCATCTGATTTCTCTCTAATAAATGTAACCCATTTATATCTAAAATAATCATTAATCAAAAGCATAGAGTACATTTCACCTTGTATACTTCTCACTCTTGTAGGATGACACAGATTTGTATGAATTAAATCTAGTACTCCAGTAGTAGCTTGTTTATAATGGCATATTTATTTCTTTCCAAACTAACAATTCCTACAAATATGATTAATAGTATTTGTAATCATTGGTAAATATCCCATGGCCTGAACCATACTAACCCTTGCCAATTTATCAAAATTCATGTGACACATTCTCTAATGCCACAACCAATTATCATTAATCCATCATAAAGCATCTTCCATCAACAACCTTAAGTTGATAGATATTTCCTTTAGATTTCTTTCCTACAACAATTACTCTTTTGGATCCTTTCTAGATCTCACATCTATCATCCTCAAATACAATACTATATCCTTTATTGCACATCTTTCCAATACTTAGGATATTTTTCCTTAAGACTTTACCATTGTAGACATCATCAGTATTATCCTTGCCATCAAAACTTACTAAAACTATCCCACAGATTTTAGCACCAGTATCATCTCCAAACATAACCAAGCCTCCATCATATTTCTCAAGTTTAACAAAATTACTCTTATCACAAGTAATGTGATGTGAACAACCACTATTAACAACAAAATAATTCTTTTCATGTTTAGCATGTAGGGTAAAGATTATAGTACCTTCATTTTTCTCTTTCTCTGGAGGGCGTTCCTTCACCTATTTTCTAGAATTGGTAGAAGTAGGTTCATCCTTTATAGCCAAGAACAAACATTCATTTTCATCATGATCCTCATAATTATAATCCTCATCGAATATACTATAATTATCATTCACATAATATGCTTGATTGATATTCTTACCTTTCTTTTCTTTCTCATACCTTTGTTTATTCCTCCTAGCTCTTTCCAGACACTTTGTTTCATAATGACCTATCTCTCCACAACTAAAGCATTTAAAGGGTAACTTACGTTCATACTTGTTAGAACCTTTTCTCATCCCTCTCACAAAATTGGTTTCCACTTCATCAATATTTTCTTCATCTAGATATTCATCTTTTGTAGCCTTAAAAGTAGTATATGATTTGAATCTGTTGTGCCTATAGCACACATGCCTCGTTCGGAATGAGGACCCTCTCTTTTTTTGTGTCGGGTCAATTTTTCTTTGCCTCATTGTTTGTGCTCCCTGTTTTTGTTTCTTAAGTGGTGGAGGACCCTAGAAGAAGCATCTTGAGTCGACCATATTTTGCTACCCTCAAAATTTCTAAGTCTTAGGTTGTCGTAGGATTTCCTTGGCTATTTTCCTTTGATCTTCAAAACTGGCATCCTACAGCTAGTGCAGGTCCGCCCCTCTAGGCCACCCTATGTGGGTTTCCTTGGTGCCTTATCCATTCAAAAATGACTATCTCGCAATGTCCTCCCACCTCGCAGGACCCACAATCAAATTTTCCCTTTTTCACTTGACTATCGTCCACTCAGCGGACTTTGCCATTCCGGATGCCATTTTCAAAATGATTGTTCACCAACCATGGTTGATATTGTATGAGAATTTAATGAGGGAATTTAATTCCCCATTTACAATAAATAACTAACTTGAGCTATCATTTTCAAAACATTCTTTGAGGAAACGTGTAAGAGCTTCCAGCCCTTTCCTCTGTCGTACCCACACCCTGCCTCTACCGATTCAAGTGATGTTTGAGGTGTTTTTCATCAGAAGTTATGTGGGACTCTAAGGAAATTTGGAATTCTCCCTCGCCATGTGTATTTTTCCTAAAATCTTAAAAATGGTTAAGTGACCCTCAATAAAAATGGTGAAATTTGGTAGAAAAGAAACCATTCTGCAGAACCCATATTTTAAAAACTTGAAAAACCCTTAGAAAACAATGATCTGGGTTCGGAAAAACTCATAATTCTTAGTGCCATTCTTAGGCATGGCATTCATGCCCTTCGGGTCCGCATCCCTCCCACCGACATTCTTTTCCTCGCAAATGATTAACTTTCAAAAATGACTATCACCCTTGTCAGACCCGCATCTATAAGATTCCTCCTTTGCCTGGTCATTACAAACTCTACAAAATTTTGCAAGACTAAGAAGATGACGCACCAACCCTCTCAAGACCACAATTGTAGACCTCTATCTATGGGATTCTGCTTGGGCCCCGCTGTTCCTAATGACCATTTGATGTCATCCTTCTAGTGGGCGGATCCCGCACTCCCGACGGCTAATTGAACCCGACTGAGCTAAAACAAAGGTCCCAAATATAGTGGGGGTAGAGTCCTATAGAATTTAGTCTATGGGACTCCATCTAGAATTTTCTATTCCAAACAACCTCCATAATCCATTTGTCTACATATCGGGTTCCGCCCATGCAGCAACCGTCAGGGGTTAAAATCTAAAAAATAAGTCCCGACCTAGTGGGGGTAAAGTCTTGTAGACTTCCATTTGTGGGACATTGTCCATCCTTCGCCATTGAAAATGGGAATTAAAACACATCCCTCAACTCGTTGGACTCCACACTCCTATTTGTTGTTTGAGCCCATAGCCAAAGTAAATTCAATGTGCATCTCCCTCCATCAGACCCGACCGTGCGGACCTCCCCTATCAGAATTCCATCCCACCAATGTTGTTTCGAATGGTTGACATCTCACATCCTTCCACACCTTGCAGCCTACACCTTTAAGATTTAAACATATGATGATTTTCGTCCTTTGATCCTAGGGATTGTGCATTGTGCGATGCCACTTGTGGGATGCCGCCTTGCCAGTGCCATTCTAAATGACAAAGCCTCCAAAATAGCTGCTAGCTGAGGGAAACCTACACCCTTGGGCCCGCATTTTCCAAAATCCTCTGAACGAAAGACACAAGATGATCATTAGAGGATTTTATGATATTTAAGCGTGAATTGTCTAATCTAATGCTATTTTGTAGGATTTTGGCTAATGTTCCTCGTATTTTTTATGCTTGAATCATTTACTACAATTTTGATTGTAGGATTCATGGAACCAAATTTCAGATCCTCGAGGGTGGCCACAGAGAAAGAAAAAGTGAAGAAGATCACCAAATAACCCAAGGGTAAAGAGGATAAGGATCAAATGAAATACAAATTTCAAGGGGAATCCCTTAATTCAAAGGTCACCACAAATTGGAAAGAAATATTCGACACCAATCTAGGACATATTGACATTGATGAATTTAAGAAAAGGGTGCAACTCAACCCTACAATAGATAATTCTAGAAGAATCAAAAGCAGTGGGTTGGCTAAGGCTACTAGGTTCCTACGGGCTCTCATAGCCCCTGAGTTTGTAATGGCCTGTAGAGAGGTGAGAACATATTGGCTAACCTATCTGCCAAGTCAATAGGGAGGAAATTTTACTCGCTACCTTCAACAAGGTGGAAGAGACACCTATGGAATATGGTAAGCAAATGTGGGATGTTGATCCCCTCAATTGTAAGAAAATAAACAATTAGTACTGGCTTAAGGAAAAGAGGGGTAGCGCTAATAAAGTGCCCCAAGAGCTCTAATGAAGTGACTTCTACAAATATTACCATGACTTGGTAACTATTTTGAGAAGAGCTATGGGCCTCCCAACTATGGCCTTCTTTTAGGAGTGGTGTTGTACTTAATTGAAAGGATAATTTGAGGGGACACCAAATTCTACTGGGTTAGACTGATTACCAATTTCTTGCATGAGAAATTTGTGGTAGTGAAGAAAACCTCACGGTTCTATATGACATCATACCTAGTCTACTTGATTGCCGATTGTGCCCAATATAGGGGTTTATTTGTGGCACCAAACCCAACTCCAGAAAGGGAGCTAAAGGTGTATGACAAGTACCCTCAGCTCCAATACAAGAATTTAAAGAGGGACTACTATAGATTCAATGATGGCTTCATAGGTCATATCATCATAATTCTTAGGGGTGACCCTAAAAGAAGGGTCTCACAAATTTCTAACACTTTTATCTGCCAGTTTGGCTTCTTATTCATAGAATTCCCAAAGTTCACCTACATTCAAGCCGAGGTTTTCTCTGAGAAACCATATAAGCTACCCTAGTACCCAAATGATTGGTTGATTTTTCTTGACTTCTCTTAGCAACTACAACAAGCACACATCCTCTTCAATGACAAGCATAGATCAAGGATTCCTTATCCCCTCTCCTTTGGCCAAGGAATGTATGCTCCACACATCCCAATGTGTATAATATTCTAACAAGGAGCTGAATGAATATAAGCTAGGGCTCCACAGTGCCCAACCACTAATGGATCCATATGGAAAGCTTAAGAAGATGGTCAAACTTGAATATGCCCTCCTATATAATGTTGAAGACTTTTGGTCCAACTACAAAGATGACAAGGAGGTGTGTATGCTAAAATACATGTGCATGAAAACATACTTCTTCAAAGTAGTGAAATTGTTCACGATGTCAGAGCAAGTGGTTGAAGAAGGGGGCATAGTAGTGGACCCAAGATATGATGATGTTGCCAACTTTCCGCTACCATTAATTGACTGGAACAAAGAAGAGGTCGATGACCTTGACATTATAACAAAGCCTATTGAGGCAAGGACTAGAGAATGGATTAATGAGAAGATTTCACAACTAAAGCTTCAAGGAGTAACCCTATCATATGGGGAACTCGATGATACAACATGAGGATAAACTAAATGCATTTTTTTATGCTTCCCCAATAGGAGAGACTTCAGTGTATCCCCCCCAAAAATGGTCTAAGAATAGAAATGAGGTTATTGAGCATTAGCCTGAATCTAAGGAGTGTTCAGGGAAGGCTTCAGAATTTTAAAGTTCCAAGAAATCAAGGAGATCAGGCAGTTTCATAGGCATTCCCACCATGGAAGAGGACCCACTCCATGAAGGAGAAGAACAACCAAAGTCTCCACCCACAACACTTGATGTATCAAGAACAATGGTTTCTACCACTATTACTCCTCCATCTATTTTCCAGGCAATGGTTGCCACCTCTCTACCCGTGGTGGACATTTTGGTCCACCTTACCTCTAATTCTCTTGTGGCTCAATTCAAGGCTATAGATTCCTCATCTTCCACCACTTCCCCTCTCTCTTCCTCATCCATATCTCCATCATTTTATTTTCCACCTTCCACTGCAACAACCATGATGCCCACTCTCATCCTCCTAGAAGCTTTTACCAAGTACTTGGAGAATATGCCCTCAGATATTTTTGGAATGTTTGCAAATCCTACAATGTAAGCCGCCTCGTCTCATGATATAAATCATCTTCCTAACCCTCCTCCTCCTGTTGAGCCTCCTACAATGGAAGCAACAATGCAATATTTTGAGGAATTGGACAGGTAGCAAAAGGAAGCAAGCAAGAAAATGGAAGAATAGGCAAATGACTACCATGAGCATCTCCCATGTCAACATCTTGTATTTGATGAAGTCATCCACAAAGAGGAGGAAGAAAAATAATTTGAGGAAGATGATGAAGAGCCAAAGTATATTGTGGAGAATTTTGATCTTGACCTTGAGGAGGAGTTGGCCCGACAACTCAAAGATGTTGGGGAAGAGACTGAAAAACTACCTGCCATTGAAGAGAAGAATATTGATGAAGAAATGGAGGACACTGAACCTCCAATAGGGGAGCAAGATAAAATCCCCAAGCATGATGAAGAGATGTGTCCTTCAAGAGAACAAGAAGAGGGAGAGAAAAGAAAGAAAGAAGAAGACAAGCTTGATGAAGAGGCTGAGATGAGAAAAATCCCAAAAATGGAACGTCATGAAGAGCATGGGCATGAATAAGAAGAAGAATAAGAGAGAACTTCCAAGGAGAAGGACATCCCCAAAGGGAATATAGATACTAAGTCCCCAAGGAAAGTAATTTTATTTATTTAGGATTCAGATGAAGAAGAATGGGAGAAGCCAAAGCAAGAAACTTCAGGTGGTGAGACAATGCAAATCCAACACACCCATGAGAAAGAAGGTGATTACAAATCACTGAAAGGGGAATCTCAAATGCCCAAATGGCTTGAGAAGAAATTGGAAAAGAATACCATAACCCTAGTAGATCCAAAGGCAAGGCTGGAGGTAATCTTGACTCAAGCCCAAATCAACACAAAGAAGAAAAAGAAACCAAAGGTCAGATCTCATTGACAATGGATGCAACTAGATCAAGGAAAAATCAAATTTCCACCCCAGTGATGGGTGAGGAAGGGGTTAGCTATAATTTTTCTACCATTGATCTAGGGACAACAACAAGAGAGAAGAAAATTGACCATCTTCAGTTATCCATCTTCACCATTGTGCATCAAATAAACAAAGATAAGACCTCAAAAGAGGAGCTAAAGCCACAGGTGGCGGATCTAACACCTTATATTCAATAATGGTCTTTAACTAAGGAGATACCGATGAAATCATCGGCTACTCCACTGCTGCTATCAGAAGAGCATATTAGTACACTGGAAAAGAGAAAGAATTGAACCAAGGCTACCAAAGATTGGTTCTAGCATGTATTTTATAATGGTGATATGGGAATCGTTCATGCTGTCTGAACAATAAATAAGTTATAGGAGTTGAAAAAAAAATTGGAGGGCATCAAGAATATTTTATTGGACTTCATGGAGATTTATAGGATAACTTATCTAAAGATCGAAGCCATCCTTAAGATTCAAAAAAAATTGTGGGAAAAGGAGCTTGGTTTGGCAAAGGTTGATTAGTGGCTCGTAGAAACTTGGAAAATGAGCTTAGACCATAGAAGGGAAGTCATGGAGCAGGTATTCTATGAGGTAGGTCTCGATTGGGCATGGGCCAAGGAACACAAAATAGATATTGAAGATTATCTCAAATTGATGACAAATTACGAAATGTCGACCCTCGAGCTTGATGTGGGGAAAATCAGGTCGTATTTCCATAAGAAGATGGAAATAGGATCGACAGGTGTGCTAATAGTAGATTTTATGGACTTCGCTGCCAATGCCTTAGTTCAATCTAAGCAAGTAATCAAAGCTACACCCAAGTGCATGGATAATTGGGAGCGAATAATGGGTTGATCAAAGAAGTTAACATTTCAAGTAATCCAATCTGACATTATGGAGTGGGACAAGCTCAAGGTATTGAGCATCAAATTTTTGGATTATGCCACATTACAAAAGGAGGCAAGAAATCCCATCATAGATGATGAGTTCCTCATAGTGTAGTCACAACGATCAAATAGAGGACAAAAGAGCTATAATTCTACCCCATAAGAAGATGAAATAGGGAAAAGAAAAAATGTAATTTTAAATTGCTATATATTTTATGGTAGGTGAAACCCTAGTGTAAAATTAATTTGGGCCACACAATGAAATTAAATCTTGGCCATTCATTTCAGTGTCGAAAAACTATTAATAAGGGGGTCTCCTCTCATTTTCAATAGAGATTAGAGTTTTTGTAAAGACACGCTGCTAGAATGTTATTGAAATTCATTGATTTGGTGGATTCTTGAGTTCAAAATTCATGATGCATGATTCTTCTTCTCTTATTTAGTGAATTTGAGTAGATTTACTTTGTTGTTCTATGTATCTTAGTTAGCTTTAGTAGACTAGTTAGATGTTGTTCATTGATGCTAGATATTTCTATGGTGTTGACCTCTTCTTAGTTCATACTTTTTGCTGCATATTGATGATATACAATTGTGAAAAGTTATTTTGAAATTTATATTATTTATGGACTTAAATCTCATCTTTTTTATTCATGTTCATGGTGAATGAAAATCTGAAATCTGTAGTCCTTGGAAGATTGCACTAGTTTCATGATACTGTAGACTTTCTTGGTTAAGTGGAACTAAGTCTTGGGAAGTTTAGCCCACTGTCACAACCTCCATTTTCATTGTTCATCGCTAGCTTTAGATTTGGGAACCTCTTCACTTCCCTACCCTTTTTCATTTTTTTTTATGTGACTTTGAACAAGGTTCATTGCACATTGTAAAGCCAAATATGAAGCTGAAATAGGAGTTTTAGACTATTGTTTGAATGTATATCAATTGTGCAGTAAAATTCCCATCTTAAGAACTCCATTGATTGAACCAATTCCTCCCAACTTAACTCACATAAGTATGCCCTATGATTACCAACAAGATCACATTTAAACAACTAAGATATTCCCATAAAGTCATGACCTAACACTCGAGAGACCTTGGGGTAGTGATTTGCAAATTGTTTGCAAATTTTTTCCTTTCAAGAGAGGTGATGCACCTATGCATTACCTATGTTGATAATGTGCTAAAACACCCATCAAAAAAATTCATTTCTCAAAAACAAATTTCTCATCTCATAAGATGTCAGAGATCCCAACAATAGATCTTTAGTGTAAGTCTTATAATCTATACTTTGTTCAATAGCACATACCTTTTCATTGTAAGAATTAGGGAGAGTTCTAAGAATCTTCTTTATAATATTGGTTTCATCTACAATAGCACCAAATCCTTGCAACCCATCTACTATGTCATCCAATCTCTATACATAAGCTTTAACATTCTCATCTTTAGACATATCTAGGAGCTCAAACTATGTCTCCAAATTCTCCAATTTTTCCTCTTTGACTCTTGGATCAAATTCATGCACTCTTTCTAAAGCATCCCATACTTCTTTAGCGGTCTTCAAATTCTGAACCTTAATCAACTCAAAATGTACAAAACTATTCTTCAAATTGTACTTCACCTTATTGTTCGATTCATGTGCTTTGATCTCATTATCCATACTCAGACCATTAGTCAGATGAGTGTAAGGATTCTTGTAAACTTTCTCCACGTTATATCAAAAATACTCTAAATATTATTCCATAAATATTTTCTAGATATCATAGTTAGTTCCATCGAACCTTGAATAATCATAAGTAACTTTTCTTGCCATTCTGGACCTTCCTTAAGAGGTTAAGCTCTTCTCCAAGGAACCAAGCTTTGATTCCAATTGTTGAACAAGACAACGGAGAGGGGGTGAATTAGTTGTCACAAATTTAAACCTTAATTCATTCACCAGAACTAATCCTTAACATTGCTTAAATGATTTAAACATTAAGTGCAAGTCCAAAAACTAAAAACCATCACACAAATACAATAACACCATTTTTACATAGAAAACCCAATGAGGGAAAAACCATGGTGAGGATTAACTCGGCTATAGAGAATATCAAAACCTATTAGAATAGGATTGTTTCTTGAGTATTAAGGCTCAATGCTAACACAAGGACTCACTATCCAATAGGGCTAATAGCTAGGAGGGCTCACCGCCTTAGAGATACAAATAAGATAGAAGATATATGTTACAGAGAGAAGACAATCTCAATGAAAAAGAGAAATCCACCATAATTTTTTCAACCACTTGCAAACATGCATGAATGATAGAGAACACCTTTAGTTCACTACTTCAAGAAACTCAACATTTAGGCTTCATGTTGATCTTCCACACTCTCATCACACACACTCACTCATTCACATCAATCTCACATCTATCTACTTTATTTATTTGTAATTATCTCTTTCCTTCTCTTGTATTTATTCACCACTAGCTCATCATGTATTTATAACATTTTCAACTTTGAAACATATCCAAAGTCGACCATCCAACATTAAATTCAAATTAGGTGAGTGTCAAAACATCCTAGGGTAGAATTAGAAAGAGGGCTACCCAAAAAAATGCTTGATAAGGACCCAAATAGATCCAACATTCTTCATCAACTCCAAAGATAGTGTTCAACACAAGGTCTACCAAACCAATGTAAAACACATAGAGAAAATAAGCATGAACCTTCCAAATACCAAAATTATCTTCAATACAATAAAAAAAAATCATCTCTAGAACCACAAGTCATAAGACTTTACCAAAGAGAAATCTAGACCAACAACATTTCACCCAAACCTCAACTAGAACCACAAAAAACCATAGTTCACAACTGGTGAACAAAAATTTCATTGTACAATGAATTAGCAGCCAATTTTTTTTTATATAGCAGCATCCAAAAACCATGATCAACATATTTGAACCACACAAACATAGGAGAAAATCCCGGAGCAAAACCCAGAGCAACTACTAAACACCTACAACCTTTCTTCAATATAATATTCTTAATATCCTCGACATACAAGGGAAATAACTTGCAACCTTGATATCAATGACAACAACAATCGATTGATAACCAATTGACTAGTTGACATGAATGAAAACACCATCATTCTTTTAATTCTTACAACAAAATTGCTAAATGGATCATGATTCTTAGTGAGTTTGACATTGAGTATGTAGATTGAAAAGATACCAAAGGACAAGTAGTGGTCAACCAGCTTGATGAGGATCCTCTACTAGATAATCATCCATTATTGACAGAGTTTCGCAATGATTTTTTTTTTATCACAAAAGAAGGTACATGGTGGAATCTATATTTTGATGGATTTTTTACACAACATGGCTTAGGGGTAGGAATACTCTTTGTTACACCTCAAGGGGATTACATCCCTAAGTCTTATAAAATTTCATTTCCTTGCAAAAACAACATAGAAAAATATGAGGCATCAATAACATGACCAAAGTTGACCATCCAATGAAAAATTACAAAATTACAAGTTTAAGGTGACTCTTAATTAGTCATCAAATAGGTAAATGATGAATATAAAAAAAAGGATGATAAATTATTACCCTATAAATGCATGGTGGATAGATTCAAATCATACTTCACACAAATCCAATTTGATTAGATACCTAGAATAAACAACAAAGCATATGATGCCATGACTACTATTGGTTCCCTTGTGGATATTCCACAAAATGGTTAGAAATATGAGTTTTTTATTGAACAACTTCTTGTTCCAACTTATGATATTCTTGAATTTGAAATGATTTATGATATTTTTGGTCCCAATTCTCCTTGGTATCAGGACATATACAAGTATCAAAGTAATAACACCATTCCACCTAACCTATCATCCCCATAATGAAAATCCTTCATCCATAAAAAATCTCATTTTACCATCCTCAGAGATACCCTTTATCATCAGTATTTTGATGACACCCTTTTGAGATGCTTTAAATCAAAAGAATCTCAAACTATCTTAAGTGAAGTGCATCAAGGTGTTTACGGGCCCCATTCTAGTGGACCAACCTTAGCTAATAAGTTGCTACACATAGGATATTATTGGCCTGATGGAACAAGATGTAAATAATATGGAACAACATGATGATTTGATTCATGCAACATCACAAGAGTTATAGCCTATTGTTACTACATGTAATTTCTCATGATGGGGATTAAACCTCATTGGTAGGATACACCCTACTTCATCAAACTATCATAATTTTATAATAATAAACACTAATTATTTCACTAAGTGGCTCAAAGCTATGCCTATGACCTATGTTACAAGAAATAAATTTTCTAAGTTCATACTCCATTACATCATTATCCACTTTAGTATTCGCACCTTCATAGTCACAAATAAAAAACATCCTTTCAATAATAAAGAGGTCCATAACCTATGCCAATAATTTCCTATCCAACATTATTTCTCCACTCCATATTACACACAAGGAAATGACCAAGTTGAGGCCACAAACAAAACAATTTTTAAAATTCTAAAGAAAATGGTCAACAAATTTGGTCGAGATTGGAATTTACAATTTAATCCCACCTTGTGGGCCTACTACACTAGTATTTGAATACCCACTAGAGACACAACTTACTCCCTAATATAAATTGTCAAATCCATCTTTCCAATTGAGGTTGAGCTCCCATCTTTGAGAATCTTTGTAGCACCTTATTGATAAAAACAAATACTAGGTAGCGCGCCTTCAACAACTAGAGCTTTTAGATGAAAAATACCTGAATTCCCTCAACCATCTTAAAGCATACCAAAATAGGCTTCACAAAAACTATAATAATAAGATCAAGCCTAGAGAGTTTTCTATTGGAGACCTTGTCCTTAAGGAGAACTAAAATAATTTTTAGGAATGGGAAAAAAGGGAAAGTTTGAACCTAATTGGCTAGGCCCTTACATTATTATAGAAAAATATGGATCAGGGGCATATGAGTTGGCTACCATGGAGGGTGAGCCCCTTGAAGAGTCCATGAATATTATCCATATCAAAAATTTATTTCCTAAGAAATAAAAAATACAAAAATATGAAAAATATAAAAAAAATTAAAATTAAAACATTAAAAAAGCACAAAAATAGTAAAGAGAAATAATTTATCCAATGGTGAAAATAACTTCGTGGCACCTTGGCAAAGTACCATGGTGAAAACCTAGAAAACAGGAACTATGTGTAGTGTCATGCCCACCATCTATTATTTCACTTTCTCCCTCGCCTCCATAATTAAATATACCCATCTTTCCCCAAGTTTGGCTTGAAATTATTACCTTGATTTTGAACTTAAGGAACTTCCCCTATCGTCCATACACTGCATGTCATATACGTTCCCACCTTGATTTCACTCTATCAACACTCATGAAACACAAGATGGCTTACATGATTACCACCTTCACACACCACACATGCCTAGTACAAATATCACATTCATACATGATTATTTTACTATTGGATTACTTGTGGCTAAAAATTAGCTGAAAACACAAGACATGAAGTTATATTTGGTACGAAGGATTTAAAATCTTGTACCCACTATACACATGAGGAATATCACACACATCCATACAATATGATGGTGTTTGTATAAGGCATGAAAATATAGTTGGCACAAAGTTATTTGTACTTTTCACCCATTCTACCCCAATTCATTTCACCACTCCACCCTTCCATATGTAGTGGGAAGCAGTCCTCACTATTCCTAGTTTCTTAAACCATCACCATACAATAATAAAAGTCCACCCACAATAAAATTTCATCACTCCAAGTTTACCACCCACATCACCCTTGGACAAACAATAAACAAACAAACAAAAATCATGCTTGCATGGAAGCTCTAATGCTAAAAATCAACGGGATCCTCAAAACCCTACCACTTCACTTTCCACCTATCACAATCCCCTCCATATTTTCCTAATAGGATTAATCCTTCCTTAGTCTAACGAAATCTACCCGCCTTATCCTTGGCAAGAGATTTGGCTTCTTTTTTTTTTGAATTTATCTATTGAAATCTTGAACCTATAGAGTCACCAAGTCAAGGCCACCTAGATCCTTTCATATCTTGGTGTGTCAAGGGCAAGGTATGAATTAGGATGAGTCATTTTTTTATGGCATGTTTGTGATTATCCTAACTCACTAATTATGGTTGATGCCTTAGCTAGAGGTGGAAAAAATATCCAAGTTCACAATATAATCCCCTATATGGTCCATTAAGGTCATTGGAAATGACTTTGTGATAAAAATATATTTTTTTTTGTATGTGTTTTTGAGTCTAAAATTCCATGCAAGGTACGTGATTGCACATTTGGTCATTTATACCACAAGGGCATAATTTAAATTTCTATATCAAACTTGAGGATTTCTCACCATATTTTTCTAGCATAACCCCCATTCCATTTCTTCCCACATTCCCATCATCCATAAACCTACCCCCCCTCCCCCTAACCAATCCATGCACCCTTATCCCCCTCCCCACATACCTAGAAATAATACATTTTATATCATTACATAAAATATAATACATTATGCATCTACCCCATGATCAGCTAGGTCAGCCCATGTTGCACATTCACCATGATTGAATAATGAATAAGATAGGGGAAACTATCACAAAACACCTAATACTAGTAACAACTTTGATTAAGAAATCTCCCATTTCTTGAACAAGTGTTCTTTTGACACCCTTTCAAGAACATTTTTCATCATCCATTATCATTAAATTATCCATTCAAGTAACATTGCATTCATTATAACCATAATTATAAGTACATTCATCAAAATATATTCAATATCTACCATATCACCATCCATCCATCATTTATCCAATAATTAATTACATCCATATGTTGAACATCTGGAATACTGAGAGGGGGGGTAAATCAATATTCCATTAAACCATATTAATATCCATTTAAACATTATCTCAATTTTTACTAAATCAGAAAGAAGGAACATAAAATCAAATCAATGTAATCATACACATGAACACAAGGATTTTTACATGGAAAACCCAAAAAAGTAAAAACCACGGTGAGGGTTAACTCATAATATATTATATCCGAATACAAAATATTTCGGGGCTCACTCTCAGGACTCACTATCCTTAAAAGGCTCATATCCTAAATATAAAAAATAGCTAACCACCAAGATACAATAATTGTGGCTCACCACCAATATATTGAATTGATAAGATACACCTTCAATGTGTAGGGTTCAATTCCAATGGAGCTCAAAATATGAAGTATTGTCTTAGATAGTAGTTGCTAAACTAAAATACACTAATCCATAATTGGTAAAGAATTTAGGCTTAAATCTTCACACAAATTTACCTCTTCACATTTCACATTCACTCCATGTATTTGCTTCCACCACTCATCCTCATCTCATTCCTCAAAACACCTTATATATATACAAGTATATCTTGATTATCAATTAGGTCAGCCTAATTAGATGAATAGAAAAATAATTAAAACTTCCTCTTTCGGCACCATATATGATTTAAGCATTTTATCCATGTAGTGCCATGTCGACTAGCATACATAAATCATAACTAGTATTCATAAAGTATTGTATACACTAAGTCGGCCAAGACTAGAACATAATTCTCCAATCCAATAAATAATCCTCAAAGAAAATACCTTTTGGATCTAAGAACACATTCATTTCCCATCATACTACCAACATAGAGACTATCACCAAAACTACAACATAATAATTTTCACCTTAATATAATGTGAAGTCTCCCACGTAGTATGACACATAGAGAACAATAGTAAAATACAGAGTTTAAATCTATCAGAGATAACTTTTTGCTCAGAAAAAAATCTGTCTCAAGATCTAGGATATAATTGTTTGAATGAGCCAAGAAAATATGCTTAAGAGAATAGATTCATATCAAATCTTGTGGTAAATTCTAGACTCAAATACTAAGAAATTTATCCATCAAAAAAGGGTATTATCAACAATGAACAATATTCGGTAAACTAAGTAAACTTCCCATATAGTTATCACCATGTTGACATCAATGAAAACATAGGATCAACCAACCAAAACCATCCATACTTCATACTCATGTTGCAAGGCTCCCAACACCACACACATTCATGTTCCATATACTAGTTCATTTATACATCCATATATCCATTAAAATATTAAGCACATAACCATATTCATTAATTCATTAAAATAATTTCTATCCATTAAGCCATAAATCCATATATATATAATTATCATCACATCCATGACAACATAATAATGATATAACATCATATCCATCACAAATAAAAAAATAAGCATAAATTACATGACATCATAACATATGCATAATCATAACCATACATAACCATCCTGAATAAAAGATGTTAGCATCATAATAAAATTTCACATCTACACAATTCATATAGGCTGAATCCATCATATCATATATCCTATTCTACCTGCATTTGAATGTCTATCAAGAGATCTATGTGATGCATATGAATCCCACTGTGGTGGTTGTGGAGGCCCCATAGACATTGATTTCCTCAACACTGTTGAACTATGAGACACAATAGTAATAGTAATACTTCCCACCCTTTGATCTATTGGCATGCCCTCATATAATCTCCTCCATCACTTAGCCTCTCTGGTAGCCTGACCATACTCTAAAAATGTGTAGGCTATCCCTCCATCACCTCCAAATTGGTGAGTTGTATCTTGATCCCTCCTTAGTCTCTCCACATCCCTCTAGAGATGATATCACTCTACAATGATAGAAATCATCTTTCCTCCATCATATCCCCCTAGACTCCTATCTCCCCTACCCTCATTATCCAAGAGTGCCTATAAGCAGGCAACCTCAGCCCTCACTGTGTCTCTCTATATTATCACTATGGATAGATAACCATCCACCTACCCCTTCCAAACCACATCTACCCTCTCAATGTCATGCTCCCTAACCACCTATAAATGAGCCTTCCTCACCTAGTCTTGCTTCTATTAGATTTGATATCTCTCCATCATTAAGGCCTACAATTGTCCCTAAATATCCCCTCCTCATTATCACACTTGATGATATTGTCCATATCCTCCATCATCACCACCCCATCCATCATCAACACCTCATTTATCATCACCACCACCCCCACCATCACCATCATTCCCATCACCCTCTCCATCATTGTCACAACCTTTGTTTCCACTGCTCTCCCCATCACTATCCCCATTACTGGAATTACTATTGCTACTATCCTCACTACTACTACTCTCTACGACTACCAAAAAATCATGATATGAATCTCCCACCATGTATCACACTCAAGGGCAGTCCCTACATTTTCTACCCTTGGTCATGGATCACATGCAACTACATGAGTGTTTCTCCAGCTTTGAAAAATTGTGTCATACTCTATATAACCACCCCATCCAGGTGTCTCCCATGTAACTTCAAAAAATAATTCCTTGGCCTATGGCTCAGTTTGACACTGGCCAAACTATCTCAGTAATCACACAAGAAGGTACCTCTTAATAATAGTTGGGGTCCTCCCAATTAGATAATGTATCCTCTGAATATAGGGAATGTACTAGTGGTCATCCTCCCACACCTCATAGTCAAGATATGGGTGCTAGATAAAGGTGTCAATCTCATCTATCACCCTCATCCAATGATCCAACTACCCCATGTGATGATGCCTCATGAACCCACTATACATAAAAACATATGGAATCCCATCTCCTCGTTGTCTATCACACACTGGTCACAATATTGCAATGTTCTCAATGGCCTAGACATGCAATAGAGTCACTCCTACACCCAAAATTTGTCCATCCCTATAGACCAAAAAATGCATCTCTCAATATAAGTCTACTAGCACAACGAAACCTCAAGTATACACTATCCCATTCACATACATCCCCCCAACACTTTGGCCCAACCCATTATGAATCTATGTGACCTCCTATCTAGAATTAGGGTACTTGTGATCAATGTAGCTATATAAAGTGACAACTCTAACCACTACCCCCTCCTAGCCTTTAGGTCCACCTATACACTCCTATTGGGAAAATCCCTAGTCATGAATACCCTTTGTAGCACTAGCCTCACACCACATAGACTATATTGAATGATCTGGTCATGAATCGACAATTTCATGATCCGCCACACATCCTCTAGTGTGACTATGGCCTCTCCTACAGGTAAATGAAAGTTTTTAGTGTTGCAATGCCACCACTCCACTAGTGCTATCATCAATGCTCAATGAGCACAGATTTTAGGCATCCATGATACAAAGTACAAGCCCATCAGATGAATCCAATCTCCATCCAAACAAATCAATCCACCAGTAGAATTTGGAAAATAAATAACTACAAGACTAAAATCTTTAGTCACAACAACTAAAATGACTAAATTCTACTAATTTTCTACAAATCAACTATAAATGAGTAAATAAATGGCTAATTTGGTCATGACTAAAAAATTATTTAGTGACACAAATCAAAATGACTAAATAGTTAGTCACTTATTTAGTCACAATCCATTTGAATAGATCATTTAAGAAACCAAAAATCAATAGTGCTATTCCTAATTTTCATTTTAATAAACATACTTAAAAAATTCGTCAAAACCTTAGTTTTAGGTGTAGCCTACCAAAATGGATAATTGAAATGACATAATTTTAATTTTAATAAACATACTCTAAAACCTTTTTCAAAACCTTATTTTCAGGCGTAACCCACTAAAATGGAGAAGTGAAATGACTCCTTGTAAATAGTTGAAGTTGGTTGGGTTCAAGATTTTCAGTAAAGAATGACATACAATGGTAAGGAGATGTGTGTGATAGGAGGCATAAGATTCATTGTTGATTATCTCATTCTTTCTTTGCTCAACAAGGGTTACATTGTTTGTGGTATTGTTTGTAATCCAGGTATTTAATTGACATATATTTGCATGATTTCAAATTCCTTCAGATGCTTTTGAAGTATCAATGTATCCTATATAGGGTTTAGAATGATATATTTTACCTTAAAAAAATAAATAACTCGTGTATTTTTTTGTGATTAGATAATGTGGAGAAGATAGGGTATCTATGGAATCTTCCTAGTGCAAAGAGAAGACGTAAAATAATGAAAGTAGACCTATTAGAAGAAGGAAACTTTGGTGAAGAAATAAATGGAGTGGATGGGGTATTTCATACTGCTTACCCTATCATAGTACCAAATGATCACAAAATCATGGTAGGTTGTCCTCCACTAGATTTTTATTTCTTTTTTTTTTTTTTTTGTTATGATGACATAAATTGGTTTAGTTTTATTCTATGTGAAATTTTTTTCCAAGCAAGAGCCATTCATTGATCCTAATGTGAATGGGGCTCTCAATTTCCTCAAGTCTTGTTCAAGATAACCCTATGTAAAGAGAGTCTTGCTTACATCCTCCTACTTAGCTATCAAATATATCTACAATACTAACACTGCTTGTTGTGAGTATAAGATTAAACTTGATCATCTTGGTATAAACAATAAAAATCCCCAAAATATCTCCATAAACTTATCCATGAAATATTTTACTTCTTAGGTTCAATTCACATCTATAGAATTCTAAATTTAAGGTATGTTCTACCTGAAAATTTGGTATTCATATGCAATAACTCTTGTTGAGAAAGAGGCCTGGAAGTATGCAGAAGGGTAGTGCCACAATCTAGCTGTGGTAAACCCATTATTTTTTGTTGGGCCACTTATTGCACCTAAACCTACCAACACTCTTGTCTCACTTCTGAACATAATGAAAGGTTGGGGCTACAGTTTAAAACTTTGAGATTTGTGAGTATTTAAATTATTATTCATTCATAGATTTTTTTAAAATGCACCATCACAAACTATAACCAAATAGTACAAAAACCTAGAAAAGGATCCAAAAAATGAATGCCCTAGGGACTTTTCTCTTAAAATTTTCTTGATTTTTGTTAGTTCTAATGAAGCTTGTGAGTGTAAGAAAAAAATCCACCCTTTTAACTAAAACCTTAAGCATCTTAGAAACATAAAAAGCATATATAATTTTTTTTTTTAATTTTTGGGGCAATATTGTCACTCTTTTCATGTATTTACCCTCTAAGATGATATTCATGTTGAAATGCACAAGAAGACTAGGAGGGGGGGGAGGGGGGGGTGGTGAATTAGTTGTATCAAATTCTTTACTTCTTAACTTAATCAATTCCACTTTATCTTCAATCTGTTATTAAGTGTGAACATGAAAAAGTAGATAATATAAACAAAAAACTAGAGACACCAGATTGACATGGAAAACCAAATGAGGGAAAACCCACAGTGAGGATTAGCTAAAATAATAGTAGTAATGCAATATCGGATACAAAAGGCTCATTTCTAGAGGGCTCACTGCCCAAATACAAAGGCTCACTACCCAAATACAAAGGCTCGCTACCCAAATCAAGGGCTCACTGTCCAGAAAGAGAGGCTCATTGACTACAGAAAAATAAAAGGAATTAGGTAATGATCCACCACTAGGAGTTCCACACACTTCAAAACTTGATCAAAAGACTATGAATACAATGAAGTACTATTACCACAGTTCTCTCTTCCACACTCTTCTTTTCACACTTTTTCGCACACTCTTCTCTTTCTTGGATCAAATGATGGATGGAAATGAAATTTTCTACAACTTAACTTGTATTTATACCATATTCAACCACAAGAATATTCTCCAAGGTTGGCTATACAATTTCATTTTACACATTCAAACTTCTTCGGCTACTCACCATTCTCGTGCTAGATAAGAATGCGAGGGGACCAAATGCATATTTAATTTAGGACCCAAACAACATCTTGGATCATGCAGAAAATTTATTAGATTGATGCAAAGGAATAATTGTTGGACTCAAGGGAACATTGAGAGGGGGGGTGAATCAGTGTTCAACAAATCTTAAACTCCATTAATCTAAAACTTGAAACCATTTCATCATTGCATTGAAGAAAATATGTATGCATTCAAACTAAGTATTCATAACACCATAACACACAAATTTTTACATGGAAACCCTGTTAGGGGAAAAACCACGGTGGAGGTTAATCCACAATTTGAGTACTCAAATATAATTTCTTACAAAGGGAATGCACTTGCATTCATGCACACTGTCTAGAGCTCACTGCTCAAAGAGAAAGGCTTACTGCCTTACAAAATTTAGATTAAAACCATCTGAAGGGTGAACTGAGATAGTAGCATCAACTTATGCCTGATGAAAATTCTAGTGAAGCTCATAGATTTGATTCTAGATCTGCTTTCTGACTCTCACTTTTCTATTCACATCACTTATAATAAAATTCACACTATTCCTCTATTGAATCTCATAATTCACACTTCTACACACACACTTACATTCACACCACATCGCATACTAAATGATAAAACCCATATCTTATATATATATCCGCAATGAAGGATTTATTCATCTACCAATCGACTTTATAAACTATTAAGTTCTTTTATCTTGTCGGCTAGATCCATGAATAAATATTTATGCACATCCTCTAAAGTTGGTTAGGACAAAGGGAGGACCCAAATAACACTTAACCAAGCATGAAGACTTATAATTAATTATGTCTTATACATCCACAATTACAATCCTTGTCGGGTCAGCCTTATCGCATAGATAATAAAAAAATTAGTGCACCAGATCTTCTCGATCACATACTAGTGAGTGCACATCAAAACCAAGATACTGAAAGCATCAACTAACCTTTCTCAGAGATCCATAACCCAAAATATCTTCCCGGTAAGGTTTTTAGATCAAATTTGATGCCTATTAACTGGAAGCCCTATTCTTTACTCTGTTATGCCGGTAGGAACCAAAATTATGCTGCACATTCAGATACAAGACTTAAGTTGCATTACTTGGGTTTCCATCAATGACAACACATATAAGCCATATGCCAGCAATATTCCTAGACATATGCCAAAAATCTCCCCCTTTGGCATTGATGGCAATAGTTAGTGAAAAATGACTAAGTGTCAGAATCATTATAGGTACATTGCCAAACTTTTTATTGCACTTTCTCCCCCTGAGATTTTTAAGACATTTTCTCCTCTTATACTGCTTTTTTTCCTCCCTCTATAGGTCATGTTGCATTCTCTTCCCCTTTAACATCAATGAGAAAGCATGGATGACATATGCCAAAAAGAAAAAATGTGATATTGACAAGATAGAGACAAAAAATGTGTTCAAAATCCTCAAGGCTTCAAAAATTTAACACATATATATGCCTATAGTTCTCCTCCTTTGAGAAAAAAATCAAAAACTTGAAAACATTTAACTGCTACCTTTAGAATATTATCTTATGGTTTTTCTTCACTTCCAAAAGGAACTTCTTCCAACCATCTATTGTAATTCCATTAATAATGATCAAGATATTGTTCTTGGAAGTCTTGTTAATAATCTCAATGAGGTATTTAGGAATTGTAATTTATTCTTCCAGTTTCTCACAATTCTTCAATATTTCCACCATCTTCTCCAACTTGCATTTAGTTAGATCCTATACCTTCCAAAAAGTATCCACAAGAACATTCTTGGAGAGCTGAATTTTTGTGTGTTCTGACAGTAGGTCCTAGATTCTTTTCCTGATGATGCCATTCGAATCCTGAGATATGTCAAAGATATTTACAATTTCATTCAATTCTTTTTCAATCTGATCCAACTTCTCTTTGTAATTGCTGACGACATGGGGCCAATAGATACAATAGTTGTAGATGCATGTGGCTGAGTTTATGCATTGCCTCAATTTATTCATTTTCTTCTTTAGCTTGGAAAGGGATAGTTTGAATTGTTCCTTCAGGTGAGAGACAACTTCACCTTCTTTTCCTTTGTCCTCAGATCCCATTGATTCTTTTTTGCACTCGAACATCTCTTTAGGTAGAATGTCCTTTAGACTTTCCAATCTTATCTTACAGTGCTCAATATGATTATTTAGAACTTCCAGAATCAAGTCTTGATCATATGATGGTTTGACTGACCATAACCTTTCAATTTTTGTATGCCACCTAAACCTTGAATAAGATGTTGTAGCTTTTCTTTTGTCAGATATTCTTCTTCCTTACTACCTTTTTCTAGTATAGATTCATTTTCCAGTGGATTCTTAGTTTCTTCATCAGATTCTTCATTTGGAATGTACATAATTTCTTTTTCTTTTCCTTTTCCCTCAATCCTAGGAACTTTGCTTTCTAGAGGGCTGAATATAATGATTTCCTTTCCTCTCTTTTTTCCTCTATCAGTTCTACCAAGAAAGGAACCAAATTCCATTGTTCTTACTAGAGGGGAAATATTGACTGATCCAATTTTTCAAGCACATTCTTAAAGAAATTTTCAAACTCCAAATATTAGTTAGCCAAACTCTTAGAATAAGAGTATATCTGATTGTATAATGGTTTGTTTGATTTCCATACTACATTGTCGATTTTTGGCAAGCAATTCAAGAAATACATTATAAGACATATAATTAAAGTGCCAAACCTGAATAGATAGCTTGATTCCTTTTTTAGTTGTACATTCTCCATGAACTGATCCTTTAACAACCCACATAGGTCAAAGTCCTGACCTTCAATTATCATTTTGTGAGCAGTGTACACTGTGCCAACTGATGTAGCTCCTTGAATTATGTAGAATATTTTATATGTTTTTCTGTGTGAAATGTACTTCATGATGGGATTCTTGATTTTTGCAATCATCAAAGATCTCTGATCTTCAATTATTCTAGTAGGGTTTTAGCCTCTTTGTTCCAGATAGATTTCTTCCTGGGAACATCTTCGACTTTATAAAATCCAGTCAAGTTCTCAATTACCCCTTTTGAAATTATGTAAGGTTTTTCCAAATTTAAAACATCAACATGTAATCTTCTTAATGTGAATTTCATTAATTTTGCATTCTCGAAGTATGAAAACTCACTCCACATATCCAAATTTCTATTCTTAGCTTCGCTCAATTGCTTTAATTCATCAGGGAGTAACAAATTCCTCATAGACATAATATTTACACTATTATATTCATCTAGAGTGATTGAGCCTTTGATTTGTTCCATTTTTCATTTTTGTGTTTAGGGTTCCCAACCACACACCAAATTGTATGAAGAATTTGAGAACAATTTGAAATACCTGATAGATCTCAAGATTTGTTGATGAATCAATTTTATTGCCTTGTAATCTACTTGTTGAGTGCTCTCCTTCTTCTCTTCTTAGATACAAAGTGACAAATGACAGTTTCACCTTGAATTTTATAACTCGAATATGTGCAATAAATCCATTTTCCCCAAGTTTTCCAGAGACTCTGTTTTCCCAAACTTGTGACAGAAAAATCTTCTGCGGACCTATGAATTGATAGAGTTCTCTTTGATAAAGTTATCCAAATTTTTTTTACACCATAAGTACACCTTCTTGACTATTTTATATGTTTTGGTACCATCCAAGACATAGGAGGTAGGGTTTTCTTAAAAGACTACCCCTAGGCCAGTGGCCTGAAACCAATTAGTGGAAGAGTTACTAGAGCGAGGTTCCAGTATGGAACCATTTCCAACATTAGAATCATTTTTCTTTACCCATTTCTTCTTCATCTGATCCGTAGTTACCTTTTGTTTCCCTTTATCATTTTTCTCTATTTTTTTCCTCTGTATACCGAACCTCTTCTGTCTACATTTTTGTTTCTATAGAATCTTGCAATATGACCATACTTGTTGCAATTGTAACACACAATGCTTTCTTGTCCTGACCAATCATTCCAATTACTTCTTCTAGATCTACATTGATTAACAATATGCCCAAATTTCCCACATGTATAGCATTCAACATTTCTTCTATCAATAGAGTGACTTGACATATTTCTGCATTCAATTGATTTATGACCATGCTTTTTTCCATTGAAACACTGACCATAACATCATGAAAATTTTCACCTAAAATTACTTCTACACTAAGCAACCATATGACCGAACTTATTAGAAGCAAAAAAATAACCATTAAACTTTGGTGCATTAGGTTGTCTTACCAGATACTTTACATTTTTGTTTTGTCTAAATTTTTTTTGTCCTGATCTTGAACTTTCTCCCTTTTCATATCCAAGACCTATCTTATCATTTACACTCTTCTATCCTTGAGTCAACTCATCAAGCTTTATTGAACTAATCTTAAACTTTTCTTTGTGTATACACCTAAAAATGGTCTCGAGAATATAATTAATTAAATATGACTTATTTGATTAATTATCTTAAATTCCTCTACTATTGAATATATATAAGTATTTATTTATATAGTTCACGCTTAAATTATTATTTAAATTCTTCTAATTATGCTATTATTTCATCTTAATTAAATAAACAAAATTAAATACTTTGTTTTATTTAATTATCAAATTTCTCTATTTATTCTATCTTAATCACATCATTCAATATTAATTAATTAAACAAAGGTTAAATACTTTATTGTTTAATTATCATATTTCTTTTGTTTAATTTAATAAAAACCTTCTATAGTTTTTTTTATTAAATTAATTATCCTCTTTTTTCTAATTTGAATAAATCCAAAAATTCAAATAAAGGCATAAATAAAATTTCCTCTATTCACACACCAATAAAATTAGATATTTTATAGCTAATTAATTCAACTGGCATTCACAGGAAAGCCTTGGAGACAAATTGGAAATCAATCTCTCAATCTTCTTCCCCTAATCCTTCCTATCCTATTGCCTAATATTTTCATGGGAAGGAACCATTCCCATAATCAGCTCAAGCCTCTCCATCTCTCACCGTTCAATCCTTCAGATTGAATCCAAACCTCTACCTTTCTGCCCCTGTGCAAATGTGTTTTCGGGAAATCTATAAATACAGCCTCATAATACAAGAAATGGATCCCATCTTTGTGCAATATTACTCTATAGGAAAGGAATCAAGCCATCAAGAAATCAAGCAATCAAGCAATAGTATCTTAGCATCATATCATCACTAGATTCATATCACGACTGCATAAGTAATTTTACTGTAGCTTTTGCATCATAGTTTTGTGCTAATTTTAGATTACAGTAGTTTCCTTTATCATTTAGATATTATCATATAGGATTTCGTCTTTGCATTTAGTATTAATCCATTATTTAGATTGGAATTTTAACAGTCACAGAGCTTATCTAATCTATGAGCCTTCTTTGTTTTAATAAATCTTTAAAGATAGGAAACAATATGACACTTTTAGTAGATTATTGTTTTAAACTAGTTTAATTGTAGAATATTTGATATAATGTATTATTAAGAAGTGTTACTTACTCATACTTATTCACAGTTACAATTTGATGCCCATTGTGGGGCATAACCCCATATTTCAAAAAAATTCTTTGAAAAGTGTCATATAGGATTTTGGCGGGTTCATTTTAACGTGAGCAAGAGATTTTTCAGCGCTTCAAAAAAAACTATAGTGCTTCAACGGTATGTTTCAATAAATCGGCCAGATGTTCCCAACATAGTTGGCCATTTTTTTCTTCAAAATGCTATAGTGCTTCAGCGAAATTCTATGGTGCTTCTGCCAAAATTTTAGCGCTTTTGATGAAAAATATAGTGCATCTAATCTAAACTATAACGCTTCTACCCTATGTTTCAACGCTTTTGTAATTTCTTGTCTAGATCTGACACGATTGATTCCAAAATTTTATTTTGACGCATTTGGACTAAAAAGAATCGATCCTAGGGTAGTCACTTAATTTAAAATATATCAATCCTAGGATAGTCATATCATGATTTTTTGAAGCAAACTCTTCACCTGGAATAGTACATCATTTTTTTGGGCTTAAAATAAATCATTATTTGTTGTGCTTGTGTGGTGAATAGGCTTATCCTCTCCCCTTAACTGGGTGATCAAAATGCCAGACTCATCCTTTCTTTTTTATGAAATTTACGCTTTTGTTAAAACCTTTAAAAGGCTTTTCGTAGTGGGAAACGTTACTCACCCTACGGGAACAAACTAAGTGGGAACAACCAAAGCCAGGTTTTCCAACCCACTATAATCAAATGCAAGTTGTTGATGAAAGTCCAAATCGATGGTAGTGTGCAAGAGAACCATCCCCAAAGCCATTTTTCTAAAGGTTGGGAGGTCTCCTGAGGGAGTATCATTTTTTTCACTGCACAAAAACCCCATCTAAGAACCATAGTGTAGAATCCAAGCTGAGCCAGTAACCAGACATTGTAATACTCGTAGTGCAAGGGGAGGGAAGAATCTGCCCTCAAGACAATCATGATATAATTTCCAAGGACTGTTTTCTCAAGGGATTGAGAAATCTAACTTTGAGTATGTGCCTGAAAACAAAAAAAACACGGTTGCCCTCTAGGGGGTGACATGACTATGTGAGTCAACACAATTTTAAGATGTGGGTTGTTGAGGATAATGATGAGATTTTTGACCTTAAGAGTGAGTCTGTTTGAAGTGTATTTTTATCAATGAAACCAATGAAAATAGAACCATACATGGTTCTTAGAACATACACTATATGTTTAGATTCTAGATTTGAAAAAAAATGTTCTACAATTTCTTGTTGTGTTCTCAAATCATTAAACTCGGATAAAGATCATCCATAAAAATATAAAAGGAGTCAAATAAAACAAAAAAATAAATTTACGATTAGGGATTGGAAATCCACAACTTTTGTCAAGAAATCCCTCACAAAAAAAATCAAACAACCAAAGAAACAAATCAGTTACAAGAAACTCTTAGAGAGAAGGTGATTCTTATGTCAAAGTAGGAAAGTTTTACTTTAACATAGAACCTTCATCCATAGGTTTCACAATTTTTCCAAAGGATATACTGATGATTATACTTTAGAACCTTTATATTCAAAAGCCATTTTCCAAAGAAGAGCCTTGTCACAAAAACATAATCATAGTCAACCTATTCGTCAGTCTTTCATCTCGTAGCCAATGATAGAATATTCCAACAGGCTTGATCAATTCTTACAATAGAGAAGAAAATGCAGAAACATTAGGCTTGTCGTCCCACATCAAATAATTATTACCGTAGGTATCTTGTCAAAGTATAAAAAATCCTGAAAAATCAATCTCTTCATGGAAAGGAAAATTGGATAGCACTATTGAAACCAAAAGTAGCACTTTCACACTCTGTTTTAGTGCTTTTGAGGTCTGTTTTGGCACTTATGCATCCAAATTAGCACTTTTGCACTCTATTTTAATGCTTCCACACTCTATTTTAGCATTTATAAAATAGCGCTTCCACAATTTTTTTTAGTGCTTTTGCACTCTATTTTAGCACTTCCACAGAGCAAAAAAATGGAGAGCTTCCAAACACATCTGTCAGATTTGTTGACATCTAAAACTCGGATTTTTATTAGCTAAAAAAATCTCAATATAGACACTGTCTTAAATCAGAAACAAATAGGCTCTTATAGGTTAAAATTATTTTCAACTTGAACCAAGATCTTGCAAACTATAAAGTGTCCAATAATCAAACCATAATATTGGTTATTAGGTTAAGTTTCTTCATCATGATATTATCATCCTACCATCACAAAATGAGGCAAAATAATCAGATTTTTAACCTAGTCTTATCAGTAGGATATATCACCCTATTTGAATATGTTAAAATTCATTAGACACTCATCCAAGCATAGAAGATCAAAGTTTAGTGGGAAAAACAAACACTTGTATGACAATCTTGACAAGGTTACAAAGACAAAGACTTATAGAAAAAGAACTTGAAACATCAAACACCATGGCTGAAGAAAATCCTTGGAATAATTTACATCAAAATGACAAGAACGAAATAATGACAGAGGACATACAAACAACACAATGTGATCCAAAATTCCATAAATTTATGGAAAAAAATTTAGAGAAAGACATGGAAAAATATCTCTTAATGCTAGCTGAATCAGGTGTAAAACTTCCAAAATATTTCAATGTCAATCCATTAAAGGAAACACCTAGAGCAAATGAAACCGAAACACCACAACACATGCAAAACATAGATCAAGTTGTGGCCCTAACACATCAGATGAAAAAATTGCAACAAAAAATTCAAGATATGAAAAAGGGAACCAAAAAAAGGTATGCATTACAAGACATTTGTCCTTATCCTTTTGACCCAAGTGTGGACATGATAGCATTCCCTAGACATTGTGAATTCCCGAAATATGAAAAATACAATGGTAAAACAGAACGAATTGACCATGTAAGGGAATTCAGGACCATGAGTTTATAATTTACGCAAGAAGAAACTTACCTAATGAGGTTATTTCCAAGAAGCTTAGGAGGTCAGTGTATGTAATGGTTTTCTAAACTACAACCAGGGATTCAAACTTTTGAATAGCTAGTCAACAGGTTTATATCACAATATTCCTTTAACATACAACATGATGTCATAATAAAGGACCTCTACAACATGAAGCAAAAAAAATTTGAGACATTCATGTCATTTTTACAATAATGGTGAAGATTATTTGCTAAGTATCCTCATTCCATACTTGAGGAAGAGAAAATGGAACTTTTTATTGACAAATTGACTGAGGAAATAAGCTATAAGCTCAAGTTACAATGTCCTCCCACATTTGAAAAAGTGATAGAAAATGGCCTTAAAATCGAAGAAGCTTTGGTCAAATGAGGAGTAATAAAGCATTACAATGAAAAATAAAACAACACAAACTCCTCAAATTACTATAGCAACAATGACAAGCCTAAATTCTAGTAGAAGAATAGACATACTAGAACCAATGATGATGCAAATGACACACAAAATGCAAAGCCAATATTTAATTTGACGACCAATAATGCAAATACAAATCAAAATAGTGACCAAAACATCAAGCAAAATGTCAATCAAAACAATAATCTGAACAATGGAGAATCAAAACTGCAAACATATCAAAAATCATCAAACTGGAGTAGATTCACACTATTAGGCTAAATGATAGAATCGACAATGAGAGAAATTATTGCAAATGTTCTTATCACCACATGTGAAGCAAGATTTTGGGATCCAAAAGTAAAACCATCATGGTGAAATGATATAGATTATTGTAACTTCTATAAAAATAAGGGACACAAGACAAATGATTGCATGGAGTTAAAACATCTAATCCAAGATTTAATTGACAAAAAAAAGGTATACGTAGAAGGAATTCAATCCAAAAATGATCATACTACCTTTAAAGATCCTTTACCAAATTATGAAAAGGGAGTCTTCTTCTACAAATGGTAAAGGTAAAAGTGTTAAGTACGATTATGGTGGCACCATCTTTTGTATTTCTGGAGTTGAAAGTGATACTATCACTGGAAATCAAATTGATAACAACAAAACCAATGAAATTATACCACTAGATCTAATCTCAAACATAGACACATCCGACAATCAGATAAATGTTTTAAAAATCAAGGAAAGGCAAGACTATCAATCGGTTAACATAAGGACAAGGGGGCAGTCCAAGGTAATACTAAAAGGAGTTGCATCTAAAAACACCAATCCCCCACCCAGTCAATACAATCTTATCGACCAGCTACAAAAAATACCAGCTTATATATCAATACTAGAACTCCTTAAACTCTCACAATCCCATAAGGAGGTTTTGGAACAAGCTCTTGTGGTTACCACAATACCCAATAATCTAGATATTTGTCAATTCCAAGCTATGGTGGGACATTTGACCACACCTCACTATTTATCATTCTTTGAACATTATGATGTATCAATTAATCATCCACATAACACTTCCCTTCATATTGAAGTTTTGATCCACAAAAATCATGTTAAATAAGTACTAATAGATGGTGGAGTTGGTTTCAACATTTATACTTTAAAGTTAATCCATGCACTAGGTTATTCAGATAATGCTATTGATGCCCAAAGAAAAATCACAATAAAGGTTTATGATGAAGAAGAGAGATCCTCTAAGGGAAGGATTGTGTTACCTATTCAAGTGGGACCAATGGTGAAGAATATAACTTGTCAAGTGCTAGAAAAATAGTTAACCTACAATATACTCTTAGAACATTCATGGATTCATGAAATGAGGGCAATAACTTCAATTTATCACTAGTGTTTGAAATTTCCAGCTAATGGTCAAGAGGTAGATATATTAGCTGATTACAAAAATACTCAACATTGTAACACACTCAAAACAACTCAAGACACCTTTGTAACCCACAATATAGAAGCTAGCACTTCTAGTTCATCAAACTTTGCAAAGAATCTGAATATTATATCTAAGTGGGTTGATAAAAAGGGTCAATCAAAGGATACAAGCTTTGTTGAATCAACTTTATGAGATAATTAGGGTCCACTGAATTCTCTCTCACAAAAAATCCAAGAAAAGGTCCAGCTAACAAAAAAAGGTATGGGACAATATTCTATTGAGCAGTCTCTTAATCTTTAACAATTGATTCCATCTCCAATGTCATATGGACAACCATCACAACTTTCCACAGTTCTATAGGAAAGATTTGTGAAAGTGAGTAATATAGAAGATGAATCAAAAGACAAGGCCATCCTCAATTGGTTGTACAAAGATGAAGAAGCATCAATATCAACAAACATCAGACTAAAGATAGATCAGTATGGAAAAGGAAAGTCTATTCTAGATAAAAATGGTTTATGAATGATAGGGACTTGTTAGAAAAAGGAAAAAAGGCATCATAGAACACATTCAACCTCTCACTCTTTATTCAAAGGATAAGCTAGGACTGGGTTACTTAGAGGAAGAAAAACAAGAAATGGCTAAGAAGGCAGTTGAAATAATCCTTCAAATAAGTGATAGCTCTAAAATAGATTCCAATGAATATGAATGGGATCTATATTTTGAGGTATCATACATAGATGTACAAATTCATGTCATAAAAGAGTATGCACCCACACGTGACGAGGGACAAGGCTCGGGGACTAGACCACTTGTATTAGAATCACCAAATATCGATGACTTAAGTGAGGATGGATGCACATTGAGTGAGCTAGATAATTTGGAGGAAAGTAATATCATAGACCTCGACATCCCAAATGACAACCTTGACACCATAACTGTTCAAACCCATAATTTCATTGACCAAAATCAATTTGATGAATTTTTTCCATTAATACATCCTGAAATTATTGACTGGGAACCCATTGAACCTATTAATGTACCCATCTTTGAGAATGATGATGCTATTGTAAACTTCCTTTGTTATGGCGAACATGACACAAGTTCTTACCATAAATCTCATAATGACACATTTAGATTGGACGATGTCAAATCTTCTAGTTGCAAAAATTAAAATAGGAATAATGGGTCTAATTGTGAAAACCATTCTATGGCAGCATTAGATCTTGAAAAAGTAAAAATAAAGAACGCATCAGATGGTGAAAACCTCTTTGAGCCATTGAAATATGGGAGATTTGACACCCTTATGGAGAATTATCATGAATGATCATCGGTACTGGTGGAACCTACACAATATATAAACATTGGCACAGAAAAATAAAAGATTTTACATGTAGTAGCATCCATGACTGAACAAGAAAGACCTGAATTTATCAAGTTCTTTGAAGAAAGAAGCATTAAATTTGCATGGTCATACTTTGATATGCCAAGTTTAGATCTAAAATTTTAATGCATCACCTATCTATACCATCTAGAATCAAACCTGTAAAAAAAAACTAAGGAAGATGCATCCACATATCGCCTTGATGGTAAAGCCTAAGCTGAAAATTTTTCTAGATGCAAGATTCATCAGGTCTATCAATTATGCTGAAAGGATATCAAATATTGTGCCTTTACCCAAGACGAATAATAGAATCAGAATATGTACAGACTTTAGAGATCTAAATAAGACATGTCCCAAGGATGATTTTCTCTTACCTAACATTGATATCATTATGGACTTAATAACAGAACATGCCATGCTATCAATAATGGATGGTTTTTATGGCTACAACCAAATCAAGATAGCACCAACTGATCAAGATAAAACCACATTCACATGTCCATGGGGAAAGTTTTACGAGAATTTCATGCCCTTCAGGTTGAAGAATGTAGGGGCAACATATCAACGTGCAATGACTATAATTTTCCATGATATGATGCATACCTTTATGGAGAATTACGTGGATGATAAATTAGCAAAGTCAGGTTTTTCTCTATTTTTCAAGAAAATTCCCAAGACACTGTTGAAACCCGACGAAGGTTGCTTTGTATTGTTCTCTGGAAATTTATGGACTTTGCGGAATTTTTCTTGGACTAGATTTTCTTGAGATTCCATCATGCCTTTGGATCCCCGGGTTTTCTTTCTTGTCAATGTGTTTAAGTGCCTTGTACGGTCTTGCATTTTTCCTTTATTGAGTTAATTTTCATTTTATGAGGAGGTTTATGTCATTTTCCTTATTGTGAAATTTGAGGAGTTTGATTTTGGTTTGCTTCTACTGAATTGTGCATTTGAGCTCATGGTTGAGGGTTGTAGTCAAGATTTCTTGTGATCGCGTGCATTCTACCCTAATTTTTTCGGTCTCTTGTTGACTGTCGCTACCTCGATTTATTTGTCCTCATGGTATGTACATGCTACCCTCTCTTTTGATGAACGAATTGAATCTACTTTAAGGTTTTTTTGGGTGTATTCTTTAAGTTGGGATATCGATGTGGTATGATATGGTAGTAGTGCTAGGGTTGTTGACTGATGGCTCGATGCCCTTCCTCATGGCTCACATCTCCTCTCCTTACGCATGATTATAATTTGAGAAGGTTTTCCATTTCTTTGCCTCGTATGTTTAGTTTCGAGATTCCCTATTCAGAGCTCTGGTTTAACCTAAAATTCCCAAACCTATGATGAAACTGTGTCCTGGGTGAAGTGCGATCTATTTCTATCATCCAATTCGATAATCGCCCTATCATTAGTTGAGTCATGTGAGGAGTAGTGAAATTAAAATAATAAATCAAGATCCGAGTTGTGTTGTCATGACGATTTCCTAGGGTTTCCTTTGTTGAAATCCTCCCTCTTATTGAGTGGATCTTGTTTTGATCAATTTGAACCTGAATTATTCATCTTGCTTTGTAATCGATTTGAATCCTAGGAGAAATCCCCAACTTCCTAATTGTTTTATTGATCTAGGTGAAATCCTGAGAAAGTCAAATATTTTGGGTTTTCGAGCCCCTCATGGATTTCCTCTATTTGGGGATTTCCCCAAATTATATGTCACCTCATCAATTTCCTAAAAGTGGGCTTAAAGTGAGAGAATTTCTTTGACTTCAAGAAATTTTGTGCCTTTCGGATTTTCCCAAAATTCGTAAATTGTTGTCACTCTCGCAGATTTTTGTCCTTGGCGGATTTTCCTGAAATCTTATTGAAAATGGAGAACTAAAGAATGTATGAAATTTTATTTAATAATTATGCATTTCATGATTGATTTAACTTGTTATAAGATGTATCATGTGGTTTCTTATTTAATTTGATTAATGACATGATGGATTGGAGGTTTCTTTGTGGTCGTTTCGTTGGATTTCGCCTGGTCTAGAATTTCTTGGAATTCCTCTCTAGCCCGAATTCTACGAGAGGGTTGAAAACCCAAACTTTATAATAAATGATTCTTATGGGGTTTATGGGGTTTTTTTTCTTATTGCAAGGATTTTTTTAGGGACTGAGTGTATAATTTATGATAGATCTAATTGAATTTTATGCTATGATGGGTCTTATTTTGGTGTCTTTTTTGTGTGCAAGTGGAATCAAATTAGGATATTGTTGGGTAGAGAAAGGGTAAGGAAATGAATTAAAATCTTGAGGACTCGACTATCTCAGAGGTAGAGAAGGTTAATATGGATTTGAAAAGCAACAAAACCTTGTGAATGGTTTGACATTTTGCAGATAGGGCAAAGGGTTTTGAAGAAGGTGAATAAATACGGGACAAAATTGAGGATGCCTTGACTGAAATTTATAATAAATGCATCTCCTTCTTTGAGGTTATAATAGGGAGAAATAAGTTTGTGCCAAAGCATCTGAGCCTAGAACAGTTGAGAAAATTGTTGCGAGAAGTGTATTCTCCAGTCAATGAGGAACGAATCACCGAACATCTATTGGATAATGCAACTACCTACATTGCAGTATTTGATAAATACAAGGCCTTGAAGGTGGACTGGGATAGGGTGGTCAAGCAATCAAGGGATGACATTAAGTCCATGGAAAGAAGAATGAAGGTGTTAGTTATTCCACCTATTGTCGACTTGGAGAAATTATTTTTGATGATACATGATAGGGAGAATCAAGATAAAGACAAAGGGGAGGTTAGTTAATGTAATACCTCATTGGGATTTGTGCTTCCCTATCATTCCTCCTCCTCCTTCACATGCATTGGACCGGGTTATGTTGGAAATCCCAAGCCGACTTGGATGAAATTGGTGCATTTAATGCACATTTCCTGCTATTTTTGAATTCCTCATGGCCGACCTTTTTTGGCCATTTATTATTGTAAACCTAATTTGGTTGACATGTTTTGGGGGGTTTTCTATAAGTTTGTCATTATGCCTGATTTGTAGAGAGTGAGATCATTTTTGTATTGAAGCAAATTTTGATAAGAGAAATAATTAGAGTTAGTATTTTTTTTTTTCCAAGCAAGTGTTTTAACAAAAGACTTGAATTGTTGCCACTTTGGATGATTTAATACAAGTAAAGACATTGTGATTTGGTGCCTTCCTTTTGTTGAGTTTTATCTAGCATGGTTCTTGATATTCTATCTTTGAAATTGCTTAATTTTATTTGATGTTAGATGATTTGATGATGTTTAGGGTTTGATGCTTGAAGTGTTTGCAATAGTCTCTAGTCCATACTTTTTGCAGTTAATTGATTGTTAGCTGCTTTGTAAAGTTAGCCTGGACTTAAAATTGTCCTTATTTCAATTATTAATGTTTGTTCATTTCAATTGCAATAGGGTTGTATTGAATGAAAATGCACAATCTAAAAATCTTTAATACCTTAGAAGATTGCACTATTTCTGTAAGATTGCAGATTTATCTGGGTCAAATAGGAATTAGTTTTTGAGGGATTGGTCCATTTCAAGCATTTCATCATTTGTATAGTCAATATTAGAATTAGAAGTAGTATTATAAATATCTTTGAAACCCTTATCTTTTGTAATTTATTTTATTATCTAGGGTAGATTTAAGATTTGAAGTATCAACATATTGCTAGATCTGATAAATTCGAGTTCAACATTTGCTTGTAGTAAGGTCCCTTTGTGATTACCAACATTTTCACATTATCTTTGAGTTTTTTTGTTTGCATTGTCAATACTTGACATTAGAGACCTTGGGGTTATCTCTTTGTTCATAGAGATTTACCTTTCAAGAGAGATAGGATATCATATTATGTTTGAGTTGTTGCTATGCAGAAAACACCATCAACAAATTGGTGCTAGAAGGATGGCGTGAATAAGCAAGCTGGAGCATTTTCTAAATGCCATTTCTCCTGAGAGGTTCAGAAGATGAACCATATCTACTCCAGGAGAAGATGAATTTCAAGAATTGCAAGTTCCTACTAGGGCAAGAAGGACTAGGATAAGGGGAGAATCATCATCCACCCAACCACTCCCATCATCCCCATCATCCTCATTTGATTCTAAAGCCATTCCTATTCTGCAACCCCAACCATCCATAAATTAGCCATTACTGCCTCCACCTCCACCTCCACCAACGGATTTCCTGACCAATAACCCATCTCCCTTGATCTTCAATAATTACAATGTCATTCCCAAGAACCCTAAGCACATTTTTTCTAAGTTCCACACCAATGATCCTAATAGGATGGAAGAGGAGCATATCGGGATTTTCTAGAACTATTTAAGAGATAGAGGAGTCAACCATGAGGATGTTGCATGCAATAGTTTTCCTTATTCCCTAGGGAAAGAGGCCTTTTATTGGTATAATCACTTACCTGCTGCTTTTATCCATAATTGGACTTAACAGGAGAATGCATTTCTACAGAAGTTTAAAATTCCCATAAGTACTAATGAGCTCTACATGCAATTTACCGGAGTTAAGAGGGAAATTAATGATCCTATGGGGTCTTTCAATAATAAGTTTCACTAGGCATACACTAGACTTCAAGCACCTTATGCTATAGATGATGCCACTACCCTAGAGGTCTACTTTGAAGCCCTTGATATCCTTACATCCACCTTCCTTAAATGGAGTAGTAATCCACCAACTACCTTGCTCACTGCATATACAGAGGTTGTTAAGGTCAGCACAGATCTGAGCCAACATTTTTCAGGACCTTTACCATCCTTAGGACCTACTTCTCACCCTAGAAAAGTCCAAGCTCTTAACCAGGCTTTGACTAATCATACTCCCATTATGAATCTGGTACCACCGTTACCTTTGATCCCACACCCAGGTCCTCCAATAAATCAAGCCCAGCTAATGACCTCATATCCTCATCAAAGAGCCAATAAATCCCTTCACCCACAATAGTAGGCTAGTTTTCCTTCATATTTACAAAATTTAGAAGTCTTGAATCAGTCTGTTGGTTTTGAAGGAGCATCAAGATACCTACTCAGTAATGTGAATTTGATGCTATACAATGGTCTAGCTAAGGAATGGTTGGATGAGTTAACTGAGAAGGTGAAGAAACTGAATATGGAGGTGACCTATCTAAGAAATCAAAACAACCAACTCTAGGGTGCACAAAAGAACATGCAATCGAACTATAAAAGAGAGAACAAAGATGTTGCTTAAGGACAAAAATTTGATAAAGGGCAACATTTTGACAGAAATTAAAATTTTGAAAGAGGACAAGGCTCTGGCCACAACTTTGACAAGAGGAAACAAGGTGGATAGGGGTTCGATAGAAGGAAACCATGTGTTATGCCTTGCATAACCACCCCATATTTTTCCTTGGTCAAAATGGGTCCCCCTTTATGTTTTTATCCTTGGTTAATTTTCAAACAAATTTTGGAGTCTTTTCTTTCCAACACTTTGTTTTTCTTTGGTTTAGTCTGTCAAAACCAGAACTGGAACCAAATCAGGTTTTGAAACTTTCTTTAAAAAATCATTCTGATCTCCATCCTGACGGTCTTTTTAGAAAAAAAATTGTCTTGTCTTTGTCGGAGTTGGAGCTGGAGTGGAAGTTAAGTCTGTCTTTTATTCAAGATTTCAAAATCAAATCTCATTCTGCCTCTGCCTCTGCTTTTTTGAGTTTGTTTTAGATTAAGTTTTTATGATATGTTTTCTTGTGTCAGTTGTTTTGTTTTATTTTTCCATTTTGTTTTGTTGTTTTCTTTGTTGGTGAAACCGGACCTGGAATGGGAACCAAGTTGAGAAATTACTCGAATTTCTAGATCCATTTTCATTTCTGATTCCTCTCCCGCTGGGTTTTGGTCGTTGACTTTTTACTGAAGTCACACAACAGTAATGGCCTAGTTCTTCTGCAATTCTGACTCCGCTCTACTCCATTGATGGAAATAATGATAGGTGCTAGGCATGCGTGAAACTACTAGTTTTTGCATTAATTAGGATTAAACATGTAGTTATCATTATTTTTGTTAAGAAATCAAAGAGCAAAGTAGAGCAACAATGGAACTTTTTTGGAGTGAATCGATTGAAGGAAAGACCATTGTGTGTGGATTGCTTCAGGGAGTTTAACTATTTATTCATGTTTGACATAGGGTTTCCTATTCTTTCCTTTCTTTTGTAGTTTTGCATTTTTTATTTATGTTCTTCTTGGATTGTTTAGTTTTGTGCGAGTTCTTCTGTAGGTTTGTATGTTTTTGTTGGTTTTGTTTTTCTTTACATTTTTCTTGATTTTGTATTGCTTTTATGGTTTTGTTTCTTGTCAGTTTGTTTAAACATGGTCGTTTTCACGTTTTAGCCATGACCGAGTCATGGTGCCCTATTTTTCAAATGTTTATGGTTAAATTTTATTTTTATAGTGAGTAGGGTTTAGTAAATGGTAGTTTTTACTCATAATCTTTTGCGTACTCAGTCTGGTTAGTTTAGAAAGGGTTAAATTCGTGCCCTAGTTTTTATATCGAGTTTATTTTAGATTAGGGTTTAGATGCATTTCTATTTTCACGTTTTCAAATTTTAAATATGATACGCTAAAATTATAGTCACCCCTAGTCATATGGGGATGGTCTTATCATGTTATATGTTAGCCCCTTTTCATTTAATATGACCTAGTCTTTAATCAAGAAGATAAGCATTAATCTGTTAAAATCATTTATGATGTCATGGTCAACCTAGAATCCTCATCTGTTGATCTTGCTTTGACTTGGTGTCATCATGCTAACCTTGTGATGTGAGACCTTGATTGCCATATTAATTTGTGTTGGTTTGATTTGGAATGAAATTGGCATTTAGGTTTTTCCCAAAGGTCATGTTTGTGTGTGGTATGGTGTTTTGGAATTGATGTGTAGTCCCTTGATTTGTGTTTTGGTTTTGAAAATTAGGTCCTTGGTTTGCAAATGAAGGTGTAGGCCCTTGATTGACATTTTGTAATGGAATGTTTCCTTGGTTAGAATTTTGGAGCGATGAGAGGGACCCACCATCACTAATACCCCTTTCTTCAATAATTATATAAATAAGTATTTATTTAATTATTTAAATTTCATCACATGTCCATAGTCAGATAATAATTATTATTTGACCTTTTATTCTTCTATAATTAAATAATTGATGAAATTATTTATTTATGTGTCTTTACACTCCCCTTTGAAGTTGATTCTTTCTCTTGTCTCTCCTATTTATTCTTATGCCAATATTGCCCTCAGATTTGTTGTTGAAGTTGTGCAAATACCTACAAATAGTAAGCAAGAAAGTTGGAGATGATTAACTGTTAAATTGAAAATGGAGGAGAAGGGTTGCTTTTATAGACAACCATTCGAATGGACGGATGAGATTGATCTTCTAGAAAGATTTTAAGATCAATGGATGAGGATTCATGAGAGGGAGGTTACGAAATGTAAGATGGAGAAAATCAAATAGTATAGATTAAGTGACAGCCAACACTTCTAAACTATTATCCCAATCTAAACAAGATAATACAAATAAAGAGAGCAATCAAAATGAAAGCAAATGAAATAAAACACTCCCCTTTGATGTTGATTCTTTCTATTGCCTCTCCTATTTATTCTTATGCCAATATTGCCCTCATATTTGTTGTTCAAGTTGTGCAAATACCTACAAATAGTAAGAAAGAAAGTTGGAGATAATTAGCTATTAAATTGAAAATGGAGGAGAAGGGTTGATTTTATAGACAACCATTCGAATGGATGGATGAGATTGATCTTCTAAAAATATTCTAAGATCAACGGATGAGGATTCATGAGAGGGAGGTTACGAAATGGATGGCCAAGATCGAGTTTCTAGAAAGATGCCAAGATCTACAGTTGAAAATTGATGCAACTAGAACATGCCATGCATGGAAAAGATATGACATCGACGGCTATGACGCCTGACGGCTATGACAGACATGTAGGACATGCAGACTATGACATGAAATAATGATAGGGGATCTTTGACCAAAATAAAGGGATAAATAATTTATTTTTAAATTATTTACTCAAAAATGGAAGAGGATGACAAGTGGCAAATAAATATTTTATTTTAAGTTATATATTTGGAGGAAATGAAAAAGGAGATTTAATTAAATTCATAAATTTAATTAAAGGAGGAGATAGAAATTGAATATGGATAATTGATTTGGATCAATTATTTAAAGGAGAAGAAAGACACATAAATAAATAATTTTGTCAATTATTTAATTATAGAAGAATAAAAGGTCAAATAATTATTATTATCTGACTATAGACTTGTGATGATATATAAATAATTAAATAAATAATGATTTATCTAATTATTGAAGAAAGAGGTATTAATGACACAATTAATTTATTTTAATTGATGAGGACAAAATAAATATTAGAAAGTGAATTAATTAAATAATTAAAAAATCAATTAATTAATAAAGGAATATGATCAGGAATAATTAAATCAAAAAAATTATTTAATTATTAGAAAATGATGACTAAGAAAAAATTTTGCTCATAGACTTTAGGAATTTTTTTAGTGTCTACATTTTGCCCCTCTTTGACATAATGCAGTTCATCGCATTGTGTCAAAGAAATTTAATTCTGAAATATGCCCTAGTGTAAAGAGAAAGGGGAAGGATGACCAAGAGGGTTGTGGTATGCCCCCTCAAGAGGATATGCGGGTTCAAAGAATATGAATGTGCTCTCGAAATGGAAGGTATGACTAGAGGATGAAGAATAGAGGAAATGTTAGCATGAAGGAAATGGATGTTGTCATGGAAAAAAATAAGGGAGATGGGATGGTAGCTTGAAAAGGGGAAAGAAAATAGATAGGAAATGATAAGGGAGCCAACTTTCATACTTACATTTTTATATTTATCATCATTGGGTGTCAAAAATGTCACAAATGGACCACAAACACCATGGTATGACATAGACCAAAGTGTGCAAGGTGACCATTTGGGAGAGACAAACAGTCAAAAAGACAAGGAATGCCCCATCTCATACTAGGGATTAGATTGTCCCAATCTTTTTGCCAAGACAAACCATAGGCAACAAACAAAGAAAAGAGGCCATGATCCATCATTGTCCCTCTAAATCCATTGATAGGACATCCTCGAGGATACTAGTAACATGATCCAAAATCAGTCGAAAAGATAAGAAAATCTAGACCAACAAAGTGTTTGCCAAGATAGTGTTTTCCAGTGGTAATGATGATTGTTTGATTTGCTAATTAGGTTGACCAAGATGACAGAGTTGATTGATAGGTTGATAAGGATTGATAAAGTGATTTGATTGACCATGCCTAGCCTCAGGAAGGACACATCCCGATGAAGGAAAAATTGATTGACCAAGTTGATAAGATTGAGTGGTGTGACAAAGCTGATTAATAATGATAATGCCCAGTTTCAGGAAGGACACATCCTGATTAAGGAAAGATTGATTGACAAATATTTGATGAATATGACCAACCGATGTGATGATACCCAACCGCAGGAAGGACACATTCTGTTTAGGTAGAGGACACATCTGATAAAGTTGATTAAGTGACAAGTGTTGACATGACACCTAACTGCAAGGACACATCCTGTTTAAGGTAAATGACAAGGTTGACAAAGTCTAATACCAGGAAGGATGTATACTAATAAAATACAAGAGATAAGACCAAATGAGAAAAACAACATAATGCCCCATTCCGATATAAGACTAGTGACCTAATTGAGGTGATGATAAGATAATTGATTGATGAAAGATTTAATTTGTTTGTTGTTTCTTGAAGTAGTTTGAATGATGATTGCTTTTAGACCAAGGACATGACCCAACTCGATGAACCATAAAGGACTTGACCTAGGGGGCCTCGGGGGCTCATCAATAGATGGCCTTGCCTACGTAGCAATGCATATAGACCTCGTAGTTTGACACAACTTGAGTTTGTCTTATTCGACAAAATACTGGGTCATGATTTAATTTGGACAACCTAAAGGGACTGACCTAATGCCTCGGGGGCTCATTTAAGATGAGCCTTGCCTACCTAGCAAGCGCACAGAGGCAACATAGTTCGACCACTCTAACAAAACTGATTGAAACTCTAACCGAGAGCCAGACTTTGTTTTTTAGGAGTTTTGAATTTTTTTGATGTTTTTGGATTTTGAGGATTTTATGACTTTTTGGATTTTGAAATGTTTTGATTTTTTAATTTTTTTTCACGACATTTTATGGGTTTTTTTTAAATTTTTTAGGACATTTTATGGTTTTCTTTTGGATTTTTTGGACTTTTTTTTAGGACACTTTATGATTTTTTTAGACATTTAATGAATTTTAGATATCTTTTCGGGACATTTTATGATTTTTTTTTGGATTTTTTCAAGACATTTTATGGTTTTATTTTTTATTTTTGGATTTTTGGATTTTTTCAGGACATTTTATGATTTTTATGGATTTTGAAGGTTTTAAAGGGTTGATACCATGTATTATTTCCCATGAAGATGCAAGTCAAGGAATTGCCCCCAGTCGAGTATATGACAAATTTACTAGGTGTGAGGGGAAGCAACGAATGCAACAAGTGGATATGAAATCGAAGGATGCTAAATGTCGGTGATTTTTAGGCCATGGGAAGGATGACAAAGCTTTATTAAGGATGAGGAATGGGTGTGAATGGATGAAAAACTAGATGGAGTGAAAGTAGACAAAGCAGCATAGACCGACTACACATGGCACCTGTTTTCCAAGTTTTCCTCATGGTACTTATCCAAAGTGCCACCGAAGTGGTTTTCACTTTTGGATGAATTATTTTTCCTTACTATTGTTCTAATTTTTTATTTTTTTTGACTTTCTAAATTTTTAAATTTTTTTAAGGGATACTCTGAGAATCAAGTATAATACTTGCGAAGGTGCATGTTGTTGATGGGTTCAGACAATGGTTCTCCTTCAGGAGTAGAAATCTGATAAGGACCAGATCCATATGATGTTGTGACAATGTACGGGCCCAACCAATAAGGCTCAAATTTACCAGGTTTTTCTCGTCCTACTTGGTTCTCTGGATTCTCCTTTAGGACTAGATCACCAAGGTAAAAATTTCTAGGATGAACCTTCTTATTATAATTGTGTCGAAGGCGGTTCTGATATGCTTGCAAGTGTGTCAAAGCATTTTGTCTCTTTTCATCCAATAACTCTAGCTCATGTAGATGGGATACACGGTATTCTTCTTGGTCAATCAAGCCATGCATAGAGACTCATAGGGATGGTAACTCGACCTCTATAGGAAGTATTGATTTAGATCCATAAATAAGGGAATATGGTGTGGCTCCTATAGGGGTACAAATACTAGTGCGATAGGCCCATAAAGTAGGGTTAAGTTGTAAGTGCCAATCATGGCCAGCGTCATTAACAGTCTTCTTTAAGATCTTTAGGATAGTCTTATTAGATGCCTCATCTTGAACATTACCCTAGGGGTAATACGGAGTGGAAAAATGATGTTTAATATGGAATTTGTCATAGAGCTCATGAAAATCTTGGTTTTTGAAAGGGCGACCATTATCTGTAATGATGGAGTGTGGGATACCATAACGAAAAATTATTTAATTCAAGATGAATTTGGCTATCTACTTACCAGTAATGTAAGTCATTAGAATGGCTTCAATCCATTTCATAAAATACTCAGTGGCGAAAAGGATAAACTTATGTCCATTGGAAGAGGTGGGATGGATCTTTCCTACGAGGTCGAGTCCCCATTGAGAAAATGGCCATGGCAAAGTAAGCAGATGCAATTCTTGAGCTGGTACATGTATGAGATCTCCATGAATCTGACATTGGTGACATTTCTTCACAAAATGATAGGTATCACATTCCATCATAGGCCAAAAATATCCCATTTTCATGAGCTTTTTGGCTAAGGTAGGACCAGCAGAGTGAGCTCCACATATACCCTGATGTACCTCTTGTAAGGATGTTTGTGCTTCATTTGAGTCGAGACATTGAAGGAGGGTACTATCTAGGCTACAATGATAAAGGGTGTCTTCAATGATGGCATATTTAGATGCTTGTTGGATAAAGGTCTTATTTTGGTTAAGGGGCAAGTCAGAAGGTATAATCTGGTCATGTAAATAGGCATAAATGTCTTTGTACCAAGGTGAATTGAGACCAACAAGTTCACACAAAAATTCAGTTTTGGGAATATCGAATGTAGGGATCAACAACTATTCTACCAAGAACTCGTATTGTGATGCATTATTGGGAATGTCCAAGAGAGATCCGATGGTAGCCATTGCATCAGCTACTTTGTTCTGGATTCTTGGGATCTGTTCAAAAGAAACATTGTCAAAGTATAGTTTGAAGCTATCCACCATGTGTTTATAGGGCATCAATTTCTCATCCTTAGTATCATAATTATCATTAACTTGTTTTATCACTAACTGTGAATCATCGTAGACTTGAAGATCCTTGATTTTCTATTTTATTGCTATTGGAAGCCCTTTCAGTAATGCCTCATATTATGCTATGTTATTAGTGCAAGGGAATGCTATTCAAAATGACTTTGGAATGGAGTCTCCTTGGGGCATGATGAATAAAATTCCAGCTCCTGAACCATGACTTGTGTAGGATCCATTGAAATATAGCTTCCATGTAATTAGTGTGTCTATGACAAAGATTGATTCATCTGGGAAATCGGATATCAAAGGATGATCTACCTTTATGGGTGCATCTACAAGTTGGTTTGCTATCACTTTTCCTTTTATTTCCTCTCGATCTACATACTCAATGTCATATTCACTTAGCATCATAACCCATTTAGCTAGTCTTCTTGTCAATGCTGCTTTGCTGAGAAGATATTTCAAAGGATCAATTTTGGCAATCAGTTTTGTCTTATGATTCAACATGTAATGTCTCAATTTTTTTGCTACAAATACCACTGCTATACATGCTCATTCAATAGGACTATAATTCAACTCATATCCGACCAGGGTGTGACTAATGTAATATACAACTCGTTCTTTTCCATCATTGTCATTTTGTGCTAATAATTCCCCCAGTGCTAATGTTGTTGTTGTCACATATAATATCAAATATTTTTTGTCAATTGGAGGCATTAAAACTGGTGGAGTTAGTAGATAATTTTTAATCTAATCAAATGCTTCTTGACACTTTTCTATCCAGTTGAAGGGAATGTCTTTTCTTAACAAATGCTGGAATGGGTGGATCTTGTCTGCTAATTGAGCAATGAACCTTTAGATTGATTGTAGTCTCCCTTGCAACATCCTCAATTGATTGATGTTGGTTGGTGGTGGCATTTCTAAGATAGCTTTGAATTTTATGGGTTCAACTTCTATTCCTCTGCATGATACTATGTATCCAAGGAATTTGCCTGATTGGACCCCAAAAACATATTTTTTTGGATTTAATCTGAGTTGGTATTTTTCTAGTCATGTCAAAATCTTGTCCAATACTGCTAAATGTCCACTTCATTCTAGGGATTTAGAGAGAAGGTCATCAACATAATCTTCCATCAACACATGCATGTAGTCATGAAAGGTTGTGGTCATCGCTCTCTGATATCGAGCTCCATAATTTTTCAATCCAAACATCATTACATTCCAACAAAAAGTTCCTCAAGCACATGTAAAAGCTATTTTTGGTTGATCTTCAGTAGAAATCCTTATCTGATTATAACCAGAGAATCCATCCATTTTGATAGCATTTCATACCCAACTGTGAGGTCTACAATGATGTCGATGTTTGGTAGAGGAAAATCATCCTTGGGACAAGCTTTGTTGAGATCTCTAAAGTATTTGCATATTCTAATTTGACCATTTGGTTTAGTGACAAGAACAAGGTTTGATATCCAATCTGCATAATCAATAGAATGAATGAATCCCACATCTAGAATTTTCTTCAATTCTACCTTGACAAGGAGTGTGATTAGTGGATGCATTTTTCTTAGCTTTTGTTTGTATGGCTTGGAATTAGTTAGAAGTGGTAAGTGATGTAAAACCAATTCGGGATCCAATCTTGGTCAAAATTGACTTGTCTTTTTATAAAGAATATTGTGAACTCAGGCTTTTCCTTGGAGGTCAAAGATGCTGCTAATTGTATGACCCTAGAATTATCTTGTGTTCCAATATTCACCTCTTCTATTTCTTCTATCAATAATGGCGATCTCTCTTGGTTTAGTGGGAGACAGTCCAATCCTCCATCTTCAGGTGCCTCAGGGAGGTTGTCACCTTTAGATGCATCCTTTATTTTTACTTTTTCACAATCAACAGGTGCCTTTCGGTTTTCACATGAAGACCTATTATTTCTATTTTTTATTTTATCATATTCACTTTTGTGACTAGAGGATAGGACAGCCTCACCAAAGTATGCGGCATAATCAAGTTCTATGGAAAATCTAGCCTTATGATCCCCACTAGGTATTCCTTCATGAAGTCCCATAAACTCAACGATTGCTTCATCATTCTCGAAAGTGTCCAAACTTGGTGGGTCTTGTTGATCCCAATCTATGAGTTATGGGTAGACAAGGGGTAATCCATCATCATTGTTATCAAGATTCATGGTGTAGGAAAAGAGGGTAAAGACAGACGTAGAGTCATCAGGTTCCCAGGAGGCAGCTTCGATGGTCTCCCAAAAGTGTTTAATCCATTCTTCTTTATTTAAGGGGGATTTGGGACGAGGGCTTGGTAGACTTAGCGGGGAACTAATTGTAAGCTTTTGACTTAATTGTGTTTCAAGAGGAGGCTCATCAAGTATTCTAAATGGTTTATCTAAGTTCATAGAGGTAGTGGAGGATAGGGAATCCCATTCATATTCATTAGAATCATCATTAAAATCCCAAGTGTCCTCATATGTCTTGAACTCACTTGAAGGTAATCTGATACCTTGGATAGTCACTCTTACAGGTACAAACCCTAATCCTTGATGTTTAATCAACTTAGGAGGTTGCAAGGGTTCTATCATTCCTTTTTTATTTAGGCCAAGACCACTATGTCCATCATATCCTTGTCGTTTCATTATTGGGAACCCCTTTGGATATTGTTCAACTGGAAAACTCTTAGTTTTAGTGTCTTCTTCTTCTTTGTACAACCACATGAGAATGTGATCATCTAGAGATTCCTTGGAAAGTTCTCCCCATTTGGTGAAGGTGGTAGGGGGATTATGAAAGATGACCTTAGGCTGCATGGGATGTGGTTTTCCATAAGAATTTGGTGATTTAGGCAATTTTCCAATGAAAAAGAGACTCTTCATGTTATATTCTCCGCATCCTTTTTCTTGGATCTGGATCTTAGGCATGGAGGGGGTAGTGAATGGAGTGGATGATTTGACTAGCGTAGATGGGTCAATGTAGTGGGATGAAGTGGTGGATGAGGTGGAAGGTCAGGCCTCTTGATTGATGGGAACTTGATGTTCAGTAGTTCCTCTTAAGTTTGAACAATACTGAAAAGGATTGGGGTTGCTTGGAATGGTGATTTCAGTGCCATTGTGTGGAAATTTGAGGCATTGATGGTAGGTGGATGGGATAGCTCTCATAGCATGAATCCAAGGATGACCAAGGAGAAGATTATAATGTAAGCCTAGATCCAAGACTTGAAATACTGTATGTTGTATGGCTGGGCCAACTCTTATAGGAAGTGAAATGACACCTTCAGATGAATGCTCAACATCATCATAAGCTTTGATAGTGATTTTTTTTGTTCAGTCTATACAATTTTCAGAGTATCCCAATTCTTTCACTAATTTTAGTGAGAAATTATTTAGACCCGCTCCACCATCTACTAAGACTCGTCTAATCTTGCATTTATCAATGCAAACTTCAAGATGCAAGGGATCATTATGATCAGATTTTGGTGCAGAAAAGTCTTGCTCAGAGAAGGTGACATGATGTGGCATAGCTAGGTATTCGACCATGGCCTAAAATGCATTGACATTTAGGTTGGATGGGATAGATCCTTCTTGCAATGCTTTGTCAAGTATAGCTCTATGTTGTGGGGATGTGCGAAGGAGCTCCAAGATAGAGATTTGCTTGGGCATTTTTCCCAACTTCTCTAGGAGGTTATAGTGGTTCTTGGGCTGAGGATTGGGTGGAGGTCTTGGAATAGTTATCTTGGTTCTGCGAGTAGCAACAACACAATTTGAGTTTGGCTTGTTTATGGTGATGGTAGCAATGTGATCATCAAAGGGTTTTATGTTAATAATGATAGTGCTATAGTCGTGTTTGACTGTGGCATAGTTGGCACTATTATTGTTCCCTTAACTGAAGGCTTTCCCTTTATCATGGTCTTGCAAGGGAGTTTTGAATATGGTATGATCAACATTGGTTTTTCCTTGTGAATCTCCTACTGATATAGTTCCATCTTCAATGAGGTCTTGAATAATGTTTTTGAGTTTCCAACATCTTGTTGTTTTGTGTCCTTTGCTATGGTGGTATTCACAGTATTCATCTTCTTTCCACAAATCTGGTTTGATCAAGGAAGGTTCATAATTCTTGGTGTTGGGTAGCATGATGGTATTGGTTTGCAAGATTAGTTTGAGAACTAATTCGATAGGTTCACCCAAGGGGGTGTAGGTTCTCTTGGCACAAGGAGGTCCTCTTCATTGTTGATTGTTTTGGATAGCGTTTAATGTTTGGTTTTGACTTTGGGTTCGCGTATCTAACATGGTTGATGATGGGGAGGGACCTTTAAGTTGATTGGTTAGACCTTTAGTTATCATGTTGGCATCAACAACTCCATCATTTGTTACATTTTTGTTTTGGGACCAATATTTGCTCTTATCATTGTTAGATTTTTTATTTTCTCTATTTATCTTGAATAGTCCTTTGGCAATAAGACCTTTCTCAATAAGGACACCTTTCTCAAGGATCTCTTCAAAGTTTGTACAACATTGGATTTGAATTAGGCTCATGAGTTCTCCATTAAGATTTTCCACAAACACGGTGACCAATTTTTTTTCAGGAAAGTGACAAAGGAATTTGCTAACCAAACCTCGCCATCTTTGGTAGAATGAGGTAAGGGATTCTCCTTCTTCTTGTCTAGTGGTGCTTAATGTTGCAAGAGTGACATCATTTTTAATGTTTAAGGAAAAATTGTTAATGAATTTCTCATCCAATTCACCCCATGTTCTTATTCCTGGAGGAAGATGTGAAAACCAATCTAAAGCTGCCCCTGCAAGACTTCACGGAAATAGTCTCATTAAATAAGTTGGATCATGTGAGACTTCCATGTAGGATGTGTTGAATTCTCAAATGTCTTCTATTGGATCCCTTGTCCCCTTATATTTAGGCAAAGGTGGTGTTGTAAAATGAGGGGGAAAGGGTGGCATATATAAATTTCGATCAAATGGAAAGGGGCATAATTCCTCCATGAAATAGGTCTTTTTGTTGGTACCCAATTGCATGCTAGTCATTTTTTGTTGAAGGGTTTTCACTTGTTGTATCAAAAATTCAGCAAGTGATGGTGTTGCATTGCTTTGACTTGGTGTCATGATGCTAGCATTGAGGTCATAGGTTGGATTTGAATTATGATTGATGCCTTGTGATGTGAGACCTTGATTGCCATATTGATTTGTGTTGGTTTTATTTGGAATGAAATTGGCATTTAGGTTTGTCCCAAAGGTCATGTTTGTGTGTGGTATGGTGTTTTGGAATTGATGTGTAGACCCTTGATTTTTGTTTTGGTTTTGAAAATTAGGCCCTTGGTTTGCAAATGAAGGTGTTGGTCCTTGACCAATGTTTTGTGATGAAGAAAGGGTCCCTTGGTTGGTATTTTGAAATGAAGATGTAAGCCCTTGATTGAAATTTTGTAATGGAATGTTTCCTTGGTTAGAATTTTGGAGCGATGAGAGGGACCCTTGATTCACATTTTGGAATGATGTGAGGGATCCTTGATTATTGTGTTGCTTTTGGATTTTTTGTGAGACAATTTGAACCTTTCTAGGTTGACTTGAAAATTGGAACAAGGATCCTTGGTTTGTGTTTTGAAGTGTAGGAATGGGACCTTGGTTTTCATTTTGAGTCAAAGGTGTAGGACCTTGTGAGGTAGAACCTTGATGTGTGTTTTGGAAAAGGGGATTTGTAAAGGTCTTACCCAAAGAGTTGGAGTTGCTTCCAAGTGTATAATTTTGTCCTTGTGTAGCAGTATGGATTTCCTTGTTTCTAAATGTTGGGATATTTGGGATATGTGTGGTGGTGGTACTCATGTGTGAGGTTATCCCAAGAGGTATATTTGTTGTTTGTGATGATGATGGCATGACAAGTGTAAATGGATTTTCAGTTTCCTCTTCTACAAGGGTTGATACATCAAAACCTTGAGGTAATTTGGCACCCTTTTTAGCTAGTGCATAGAAGTATCTATTAGGATCAGCACTAACAAGTTGATCAATCATGTTTAAAATTTTTGGATCTTGATAAGCTCTTTCAATTTCTTGAGGAGTCAATTGTTTGTTGAATTCTTCTATGCTTAGGTTTTCCCATTTCTTGTTGAATTCATCGTGATTTATATTGTCCCAATTGTTAGTTTGATCTCTTTATGGAACCTCTCCATGAGGTGTGGATTGATTTGAATTAAACCCAATGGTAGTGTCATGAAATGGGTCACTTGAATATTCCATGTCCTTTCTTTTGGATTTTGACCTTGTTTCAACCATGTGAGATGTTTGCAAGTTTGAGGGATAATGCAAGATGTGGATGCCACTAAACTATGTTTTTTTTTTTCTTTTTTCTTTTGGAACAAAGGATGTTGATGCAAGGTGATAATGATGTTTTTCTAAGGAAGATGACTAATGCAAGGTGAAAATGAGGAATAATATGAAAAAAAATGTTGACTAAGGTAATGACCAATGCAAATTCTAGATGCCAAATGAGGACTAAGATAGGAGTTATAACAATATTTTTGGATTTTCAAGATAAAATATGCAAGGTGAGGACTAAAATGACTTGAATGTGTAAAGTAAGTAAATGCAAAGGTCTAAATGATTTAGAAAAAGGAGCTACTCAACCACCCTAAGCTTGATATATGTCTCAATTTGGGTCATCAAAGGACTTGTTGGTAGGACAAGATGATAAAGTGAGTTTTCCTAACTAGACTCTTGAGTTGGAAAGGTCTCACAAAAGGACAATGACTAAGGAAAATGATGTTGGCTAAGTCCAGTGACAACCTACTCTTTGAAGGCAATGATTTCAGAAAGTATGGTAGGGTTTTCCGAATCCAAAATTTGAAAATGAAATGAGGATGCAAGGATTGGTTTATGAAGATGATGATGTTCAAGGATGAAACTAAGTTTTGCAAGGATGAACCTATGGGTAAATGCAATATAAAGATGTCACTAATGGAAGATTTGAGCAATTTTCTCTCTGGTTTTCAACAATGGTTGTTGGAAAAGATGTTTGATATGAGTTTGGACAAGTTTGGCCTTGGGTTTTAGGCTACAAAATTTGGAATTGTTTCAAGTTGAATTTTTGTTTCCAAGTCTGTGAAAGGTGTTTATTTGTCTCAATGTCCTAGAAAAACACTTGGAAAACAAAATATCTTGTCTTTGAAAATTTGAAAACATGTACAATGAAGACAAGCACAACCCTAGGTTAAGCAAGGACAATATTTGCTAGATTCCACATGGGTTTCCCCAATCACACTTATTCTTAGCGTGTGAATCCAGAAGCTTGGCCGCATAGGCTCCCCCTTACATTGCACTCACTTCTTAGGCCAACCAAGCTTCCAACCCCCATAAAACTCCCATGGCAAGTTGATCACCTCTACTAAGAACTACGAGAATGTGGATGCCTTCACAATGACCGTTGTTGCGCTAGAAAATAGAAGGATTTTGGCAACTACACAAAGTTTTTTAGTTTGGGACCCCCATTCGAGTGGCCATACATGGGGCACAAGATCAAGCTCCGTTTAGGAGGCACTCCAACCTGAAGAGGTTACGCTCAACAAGGTTTTGGGGAGTACTACTTGGTCCATATGACACATCCGCACTCTTAATCCTAGGCTTTCCCTTAGGATTCACATTTATATATCGGTCAGGGGTAGCTCGGCCAGAGAGCTTCATTTCCAGTCTGAGTTGCCTTGGGGTGAGTACTTTTTCCCACCAAGGAAGGCCCAAGTTCTAGAGGCAATAACCATTTCTCTTACACCCAGGATCACATAAATGCACAAGAGGAGAGGATACTTTGATTATTGCATCAAAGGGTGACACAAAATTGAAGACACTTGTGAATTTTAACCATATGAGTGTGAATTTTAAAAGTTTAACTTGATGTGAAACAAACAAAGATCATTTTAAGTCAATGACATGAAATGCATGTTCATTTTAACCATATGAGTGTGAATGCGATTTGTGTTCATTTTAAGCCCGTGACATAAAATGAATGTTCATCTTAATCAATGAGTGGAAATGCAATTTGTGTTCATTTTAAGCACATTACATGAAATGCATGTTCATTTTAACTAATGAGTGTAAATGCAATTTGCGTTCATTTTAAGCCCATGACATGAAATGCATGTTCATTTTAACTAATGAGTGTGCCTGCAATTTGTTGTAGTTTTTGAAAGAAAACAAAATTTATTATGCCTAAAGAAATTAAAAGCTCGATTTTTGTTTCTAAAGAAACAATTTTTTAGACTCCCTCCAAGCTGTGCCACATGCTAAAAATAAGAGATTAGTAACTTAAAAGAAAAGTTTAATGACAACATAAAATTAAAATAACCATAACTTTCTCAAAACTTGATGAAATTTCAAATCATTTGTATCCATGGAAAGGTAAAACTCAAACCTTCAAAACATAGAAATTGTTTTTTCAAGATTTTGCATGAAAAAAATGTTATAAGCAAAAGAAAACATGGGTTTTAAGAGTTGAATTAAAAAAACAGCAAATACTAAAATAGCTATAACTTTCTCAAATCTTAACGAAATTTTAAACCATTTGAAGTTTCATAAGGTTGAAAAGGAGGGCTACAGAACCTAGATGATTATTTTTAAAGACTTTATATGCCCCTTTTTATGTGATAAAAAGAAGATGACGGGATTTTATGCAACTTCTTGGTTGTAGCCTACAAAACAACCAAACAAACAAGAAAACAAACAATTTTTTTTTGGAAAAATTATGAGATTCACGTCCGGTTCACCAATGTAAGATGAAAAAAATAAAATAGTATAGATTAAGTGACAACCAACACTTCTAAACTATTATCCCAATCTAAACAAGATAATACAAACAAAGAGAGCAATCAAAATGAAAGCAAATGAAATTAAACACTCCCCTTTGAAGTTGATTCTTTCTCTTGTCTCTCCTATTTCTTCTTATGCCAATATTTCCCTCATATTTTTTCTTGAAGTTGTGCAAATACCTACAAATAGTAAGCAAGAAATTTGGAGATAATTAGTTGTTAAATTGAAAATGGAGGAGAAGGGTTTCTTTTATAGACAACCATTCAAATGGACGGATGAGATTGATCTTCTAGAAAGATTCTAATATCAACGAATGAGGATTCATGAGAGGGAGGTTACGAAATGGATGGCCAAGATCGAGTTTCTAGAAAGATGCCAAGATGTACGGTTGAAAATTGATGCAACCAGAATATGTCGTGCATGGAAAAGATATGACGCCAACGACTATGATGCCTGACGGCTATGACATACATGCAGGACTTGTAGACTATGACATGAAATAATGATAGGGGATCTTTGACCAAAATAGAGGGATAAATAATCTATTTTACATTATTTATTCAAAAATGGAAGAGGATGACAAGTGGCAAATAAATAATTTATTTTAAATTATATATTTGGAGGAAATGAAAAAGGAGATTTAATTAAATTCATAAATTTAATTAAAGGAGGAGATAGAAATTGAATATGGATAATTGATTTGGATCAATTATTTAAAGGAGAAGAAAGACATATAAATAAATAATTTCGTCAATTATTTAATTATAGAAGAATAAAAGGTCAAATATTAATTATTATCTGACTATAGACTTGTGATGAAATATAAATAATTAAATAAATAATGATTTATCTAATTATTGAAGAAAGAGGTATTAGTGACACAATTAATTTATTTTAATTGATCACGATAGAATAAATATTAGAAAGTGAATTAATTAAATAATTAAAAAATTATTTAATTAATAAAGGAATATGATCAGGAATAATTAATAATTTAAAATTATTTAATTATTAGAGGATGATGACCAAGGAAAAATGTTGCTCGTAGACTTTAGGATATTTTTCAGTGTCTACATATATGTTAGCCCCTTTTCGTTTAATATGATCTAGTATTTAATCAAGAAGATATGCATTAAACTGTTAAAATCATTTATGACGTCATGGTCAACCTAGGCGAAAGCGGGATTGGAATTGATTTAGATTTTGGGCATATTTTACAATTAGTGTCAATTCCATTTTCCATCCCATTTCTGACTCTGTTTATAGTGAGAAGCTTTATTTCAAAATAACGATAACCTAGTCGGAAGTGGAATTGAAACCAAAAAGGAATATGAAAATAGAAAATCTGAAAGAAACCAAGTCTATTTCCATTCCGGTCCCAGTTTCAATCACCATTCCAGTTCTGACTCCGAGCCTGCTCGTTATTATTGAAATATCGATAACAATTTTGGCTTTGAGCCTGGCAGTGTTTTAAAGAAGATTGTTTAGAATATTTTATGTTTGGTTCCGCTTTCGATGTATGTATGAAAGGTATGACTTTAAGGCATATTTTGTGATGTTTATTCAAGGATCTAACTAGAGGTTTTGTTGCAGGAAAGCTAAAGAATTCCAGGAACATCAAGAGAAGCCTCCCAAAGGAATCGTCATGTAGGAATATCAAAGGAAGCACCTAAGCCCAAAAAGATAAAGCCAAAATAGTTACCTTATACTCTGAGGTATAACGACATGAGTCCTATTGCCATTGCAAGCAAAGTAGAATCAGATTGGTCTGACATAACTGATACCAATTTCGGCCAATACAACTTTGAGGAATCATATCCTGACACATTCAATGAGGATGTGACACCTAGAACTAAATGAATAGTGGATTCTGGTTTGGCTCATATCACCCTATTTCCTCTATCAATCCAATGCCTGGAGTTAATCATGACAGGTGCATGAGCTTACAATCTGGCTACCCAACAATGCATGGATTCACAAGATAATGTAATAATTGATCCGACTCCTCAAATGTTTCAAACTATGTTTAGTGTTCCAGATCCAAAGAACTTGGTGTAATTAACTAAGACTGAGGCCCTAGAGAAATAGAGCAAATAAAAGGAATCCAACAAGGCTCACTTGAACAAAAGGTGGTTAAAAACAAACAAGAAGTCTCTAACCAAGCTCTTAGACCAACCAAAGAGGGCAGATTTTTATAAAGAAGTATCGGATTTAATAATGATGTTGTCTAGGGCCTTTGGGAAGAGAGATGCCTTTCATTTCAAGGAGTGGATGTTTCCCTTCATCCAGATAATCTTAAATGGCACCCAAAAATTTGTTTGGCCAATGATTATTTTAGATGCCATTCATGATCAATTGACCAAGATTAGGGAAACTAAATTATTTTTCATGACTTCTTATATTGTGTATGCAACAGCAAGAGTAGGTTTCTTCCCAGGTCTGAATAGAGTAGGGATAATATGAGAGGCTGAGGGATAGAAGAAAGTATGGGATCATTTTAACTAGCTCTCCCTATAGGTTGCTGAGACTCAATTGAGAAGGGTTAATGATGCATTCCTATATGTAATCATTAACCAGATCAATGGAGATGTTGGGTATAGTCTGAACCAAGAAGCTATGGCATTTATCACTAAATGGGGATGTTGGTACATTTAGTACCCCAAGTTCACATACTTTAGGCTAGCTGGATTTGAAGGTCATCCACATTTTCTGCCAAGATGTTGCAATAATAGGATAGTGTTGATGAATTTTTTTTAGCAAGCTCTAGGGGTTAATGCCCAATTTGCATTGAAACACAAAACAATATGTCATAAGTTCCCCATGCAGTTGGGTGAATACAGGTTTTAGCATCTGGTGGGAGAAAATTTAGTGTGTAGTGAGTTGATACATCTAAAATTGGGTTTGTATACAACTCAGAAGTACTTTGATCTGAAGAATAAAATGAATGCCTTGCTACCCTCTATTTTTGATAAACATTTTAATTTATTGGAAGATTTATGGAGTGACCGGAAAGATGAGTATGACCTCAGGAAGAAGAATTATGAGAGGTTACCCGTCTCACTCATGATGGAGCTTGGGATCAAAGATGATATCCCTGATGCATTAGTAGATAATGGAGTGGTATTAGATCTATCATATGAGGCATTGAACATTGGCACTAAGAACTTAGATCTGGTCTATTGGGAGAGTGAGTAAACCATTGATATTAAGCAAATAGAGCAAGTAGTTTTGGATAGGAGCATTCTATGGTTGGTTCTAAGAACCAAAACTCCTCAAGGACAACTCTTAAAAAGGGGAAAGGATATAAAAGGATCAAAAGAAAGACACCTTCCAAGGAGCCCTTGGAATTCTTTCCTCCAGACATTGAAGAGATTGAGCTTGAAGCAGCAGCTCAAGAGGAACCAGAGACACAAGAGGGAGATGCCCAAATAGGACCGGTTGCTTCAAAACCTGCATTAGGTGAGTCCTCTACTCAAATCCCACTTGCAAAGAAACAAAGTGAAGAAGTGCAAAAAGGCACTCTTCATAATATTGTTGAATCCATTAAGGGAAAACAAGTAGAGGTAGAAATTCATGATATTGGAATAGACTCTGATGAGACTCTGTCAGAGAGGGATGTGCAAGAAAATATGCCTCTAGAGGAGGATATTGAATAGGTGTTGATAGAGGGGGATCAGTGGGCGTTATTTGAAGAAGCCAAGAAGGTTGCTGATGATCAAACACTTGTTGTAGCAATAGATAAACACAAGGTAATTGATGCCAAGGTATAAGATGATGCCATATTGCAGCAACAACACATAGAAGCTAAGTCAAAGGTTGATGAAATAGAGCAGAAATAAAGGCAAAAAGAACATGAGCTCAAGGTCAAGGAAGAGAATGATAAATTATACTTGATACAGAAAATTCATGACCTTGAGGAGGAAAAGGCAAGACATTGAAGGGAGAGGGAAGTTTTGGTAGCTAAGCTAAAGCTTGCTGAAGAAGCTCAAAAAAAGAAAGAGGAAGAAGAACGATTGCAAAAGAAGAAAGAGGCTGAAGAATTGATCAAAAAGCAACAAGAGGAAAAGGAAGATGTAGAAAAGCTTAAAGCTTTAGAGGAAGAAAGAAAATAGGAATCGGAGAAAAAGAAGATTAGAAGAAGAAAGGTTGAAGAAGGAGGAAGAAGATAAGAGAATACAAGAACAAAAGGACATAGAGCAAGCTAGAAAGTTGGCACAAATAAGTGTGGAACAAGAGCAGCAACAAAAATAGAGGGTTGATTCTCAATCTCAAATAAATGTGCAACCTCCTTTAGCTACTACCTCCTCTTTTTTAATTATGATGACTATTACTCCAAGTGTTCCCACTTGGTTGAAATTAAATCTTCAAAAGAGAGCATCGACACCTTCTCAGCCTCTTAATTGGGAGGATATGATGAAGAAGATTGAGAGAGAAAGACCTAAAAAGAAGGCCAAGATCCTGTATTCTACTAGGCTAACTGACAAAGGAGAAATTGTGGTTGAATGTGCTATACCCAAGATAGACAAGGAGGTAGGAGACATGCAATCGATAGATTATCAGCTAGGCACTGTTAATTTGGGGAGACCTACCAAGGATCAACAAATGAATTTAATTGATGTGGTAGCATCCTAAACAAAGTCAAGGATACTACAGGATGAACAATGGAAGGATGAGCTTAAGGCTCAGTTAGATCAGGTGCATGTTTTTCTGAAAAGTGTTTCTGCTCCAAGATCACAACAGGTTGCTGCTATTCAAACCCCAATTTTGTTGAGCAAGAAGGAAGTAGATGATTCGGTACAGGTGAGGGGAAAGGGAGAAATGTTGGATCAATGGATTGATAAGTTGAATCAAGAAATAAGTAAATTATTGGAAGATAGTTTTGAGATCTACAAAATGACATACGATCTGATAGAAGAAATGAATCAATATGTTAAAACATTGGAAGCATGGGAGGAGGAGTACAAAGGGTACAACAAAAAATTGAATGAAGTTAATAAATTGCCTAAAACTACTCTCCTAGAACAATCGATACTTGAAGAAGATAATAAATATTTCTTGGAGAAGACTTCTAACATACTCCGGTTTAGATCAAATTTTTTTTATAAACATAGAAATGAAGTTCAATATTCTATTAAGGATCTGAGTGAACAGTTTAAGGAGTTGGAAGCCATCATTTCCATTATTGTGAATGTGGAGGTACTAGTAAAGGAAGGCCTACCTTTAAGCCAAATAAAGGAGAAGTGGAATGAAAGGTTTAAAGAGGTTATGTAGAGAGGATATGATGGTGAAGATTTGTTGATAGATCAATTCATGGACATCAAAGAAGAGATAAGGGAAGCTAAGAGAGAATTGACAAAGATGAAGGATATGAGAGGGTTTGTTGTAGCAGAGTTCGAAAGAATTAAGTGTGAATACAACTAGGTGGATGGGCTTGATTTGGACATACTACATCAATTATTCTCCAATTTTGATGAGTACATAGTCGAACAAACTCTGCATGCATAAATCACATCCATGAATGGCTTTCTTCTCTTCTTTGCATGTTGCATGCACGACTGGTAGTTTTTGAAGTGCATGGCTTTCTTCTCTCCTATTCTCTTTTCTTCTAGTTTAACTGAGTTTCCAAAGATAATTGTGATCCCTAAAAGGGTGAGTCGACTTAAAATAGAAGAGGACTTTAGATTTTGTATATCTATAAATACCCTTAGGGTATCATATTGTAAGGGTCAGCTAATAGAGAATAGAATTGGACACCTTATATTAGGAGATAGAATTTTTCATAGTTGTTATAGAGATACATTGTTACTTCATTTTTATAGTTAAATAAAATTATAGTTTTACACAATGTGGTGTAAGAATTAAGTTTTACTTGGTAAGGTTGATGAGTTATAATCTATCTGTATGCCAATGATTGTGCTGAAGCATGATTGTTTCTTATGTGAGGAAATTCATCAGAAGAAGCTGGATTTAAGGATTATCTCATTAGATTATTAGTGAATTAAATTTATTGAAGTTTGTTGATCTATAATCTTGGCAATGAATGAATATGTGTTCTTTTTAGAATCTTTGAAATAGTTGTGATATGAATATTGATGCATCTCCTTTATGACTCCTTCTGCCTCCTTATAGGTTTCAAACCCCTTTTCAAAAACCTCACCTACCTCCCGGTTCACCTTATCTATCCACTTGTCAACCATCTCCGCCTTACCTCTAACCTGCATCAAATCATCAACCTCCTTTTTGCTTAGCAAAACAGGAGTCTCAATTGCTGCAACCTTTTGTGACCTTGGAGAGGAGACACTCTTCAAAAATGAATGTAACTGATCTAATTGAGCCTTAAGCTCATCTTTCTTTTGTTTGTCCTTGATCATTCTGGATTTTGTTGTTGAAGCCACCACATCAATCAAATTCATTTGTTGATTTCTAGTGGGTCTTCCCAAGTTAACCGTACTTAATTGATAGTCTGTAAGCTGCATATCCCCTACCTCCTTTTCAATCATAGGCATGGCACATTCAATAACTATCTCCCCTTTATCTGTGAGTCTGGTAGAGTGCAAAACATTAGCCCTCTTCTTCGGCCTTTCCTGTTCAATCTCCTTCATCATGTCCTCCCAATTGAGAGATTGAGGAGGTGTTCTAGCTCTTTTCTGTAGATCTAATTTCAACCAAGTAGGAGCACCAGGAGCCATCATCATGGAAGAGGAAGCAGCCACTGTAGAGGATGGCTGAATATCTATCTTAGGTTGAGAATCAACCTTTGCCTTTTCTTGTTGCTCCTGCAGTACATGCAACTGCACCAACTTCTCAGCCTCCTCTCTATCTCTATGTTCCTGCATCTTCCTGTCTCCTTCTTCTTTTCTCAATCTTTCCTCTTCCAAGGCTATGAGTTTCTCTGCTTTTTCCCTTTCTTTCTCAGCTAGTTGTTTCTTTACCAACTCTTCAGCCTCCCTTTCTTTCCTTAGAGCTTCAGCCTCTTTTTCTTTCAATCGAGTCTCCTCTGCAAGCTTCAATTTAGCAACAAGGGATTCCTTTTCCCTTCAGTTTCTTGTTTTCTCCTCCTCGAGATCATGGATCTTTTGTATCAATTCCAACTTATCATTTTCAGCTTTGACCTTGATCTCATTCTCTCGTTGCCTCATTTGCTCCTCCATTGTATCAGCTGCCATTCTTGTTTCAACTTCTTTTTCCTTCGATTGCTGCCGTTGAAGTAGAGCATCAAATTGCAACTTTGCCTCTATTTCCTTTTGTTTCTCCACAACAACCCTTGCATCAGATTCTCTAGTAGCATCTTCAAACTATTTCCATTGCTCCTCCTGTGTAAGAATCTACTCAATAGTAGGATCTAGAGGCATGTTTTCTTGCAAGTCCTTCTCTGACAGAGTTTCATCCGAATCTGTTTCAATTTCTACCAACTCTTCCTCCACTTCCTTTCCTTTAGTAGCTTCAACCATGGCATAAAGCACTCCTTGAACTTCTTTGATTTTCTTTCTTGTGAGTGGGGCTTGTGTAGATGACTCACCCAATGCGGGCATAGGAACAATAGATTCAATTGGGACATCTCCCTTGGGTGTCTCTTCTTCTTCATCAACCACCTCCAACTCTGTTTCTTCAACATCCAGAGGAAAGAACTCCAATGGTTCCTTAGAAGGCACCTTTCTTTTAATCCTCTTATACCCTTTACCTTTCTTGAGGATTGGTCCCTGAGGAGCTTGAGTCCTCATCATCAACCATTGCACACTTCTATCCAAGACTGTTCTTCCCAATTTCTTAATGTCAATCATTTCTTCTTCACTCCAGTCTATTGGATCTAAGTTTTTGGTGCCAATATTCAAAGCTTCATATGAGGGATCTAATACCACTCCATCATCCACCAAAGTGTCAGGAATATTATCTTTAATACCTAGCTCTACCATAAGTGAGACTGGTAATCTCTCATAATTCTTCCTCCTCAAGTCAAATTCATCCTGCCTATCACACCAAAAATCCTCTAACAAATTAAAGTGTCTAGTAAACACAGAAGGTAATAAAGTATACATCTTCTTTTTCGGATCAAAATACTTACGAGCTGTATACAATCCCAATTTCAATTGTATCAACTCATTACAAACCACCTTAGCCGCCTTCAAGTGTTGACAACTATATTCCCCCAGTGTCATAGGAAACTTATGGCATCCTGTCTTGTGCTTCATCCCAAATCTAGCATTAACTCCGATGGCTTGATATACAAATTCCATAAGCACTATTCTATTGCTGCAGCATCTTGGAAGTAAATGAGGATGACCTTCAAACCCAAACAATTTGAAGTATGTAAATTTGGGGTATTGGATGTACCAACTTCCCCATTCAGAAATGGAAGCCATAGCTTCCTGACTTAACCTGTATCCTGCATCTCCACTCAACTGATTGATAACCACATATAAAAATGCATCATTGACTCTTCTAAAGTGAGTCTCAGCAACCTGAAGGGATAATTGATCATAGTGTTCCCATACTTTCTTTTATCCATTCAAAGCTCCCATTATACCTACCCTATTTAATCCTGGGAAAATCCCCAATCTTCCTGTAGCATAGACCACATATGAAGTCATGAAGAAAGATTTGGTCTGTCTGACCCTTGTGAGCTGATCATGTATGGCATCAGAAATGATCATGGACCAATCAAATTGATAATCACCTTGAAAAATCACCTGAATAAAACGAAACATCCATTCCTTAAAATGGAAGGCATCCCTCTTCCCAAACACTCTAGACAACATCAATATTAAATCAGATATCTCCTTCTTGAAGTCTGCCCTCTTTGGCTGATCTGCCAATTTGCTCAAAGACTTCTTCTCAGTACTTAACCATCTTTTGTTTAAATGAGACTTATTGGAGTCTTTATGCTTACTGTATTTCTCCAATAACGCAGCCTCAGTTAACTGCACTAAATTCTTAGGATCAGGAACATTGAATATGTTTTGGAACATCTGCGGAGTAAGATCTATAATTACATTATTCTGTGAATCCATGCATAATCTTGTAGCTGGATTATAAGTACTGGCCACTGTATATATCAACTCCAGACACTGAACTGACAAAGGAAACACAGTGATATGTGCAAGACCAGAGTCAACAATCCTTTGAGTTCTCCCTGTCAAGTTTTCCCTTTCTGCAAAGGTCTCTTCATGTAATTCTTCAAAACTATACTGGCCCAGATTAGTATCTATGATATCTGACCAGTCTGATTCCACCTTGCTCACCTTCACCACCGGATTCCTATGATCATACCTTAATGTATAAGGTAACTGTTCTGGTTTCACCTTCTTGATCTTTGGTGCAGGCTTTGATGTTCCAGCCGGTTGATTCCTTCTAGCAGCCTCTCCTGACGTTCCTGACATCTCTCAAATCTCCTGCAAGCAAACCTCTAATTAGACCCCTTCCAATTCATTAAAAAACTTGTTTTAAAAACATACCTGTTACATATGTATCGGAGTCGGAGTCGGACAAAAACACAAAATAATCATTTTTACAAGACTGGCGGACTCGGAGCAAAAATCAATATAGGAACTTCAGCTAGTAACAAACGGGCTCGGAGTAGGAGTCGGGGAAGTTCCGCGTCCGCCTCCGATTTGTTTATCGTTACTTCAACAAAAGACTTTCCACAATATGCGGAGCCGGACACGGGATGAAAACAGAACTGATAACCTTTACAAACAAAAATCCTTAAGCTTAAGACCAGTTTCGATCCCGCCTCCGCTAATTATCACATACTTCAAAAACCTTTTTAGAACTCGAAATCAAAACAACATAGAAATGGAATTCACATCTTCGATAAAAACAAACTCTCATGCCCATACCCATTCCAATCCTGCCTCCACTAATGCTAATCATGACATCATCAACTTTATTCATTTTCATCATAACTTCATGATTAAACCTAGGTCGCCATAACATAGCAAAGGAGCTTAAAAACTCTACCCTCATATGACCGTGGGGGAACAATTATATTTTAGAGCCATTCATTTAAAACTTATTGCAGAGACTGACGAAACCCTAAATTAACAAACTTAATAAAACTAGGGCACGGGTTTTAAAACCCTGCCATTCTACCAACAACAAAACCCTAAATTAAACAATAAACCTAATCTACCTCAACTCACTGTAAAAATCTCTAATCTACCTCACTGTAAATTCTTAATCTAACTTACACCATAATAAAAACCTTTAATCTAATCTAAATCTACTGCAAATCGAAAACGACCCGACGCGATCACGATTAAGTCATGAAAAGGACAATGCCCAAAAATAGAAAGAAATGACACAACAAAATAAAACAACAAAGATAAAAATAAACTAAAAAAAACCAAAACAAGAACCTACTCATTCAATCACATCGTTGATCATAAAATTGCTTAAAACACAATGATTGAACACACGAACAGATACAAAGCAAAACATAACGAACACAACCGCAAATAAAACAACGAACAACAAAAATAAAAGACCTACCTTAAATGCAAACAAAGCCACGGTGACTTTCTGTATCAATTCGCTCAAACGAACTCTGCTATTGCTCTTCGGGCTCTCAAACTTGTAATAATAATAGTAATAATCAGCTTTAACCCTTAATAAAGAAAAAAAAATGTGAATTTCTACCTACATCGGCAACCACCATTAATGCATTAAAACACAGTAAAGGTGGAGTCGGAACTGTAAGAGAACAAACACTGGTCTATAGTGCAACTTCCATCAAAAATTCAACGACACAAAAAAAAATGGCGGGGTCAGAACCAAAATGGAAACAGGATCTTAAAATCATAAACTTTCCGAACCTTATTCCCATTCTGACTCCATGTCCGATAACTAAAAACAAAACAAAAACAAAAACAAAAGTTAAGTAAAAGATCAACCTAATAAAACAAAACACAAAAATCGAGACAAACAAACATTAAATAGGTAGCGGAGTCAGAATCGGAATTGAATTTGATTTTGCAAATTTTGAATAGAACCATCCCGATTCCGACTCCTACTCCGCTTTTGCTAAAGAGCAAAAACAAAGGCAAAGAAAAGACCATCGGGATCAGAACCAAAAATACACCTCAAAAGACCTTTCAAAACCCGATTCAGCTCCGGTTCTGCTTCCGACAGAGAAAACAAAGAAGAACAACAAAATACTTGAGAAACTGACCATTAACTGGTAATGGAATAGGCTCTCCTGTTAGGGTACTCAAACGAAAGGCATTCTCCCCTAATATTTCAGCTACTTGGTAGGGACCTAACCAAAGTTTATCAAATTTTTGATGTTCTCCCTTCCTTTCTCTAGTCTTATCCCATAATAGCACAAGGTTTGATATTCTAAAAGCTTTCACTTTGGCTCTTTTATCAAACCAGTGCTTGACAACAGCCTGATGTTTAGAGAATTGCTACAAAGCAGCATCTCTTTGCTCTTCCATATTCAACAAGTTAAGCAGTCTTACCTCAATCCTATCATCCCTATTATAAAACTCCTGCATAAATTTCAGAACAAGTATCTGTAAATGTATGGGAAAAATTGGATCCTAGCCATAAACTAGCTTAAAGGGTGAATTACCTAGGGCTGCTTTAATTCTGGTTCGATATGCCCATAAGGCAAATCTCAATTGGGTATGCCAATCCCTAGGGTTACTTTCTAACAACCTTTCTATTACTTCCAATAAATTCTTATTTGTGGATTCAACCACTCCATTCCCCTTAGGGTAATAATTGGAAGAATATTTTAATACAATCTTATGCTCATAAGCCCATGAAATAAATTCAGCAGAGGAAAAAACAGGGCCATTATCACATACCAAAGCAAATGGAACTCCAAACCTGGTTTTGATGTTCTCTGTCAGAAACTTAATAACCACCTCCGTGGTGCTATTTTTGCAAGGCAAAGCCTCCGTCCAACACGTGCAATAATCTGTCATAGTTAAGATGAATCTGTGACCTGCAGAAGAATTTGGATTAATCACCCCTACAAAATCAAGTGCCCATTGAGCAAATGGCCTTACCTCATAAACTGGCTGTAGAGGCATCGCAAGATTTCTTTCTCTTGATGCAGATGTTTGACATACATGACAAGTTCTGCAGTGTTGATGTGCATCCCTAAATACATAAGGCTAATAGTAACCTAATCTTAAAATTTGATGAGCCAATGCATCAGCAGATCCATGTCCTATTCCATGCCTACCATGAAATTCACTCATAGCATGTTTAGCTTCTTGGTGATCCAGACAACGCAAATAGATTCCTTGGAAATTCTTCCTATAGATTGATCCTCCTTTAAGCATATAATGAGCACTTTTCATCCTTAGTGCTCTTCTTTGAGTTGCATTCATCCCTTCTGGACACTTGTTCTTGAGGAGAAAAAAACTAAGTTTGTATACCAAGGATCTTTTGTGAATGACTGAACAGTGTATTGTTGACAAGTTATACTTCTGTCCACTTCATCCATTGCCTTTGACAAACCTTGACCTCTTACAAGCTTCATTGGATGAATTTCCAAGTCAAATTCTTGTAAAATGGCCATCCATTTCCCTCTTCTTTCCCCTAGTTCACTTTGCATCAGGAGGGACTTTACAGCTGGATCTAGGACTATAGCCATCACTTGACTTTGGATTATGTAGTGTCTAAATTTTTTCACTGCTCGCACTAATGCAAATGTCTATTTTTCTATTGATGAATATCTTACCTCTGCATTCTTAAAGGGAGAGCTCATAAAAGCAATAGGCCTCTCTTCATTCTCTTCTCTTCTCTGCGTCAAGACTGCTACACATGAATGTTCAGAAGCAAAAGAATAGATGTAAAAGGGTTTTAGATAATCTGGGCTTGTCAAAATAGGTGCCTCAGATATAGCTTGTTTAATTTGCATGAAAGCAGATTTAGCCTCTTTGCTCCATTCAATCTTTGCATCCTTCTTCATCATTTCATTAAGTGGTTTAACAATTTCTGCAAACCCTGTTGTAAACTTCCTAACAAAATTAACCCTTCTAAAGAAAGATCTCATCTCCTTTTTACTTCCTGGCCTTGTTAACTTCAAAATAGCCTCTACTCGATCAGGATCTATGAAAATTCCCTCCTCTGATATAATGTGACCCAAAAGCTTCCCTTCAGAAACTCCAAATACACATTTCTTTGGATTGAGAGAAACACCATAACTAATACATTTCTTCAGTACTTTTTCTAAATCAGCAGTATGATCTTCTCTACTCTTAGAAAAGATAGTCAGATCATCAACATAGATGATTATACACTTTCCTATTAGATCTTTAAATGCTACATCCATCGCTCTTTGAAAAGTAGCACTAGCATTAATCAAACCAAATGGCATTCTCCTGTAGGCAAATGTGCCCCACTTTGTAGTGAAAGCAGTCTTCATCCTATCCTCATGACTTACCAGTACTTGATTATATCTTGAATATCCATCCAAGAAAGACATCATTTGAGATCCATTAACCTTTTGCAATACTTCATCAAGAGAAGGTAATGGATAATTATCTTTCTCAGAGGCTTTATTTAAATTTCTGAAATCCACACAACCTGATTTCCCCATTCTTCTTCCTCACAGGAACTAGATTAGCCACCCAGGTAGAGTGTCTAACTGGAAAAATTATTCTTGCAGCCAAAAGCTTTTGTACTTCTCTCTGGATTAGAGCCTCGATTAATGCATTGACTGGGCGTTGCTTTTGGCGAAACGACTTGGCTTCTGGTTTAAGAGGAATCGTATGTGTGATGACAGATGTATCAAAAGTCTTCAGATCATCGTAGCTCCAAGAAATTGCTTCGATATTTTGATTTAAAACTTTAATTATCTCATCCTTTATTTCTGGAGGACAAGTCTTTCCTATAAGAACATTCCTTTCTTCCCCTGAGTGAGTCAAATTAATGGATTCATACTTGCCTCCCTCACTCTTTGTAAGAATTCTCTGATAAGCTCGTGGATCTGAATCAAATATCCTTTCCAATGCTATCATTCCTTTTGGAATATTATTACTCTTTAAATCCATTATCTCTTCCGGATTATCACTTTTTGTATTGTCACTTCCTGGATTCCAGTCTCCTTGATCCCTATTAACATCATCAATTATCTGCCCTTGAAATACATTAGAACTCTCCAAAAAGGCCAAAATATGTTGGTCATCATTAAACACCTGGAAGTATCTAACATTATCAAGAATTGCAGGAACTAAAATCAATTCCACAAAAAACCTTTTCAGATTTGAACCTTGCATGGGCTCTAATGTACTTGCTGCAACAACAAGAGCATCTGCTATTTGATTCGCTTCCCTTGGAATAAGAACAATTCCAAAGGTGTCAAAATCTTCTATTAAATTCCACACCCTATTCCTATAAGCAGCCAATCTTATATTATGGCAAGTGTATTGACTACATACCTGCTTCACAATTACCTCAGAGTCTCCCATCACTGTAAGAGCAGTTACTTTCTTCTTATGAGCAAACATAAGTCCTCTTGCAAGTGCCTCATATTCAGCCACATTGTTAGTGGAACCAAACTGCAATCTGTAAGAAGCAAAATAAGTTTTCCCTTTCGGGTTTGTTAGTTCAATTCCAGCTCCACTTCTTGCCTTAGATTTAGAACCATTAAACTTAAGAGTCCATAACTGGTCTTTAACTGGGAGCTCTTTCCTTTTATAAACTACAGCGGATTTTATCATTTGTGACATGTGGTGGCTCGGGCTTTTACATTTTATCAGAATTCATGTTAAGAAGAAGGTCAGTTAACGACTCTCCTAGTTCCTTAATTTGTTCAACAACTACCTCCTGAGTGATTTCTTGGGCTGAGTAAGGGTCTAACTCATCTTCTATTAACTCTTTTGGTAGTGGCAAAGCATCTGGAATAGGGGTATTAAAATGAAACTGAGATACTTTCGCTTCTTTTTTTTTATCTAAAAACCCTAAGACCTGAGTTTGTTCTACTGGTAAAGGAACCTCCTCTTGAGGAAGACTAATCCGTGTAAGAATAGTGGCATCCTTAGCTTGAAAAAAAAAATCATTGATGGGAGTCTCAATTACCTCTTGAGATTCTTGCTTGGGTAAATCTACATGCTTTAGAATATCTATGCATGACTGACATGTCAACTCCGAATGGTTATGATAGTGTATTCTACACCAATTAGGAAGCAATAGATTACTCAAATCAGTTTCTATTCCTAAAACCAGCCTATCTTGTTGCAATTTCCTTATTAAAACTTGCTGATTAATGTGAATCATCGAATCAATGTGGTCTAAAGATAGTGTATCCTCAGAACTAACTACATAAAAAGTAAGAACTTCCTCTTGCTTGTAAACACCCATCTCAGTTTCAAAGAATGCTACTTCATTTGAAGTATCATACTCTGTAATCATGTGTTTGAGCCTTGGTTCAATTTCAATTCTTATCTGAGTGGTAACCCCTTTCCAAGGCAACCACATGTGGGAGAAGTCCAGGGACAGATATCCACCTATGCTTTTCATTAGCTCTCGACTTAAAAGCATCCCATATGTTTCTGAGATATCAACAACTTGAATATCTATATAGGTCTGGATCCAACCTGCACATGCATGTTCTTCAACTCACCTACAACATTAACTTCAGTTTTATCCAATTGAATTACCTTTTTGTTTGTTGGAATAGGACTTAATCCTAACTTTTTACAAATTGAAAAAGGCATGACATTCCCTGATGCTCCAAAATCTAATAAGCAATTGTGTAGATTCTTTCCAAAGATCCTCAAACTTAACAAGAAAGGTGGGGTGCTGGTCCTACCTTTATACATAGCAACATTTGTCTCCTTTGCAGGAGTCACTTTACCTTTCCCTTTCAAGTGATCCGTTTCTTCCAAAGCTTTTAATACTACTTCCCTCTGAGCTAGGCACCACTTCATGATATCAAAGAAGGATAGTGATGTCTTCTACCTTTGCAATTATATAACAAAATCAAACTCTGAATCACTCCTAAATTGATATTTAAGAAAAGAAGGTTGATTACCTCTATTCTGAGTATCAGAAGGTCCCTTTAGTGGGGGTGGATTGTTATCTACATTCTGATTTGGTGGAGCCATGTTGTTAGGGGGTGCCGATGTAGTAAATGGCCCTTTATTTTGGTTCCTCAGAAAGTGACCACCCTTAGATTGGAAGGCTTGAGCATCATAAACATCTTCTTCTAGCTCATTATCCCCTTGCATAGGGAATTGATACTTTTCTTCAATAGTTTTATAAGTCATAGCAGTGCTGGCCGGCCCATTGCCTTGATTAGAATTTCCTAATTGAGGATGGGCATTAGCCTGTGCAATTTTCACCATCTTCTCCATTTCTGGGCAATTGACCTCAGAATGGGCTGCTGTATCATACAACCTACACCAGTTTGTCATAAAATTTAAATCAGCAACATTAGCAGTATTTGATCTTTCTTCACCTGCTTGATAACTATGAGAAACTCCTCCATTGTTAGGCCCAGTATTCCACTGCCTATTGTTATTGTTATTGTTATTGAATATCTGCTTATATCCTCTGTTTTGATTTTGATAATTCTGGTTCGAGGAGTTTTGATTCTGGAAGTTCCTATTGGTGTTCTGATTAGAGTAATTGCCCTGATGGTTGTAATTCTGATTTTGATTATTGGAAGAATTATGTCTGAGCTGTGCCATGTCATTTGACATCTGAGAGAGAGTCTTTTTGAGAGTCTCTACTTCACTTGTAAGTTGAACAGTTTGATCATTTTGCACATTTTGAACTATAGCTGGGGAATGGACATGGGTTGGTCCTGCCCCTTGCTGCGGGGACTGATGTGGGGAATCATGCATGCTATTACCAAAAAAGGGCACAGTTGGTGGAGCTTGCAACTCAGATACAGGTCCATAATGGGAACAAGATGTCCCTGGGACAGTGTTATATAACGGTGGATTAGGCATCTGATAATTCATTGAAGAAAAATATACTCCCAACCCTCTAGGTTGTAGATTTGTCTGTTGTTGCAATTTTATAGCCAAATGATAAATCTTAGATAGTGAGTCAATCTCATCAGGTTGATAAGTTCTTTGTAAGAATAGACCAATCAAAGGATCAATAGCTCTCAGATATGCCTGTATAGCCATGGCTTCCGGTACTAGATAAGGCTCTTGTAGCCTACGATACATTCTGTGGAACCTAGTGTTAAACAAGGGCAACGGTTCATGAAGCTCCTTTCTAATAGTGGAAAACTGGTGATATAGTATTGCAGGGTCTACATAAACCCTGAACTGATTAATAAAAGCATTCTCTAAATCATTCCAACCTATAATGGATCCCTGGGGCAGATTTAGATACCAATTATATGCCATATCTCCTAAACAGTAAGGAAATAGTCTACATACCACATCTTGATGAGCCACCTGAGCTCACGTACATGCATCTTTGAATGCTTGTATATGTTCCTCTGCACTTCTTAATTCTCCATGATGTATTTTGGACAGAACTTCTCTGGATTCTTTGGTAAATCATGGAATCCACCTGGAATAGTCCCTAACGGGGAGGGATTACATACAAAATAAGCCATTGGTGGGATTGGTTGGGCAGGTGGTGGTGATAAAGGCCGATTTGGTGGTGACAAAGGCCTACTTGGTGGTGGTGTGGATGGAATGGGTGGAAATCCTGGTGGAGTAAGCGGTGGTGGTAATGTAGGTATTTCTACCCTACGAGCATGAGGTCTTGATCTAACTGGGGTTTGAAGTTCTTCAAATAGTTCATGATTAGTAGAGGATCTAAGAACCCTCTTGTATCCCTCAGGCGAAAAAGATCTTTCGTGAGCCAGCTTGTCCTTTCAGGCCCTCCTTCTAGCGCCAATTTCTGTTGATGGTTAAAATGACACAAACAACATTAAAACAGAATATTTCTACTCTATTTCTGCTGAAAAAGAAAGACTACATGTAGTGGCCTAACTCCCAAGGTCCTGGTAGTTGGTTCTCAATTGTCTGATGTCACTCAATTGGTTCATGCAACTATAATATTCAAGGGGCCTGGACTGGTAACAAAGGATTCAAGCTATGACTCTCTTTGTCAAAATAGTTTTTGTAAATCAAGGGGTTTAAAATAAAAGAAAAAGATATATCCGAGGGGTAAATCAGTAAGTATGAATTAAATTTATCTACTATCCAGACATATACTTTTAATAATGAATTTTTTCTTAACCAATCACAAAAACCATAACATGACACAACCCATAGTATAACTGTACCATCATATACATCTTAGGTGCTTAATTCAATTTCTTTATTCACCTATCACAAATATTTTCAAGATCCCAAAACTACACACATTCATTCATCATCAAAACTATAGATCAACAAACTTTAATAACCTTAATTCAATGACAATTTAACAAGATAATCTTTAAACCTGGTTTCTTCTAATGAATTTCATCATATAAGAAACTATCATGCTTCAGCACAATCACTGGCATTCAAGTGGATTATAACTCATTAACCTTATCCAACACACAATTTAATGCCAAACTCCATATTTCGTAAACCTGCAATTCTATTAACTATAAACAAGATTTGGTACAATGTATCTCTACAAAATCCTCTCTGAAAATTCTATCTCCTAACACTAGGTAAGCCAATCTAATTCTCAATTAGCTGACCCTTACAATGTAATACCCCACTGGTATTTATAGAATACAAAAAAGAAGTTCGAACTTTTACTTCTATCTTAGGTTTTCCACCTTTTTAGGAACAATCAACTGTCTTGGAAACTCAGATCAATTTAGATCTTGAGCTCTTACATTACACATTCAGTTTGATCTAACAATTGAAGATAGAACAAAGGAGAAAAGAAGATCCCACGTCCTTGAGACTGCTAGTGCTACATGCATGCAACATGCAAGGAAGAAGATCATCATGCATCATGCAAGGAAGAAGAATATCATGCATGCAAGATTTTATGCATATGAGACTGGATCTGCTATGAACTCATCATAACTTTTGAAGACCTGTTGTAGCATATCCATATCTGGCCCATCAATCCAATTATCTTCAAATTTGATGCGATCCAACTCAACTACAGCAAATTCTTTCATGCTTTTTACCTTGACCAACTCTCTTCCTGCAACTTTTATCTCTTCCTTGACCTCTACAAGTCGATCTATTACCAAGTCTTCTCCATCATCCTGCCTGAGTCCTTGGAATCTTTCCCTCCATTTCTCTCTAACCTGACTTAACGACATGCCATCTTTAGTCATTACATTCACATCTACTATTATAGCCATAACCGCTTCGAACTCCTCCAACTGTTCAGTTAAATTATTAACTACTCCCTGAATTTCCTCCTTATGTTTGCTCAAAAAGCCAGTCCTAAACTTAAGGATATGAGAAGTCTTTTCTACAAAATCTTTATTATCATCTTCGAGTATAGATTCTTATAAAAGAGTAGTTAGAGGCAATGTATTTATCTTCTCCAACTTTTCACTATACTCTTTGTACTCTTCTTCTAACTTCTCGGAGGCCTCAATATATTGACGCATCTCCTTTATTACTCCTTCCGCCTCCTTATAGGTTTCAAACCCCTTTTCCAAAACCTCACCTACCTCCCAGTTCACCTTATCTATCCACTTGTCAACCATCTCCGCCTTACTTCTAACCTGCATCAAATCATCAACCTCCTTTTTGCTTAGCAAAACAGGAGTCTCAATTGCTGCAACCTTTTGTGACCTTGGAGAGGAGACACTCTTCAAAAATGAATGTAACTGATCTGATTGAGCCTTAAGCTCATCTTTCTTTTGTTTGTCCTTGATCATTCTGGATTTTGTCGTTGAACCCACCACATCAATCAAATTCATTTGTTGATTTCTAGTGGGTCTTCCCAAGTTAACCGTACTCAATTGATAGTCTGTAAGCTGCATATCCCCTACCTCCTTTTCAATCATAGGCACGGCACATTCAGCAACTATCTCCCCTTTATTTGTGAGTCTAGTAGAGTACAAAACTTTAGCACTCTTCTTAGGCCTTTCTTGTTTAATCTCCTTCATCATGTCCTCCCAATTGAGAGATTGAGGAGGTGTTCTAGCTCTTTTCTATAGATCTAATTTCAACCAAGTAGGAGCACCAGAAGCCATCATCATGGAAGAGGAAGCAGCCACTGTAGAGGATGGTTGAATATCTATCTTAGGTTGAGAATCAACCTTTGCCTTTTCTTGTTGCTCCTGCAGTACATGCAACTGTACCAACTTCTCAGCCTCCTCTCTATCTCTTTGTTCCTGCATCTTCTTGTCTCCTTCTTCTTTTCTTAATCTTTCCTCTTCCAAGGCTATGAGTTTCTCTACCTTTTCCCTTTCTTTCTCAGCTAGCTATTTTTTTACCAGCTCTTCAGCCTCCTTTTCTTTCCTTAGAGCTTCAGCCTCTTTTTCTTTCAATCGAGTCTCCTCTGCAAACTTCAATTTAGCAACAAGGGATTCCTTTTCCCTTCGGTTTCTTGCTTTCTCCTCCTCGAGATCATGGATCTTTTGTATCAATTTCAGCTTGTCATTTTCAGCTTTGACCTTGATCTCATGCTCTCGTTGCCTCATTTTCTCCTTCATTGTACAGCTGCCGTTCTTGTTTCAACTTCTTTTTCCTTCGATTGCTGCCATTGAAGTAGAGCATCAAATTGCAACTTTGCCTCTATTTCCTTTTGTTTCTCCACAACAGCCCTTGCATCAGATTCTCTGGTAGCATCTTCAAACTATTTCCATTGCTCCTCCTGTGTAAGAATATGCTCAATAGTAGGATCTAGAGGCATGTTTTCTTGCAAGTCCTTCTCTGACAGAGTTTCATCTGAATCTGTCTCAATTTCTACCAACTCTTCCTCCACTTCCTTTCCTTTAGTAGCTTCAGCCATGGCATAAAGCACTCCTTGAACTTCTTTGATTTTCTTTCTTGTGAGTGGGGCTTGTGTAGATGACTCACCCAATGCGGGCATAGGAACAGCAGATTCAATTGGGACATCTCCCTCGGGTGTCTCTTCTTCTTCATCAACCACCTCCAACTCTGTTTCTTCAACATCCGAAGGAAAGAACTCCAATGGTTTCTTGGAAGGCGCCTTTCTTTTAATCCTCTTATACCCTTTACCTTTCTTGAGGATTGGTCCCTGAGGAGCTTGAGTCCTCATCATCAACCATTGCACACTTCTATCCAAGACTGTTCTTCCCAATTTCTTAATGTCAATCGTTTCTTCTTCATTCCAGTCTATTGGATCTAAGTTTTTGGTGCCAATATTCAAAGCTTCATATGAGGGATCTAATACCACTCCATCATCCACCAAAGTGTCAGGAATATTATCTTTAATACCCAGCTCTACCATAAGTGAGACTGGTAATCTCTCATAATTCTTCCTCCTCAAGTCAAATTCATCCTGCCTATCACACCAAAAATCCTCTAACAAATTAAAGTGCCTAGTAAACACAGAAGGTAATAAAGTATACATCTTCTTTTTCGGATCAAAATACTTACGAGCTGTATACAATCCCAATTTCAATTGTATCAACTCATTACAAACCACCTTAGCCACCTTCAAGTGTTGACAACTATATTCCCCCAGTGTCATAGGAAACTTATGGCATCCTGTCTTGTGCTTCATCCCAAATCTAGCATTAACTCCGATGGCTTGATATACAAATTCCATAAGCACTATTCTATTGCTGCAGCATCTTGGAAGTAAATGAGGATGACCTTCAAACCCAAACAATTTGAAGTATGTAAATTTGGGGTATTGGATGTACCAACTTCCCCATTCAGAAATGGAAGCCATAGCTTCCTGAATTAACCTGTATCCTACATCTCCACTCAACTGATTGATAACCACATATAAAAATGCATCATTGACTCTTCTGAAGTGAATCTCAACAACCTGAAGGGATAATTGATCATAGTGTTCCCATACTTTCTTTTGTCCATCCAGAGCTCCCATTATACCTACCCTATTTAATCCTGGGAAAATCCCCAATCTTGCTGTAGCATAGACCACATATGAAGTCATGAAGAAAGATTTGGTCTGTCTGACCCTTGTGAGCTGATCATGTATGGCATCAGAAACAATCATGGACCAATCAAATTGATAATCACCCTAAAAAATCACCTGAATACTATGAAACATCCATTCCTTGAAATGGAAGGCATCCCTCTTCCCAAACACTCTAGACAACATCAATATTAAATCAGATATCTCCTTCTTGAAGTCTGCCCTCTTTGGCTGATCTGCTAATTTGCTCAAAGACTTCTTCTCAGTACTTAACCATCTTTTGTTTAAATGAGACTTATTGGAGTCTTTATGCTTACTGTATTTCTCCAATGCCTCAACCTCAGTTAACTGCACTAAATTCTTGGGATCAGGAACATTGAATATGTTTTGGAACATCTACGGAGTAAGATCTATAATTACATTATTCTGTGAATCCATGCATAATCTTGTAGCTGGATTATAAGTACTGGCCACTGTATATATCAACTCTGGACACTGAACTGACAAAGGAAACATAGTAATATGTGCAAGACCGGAGTCAACAATCCTTTGAATTCTCCCTGTCAAGTTTTCCCTTTCTGCAAAGGTCTCTTCATGTAATTCTTCAAAATTATACTGGCCCAGATTGGTACCTGTGATATCCGACCAGTTTGATTCCACCTTGCTCGCCTTCACCACCTGATTCCTATGATTATACCTTAATGTATAAGGTAACTGTTATGGTTTCACCTTCTTGATCTTTGGTGTAGGCTTTGATGTTCCAACCGGTTGATTCCTTCGAGCAGCCTCTCCTAACGTTCCTGAAATCTCTCAAATCTCCTGCAAGCAAACCTCTAATTAGACCCCTTCCAATTCATTATAATACTTGTTTTAAAAACATACCTGTTACATATGTATCAGAATCGGAGTCGGACAGAAACAAAAAATAATCATTTTTACAAGACTGGCAGACTCGGAGCAAAAATCAATATAGGAACTTCAGCTAGTAACAAACGGGCTCAGAGTCGGAGTCGGGGAAGTTATTGGAACCGGGATCGGAATAAAAAAAAGATTTGGTTTTTCTTCAAATTCCTCTCATTTCATATTCTATTTCCATTCCGCCTCCGCCTCCGATTTGTTTATCGTTACTCCGACAAAAGACTTTCCACAATATGCGGAGCCGGACACGGGATGAAAACGGAACTGAGAACCTTTAGAAACAAAAATTCTTAAGCTTAAGACCAGTTCTGATCCCGCCTCCGCTAATTATCACATACTTCAAAAAAATCTTTTTAGAACTGAAAATCAAAAACAACATAGAAATGGAATTCACATCTTCAATAAAAACAAACTCTCATGCCAATACCCATTCCAATCCCGCCTCCACTAATGCTAATCATGAAATCATCAACTTTATTCATTTTCATCATAACTTCATGATTAAACCTAGGTCACCATAACATAGCAAAGGAGCTTAAAAAAACTCTACCCTCATATGACCGTGGGGACCAATTATATTTTAGAGCCATTCTTTTAAAACTTATTATAGAGACCGACGAAACCCTAAATTAACAAACTTAATAAAACTAGGGCACGGGTTTTAAAACCCTACAATTCTACCAACAACAAAACCCTAAATTAAACCATAAACCTAATCTACCTCAACTCACTATAAAAAAATCTGTAATCTACCTCACTGTAAATTCTTAATCTAACTTACACCATAATAAAAACCTTTAATCTAATCTAAATCTATTGCAAATTGAAAATGACCTGACGCGATCACGATTAAGTCGTGAAAACGACAATGCCCAAAAATAGAAAGAAATGACACAACAAAATAAAACAACAAAGATAAAAACTAAAAAAAACTAAAACAAGAACCTACTCATTCAATCACATCGTAGATCATAAAATTGCTTCAAACACAATGATTGAACACGCGAACAGATACAAAGCAAAACACAACGAACACAACCGCAAATAAAACAACGAACAACAAAAAACAAAAATAAAAGACCTACCTTAAACGCAAACAAAGCCACGCTGACTTTCTGAATCAATTCGCACACAATCCCTTCTCTATCTCGATCAATTCGCTCAAAATGAACTCTGCTATTGCTCTTTGCGCTCTCAGACTTGTAATAATAACAATAATAATCGGCTTTAACCCTTAATAAAGAAAAAAAAAAAAAGTGAATTTCTACCTACATCGGCAACCACCATTAATGCATTAAAACACAGTAAAGGCGGAGTCGAAACTGTAAGAGAACAAACACTGGTCTATAGTGCAACTTCCGTCAAAAAGTCAACGACACAAAAAAAAAAAAGGCGGGGTCGGAACCAAAATGGAAACAGGATCTTAAAATCATAAACTTTCCAAACCTTATTCCCATTTTGACTCCGCATCCGATAACTAAAAACAAAACAAAAACAAAAACAAAAGTTAAGTAAAAGATCAACCTAATAAAACAAAACACAAAAATCGAGACAAACAAACATTAAAAAGATAGCGGAGTCGAAATTGGAATTGAATTTGATTTTCCAAATTTTGAATAGAACCATCCCAATTCCCACTCCTGCTCCGCTTCCACTAAAGAGCAAAAACAAAGGCAAAGAAAAGACCGTCGGGATCAGAACCAAAAATAGACCTCAAAATACCTTTCAAAACCTGATTCAGCTCTGGTTCCGCTTCCGACAGAGAAAACAAAGAAGAACAACAAAATACTTGGCAAAACTATACTCCAAATTTTTTTCCAAAAACAACTAAGTACAAAAAACACAAAGGGGGACCCATTTTGACCAAGACAAAAGATGGGGAGGTTATGCAAGGCATAACACTAAGTACATACATGGTGAATCAAGAAGTGATGAGGAGCACATCCAAGAGTTCAAAGATGCTTGCACACGAGCTCAAGTTGCTCATCAGGATGTGGTATGTAGATTGTTTCCTTACGATTTAGGAGATATGGCATATAACTAGTATTTAAATTTTTGCCATGGATCCATTATGGGTTGGAAAAATTTAGAAAATGCATTCATTAATAAATTTTGGGTTTATGTGGACCTTGCCATTTTGTATCACCAGTTTTCCACCATAAGAAAGGAACATCATGAGTAACTACCTCTTTTCAATACGAGATTCCAAAGAATGTTTCGTAGGTTGCAAGACCTTTACTTGGTAGCTAAGAATATTGCTATACAAGCATATTTAAGAGTTGTTGATCCCTTGATTGGCCTATTCTTGCAAAGAACTTGTCAGCTTGATGAGATTAACTCTTTGTCTAGATTTTATCATCTATCTATCAATTTTCAATAGCAGATAAGTCTATAGTCAAGAGGGTTAGGAATAGCTCTTCCTCCCATGAATTATCAGATGCCTAACCCACCATTGTACAACACAGTCCTAGGGATGTCTTATTCCCAATATGGACCTTTGTCTAATTTACAAGCTCCATCTACCATGCCATTTTTTGGTAGTGGCATGCAAGATTCTTCCCAGCAACCTCAAAATCAACCAAAAAAAGGAGGGGGATCAACCCATGTTCATTCCGCAGCCATAGTACAAAATGTGCAAAATGAACAAATTGGTCAATTGACTAGTGAGCTAGAAACTCTCAAGAAGACTCTATCTCAAATGTCTAATGACATGGAACAACTTAGGCAAAATCATCCCCATAACCAAAACCAGATTATTAGAATCAGGGAGTTTACAAGAGCCAGGGAAATTATTCCAATCAGAATGGGAATCAGAACACCAACCAAAACTTTCAGAACCAAAATTCCTCTAACCAAAATTACCAAAATCAAAACAGAGGGTATAAGCAGAGGTTCAATAACAACAATAGGCAGTGGAGTACTAGACCTAAAAATGGGGGAGTTCCCCATTACTATAAGCTAGGTGAGGAGAGACCACATACTACTAATGTAGTTGAACTCAATTTCATGACTAATTGGTGCAGAATACATGATACTGTAGCACATTCTGAGGTTAATTTCCTTGAAATGGAGAAAATTGTAAAAATTGTGCAAGTTGATTCCCATCCTCCAGCAAGAAATTCCAATCAGGATAACAGGCCAATAAGTAGTGCTATGACTTATGAGACAATTGAAGAGAAGTGTCAATTCCCCATGTAGGGAGACAATAGGCCAAAGGAGGATGTATATGATGCCCAAGCTTTTCAGTCTAAAGGTGGTCACTTTCTGAGAAATCAAAATAAGGGCCCATTTACTACAGTTGCACCTCCCAACAACATGGTCCCACCTAACCAGAATGCAGATAATAATCCACCACCACCAAAGGGACCTTCTGATTATTAGAATAGAGGTAATCCACCTCCTTTTCCTAAATATCAAATTAGGAATGATTCAAAGTTTGATTTTATTGTAGAATTACAAAGGTAGAAGACATCATTGTCATTTTTTGACATCATGAAGTGGTGCCCAACTCAACGAGAAGTTGTATTGAAGGCTTTGGAAGAAGCATATCGCTTAAAGGGAAAAGGTAAATTGATTCCAACAAAGGAGACAAATGCAACCATTTATAAAGGTAAGACCAGTACCCCACCTTTTCTTTTAAGCTTAAGAATTTTTGGAAATAATTTGCACAACTGTTTATTTGATTTTGGAGCATCGAGAAACGTTATGTCTTTTTGGATATGTAAGAATTTAGGATTAAGTTCTATCCCAACCAATAAGAAGGTTATTCAGTTGGATAAAACTTAAGTCAATGTTGTAGGAGAACTAAAGAGCATGCATGTGCAGGTTGGATTAGATCCAAGGATCCAAACCTGCACAGATATCCAAGTGGCTTATATCCCAGAAACATATGGTATGCTCCTAAGTCAAGAGCTAATGAAAAGCATAGGGGGATAACTATCCTTAGATTTATCTCACATGTGGTTACCCTGGAAAGGGGTTGCAACACAAATAAGGATTGAAAGTGAACCAAGACTCAAGCACATGATCATAGAGTATGATACTTCAAATGAAGTAGCATACTTTGAGACTGAGATAGGACTTTACAAACAAGAGAAAGTCATTAGTTTCCCTATGCTTAATCCTGGGGATACATTGCCCCTAGAACATAGTGACCTAATGATCTACATAAATCAATAATTTCTAATAAGCAAGTTGCAACAAGGCAATTTGGTTTTAGGAGATGAAACTGATTTGAGTAGTTTGTTACTTCCTAATTGGTGTAGGATCCATTATCATAATCATTCAGATTTAACATGCCAATCATTCTTAGATATCTCAATTCATGTAGAACAGCCCCAACAATTATGTCAAGAAGAACTCCCGACCCCTATCAATGAGTTTTCTTTCAAATTTAAGGATGCTACCCTTCTTACTCGGGCTAATTTTTCTCAAGAGGAAGTTTCTTCACCAATAGAGTAGACTCGGATTTTATGTTCTAAAATTCAAGAAGAGGCTAAGGTTTCCCAATTCCTATTCAATACACCTGCCCCAGATGCTTTGCCAATGCCCAAGGCATGGATGAAAGATGAGTTGGACTGTAATTTAACTCAAGAAACTGTTCAGGAGGTGATTCCTGAGTAGGCTGAAAACATAGAAAAATCCTCAAGTGAGCCTAACCCTAAGTCCATTTTTCATGACTACAAAAAGTTTGAGGTGCCAAACATATCCAGTAAGTCATCTCCTATTTCCCCTAAGAAGAAAGTACTTCCAACCAAAGACCAATTGTGGACTCTTAAATTTGATGGTTCCAAATCTAAAGCAAGAAGTGGAGTAGGGATTGAACTAACCAATCCAAAAAAGAAAAACTTACTTTGCTTCTTAAATATTACAGTTTGGTTGCACAAACAACGTGGTTGAGTATGAAGCACTTGTTCGAGGTCTTATGTTTTCTCATAAGAAGAAGGTTACTGCTCTCATAGTTATGGGAGATTTTGAGGTGATTGTAAAATAGGTACGTAGGCAATATACATGTCATAACAAAAGACTGGCTACATACAGAAACATAGTTTGGAATTTAATTGAAGACTTTGATGCTTTTGGGATTAGTCTCATCCCTAGAGAAGCCAATCAAATTGTAGATGTGCTTGCTATTGCTGCTTGTAATTTGGAACCCATGCAAGACTCTGATCTAAATAGATTTTCAGTTGAGTTGATTTTAGTCTCGACTATTCTTGATAATGTCCGACACTTCCAGGTATTTCAAGACAATTAGCATATATTGGCCTTTTTGGAAAGTTCTAATGTTTTTCAAGGGTAGATAATAGATTAATCTAAAATAGATCAGGGAGATTGGGATCCTAAGAAAGCGTGTCCAAAAGGATATTGGATTTTAAAAGTAATAGCATTCCAAAGGGGATGGTTGCTTTGGAGAGGATATTTGACTTAGACCCACGAGCTCGTCAAAGGGTGCCTACAAAGAGTGAGGGAGGTAAGTATGAATCTATTAATTTGACTCACTCAGGCCCAGAAAGGAATGTTCTTATAGGAAAGACTTGTCCTTAGGAAATCAAGGAAAAGATAATCAAGGTCTTGGAGCAAAGCATTGAAGCTATTTCTTGGAGTTATGATGATTTAAAAACTTTTGACACTTCAGTGATCACTCACACCATACCTCTCAAGCCAGAATCCAAGCCTTTTTGTTAGAAGCAACGCCCGGTCAATTATTTAATTGGGCCCTTGATCCAGAAAGAGGTACAAAAACTTTTATCCACTAGAATAATCTTTTTGGTTAGACATTCTACCTAGGTGGCTAATTTGGTTCCTATGCACAAGAAGAATGGTGAGATCAGATTGTGTGTTGATTTTAGGAATCTAAATAAGGCCTCTGAGAAAGAAAATTATCCATTACCTTTTCTTGATGAAGTATTACAAAAGGTTAATGGATCCTAGATGATGTCATTCTTGGATGGTTATTCTGGATACAATCAAGTCTTGGTGATTCATGAGGATAGGATGAAGACTGCTTTCACCACCAAATGGGGCACATTTTCTTATAGGAGGATGTCATTTGGTCTCATAAATGATGGAGCTAATTTCCAAAGAGAAATGGATGTAGCTTTCAAAGATCTGATAGGAAAATGTATAATCATTTATGTAGATGATTTAACCATCTTCTCTAGGAATAGAGATGACCATGTTGCTGATCTAGAAAAGGTTCTTAAGAAGTGTATAAGTTATGATGTCTCTCTTAATCCAAATAAATGTGTGTTTGGAGTATCTAAAGGGAAAATATTAGGTCACATTATATCAGAGGAAGGGATATCTATAGATCCTAACCAAGTAGAGGCCATCTTGAAATTGACAAAACTAGAAAGCAAGAAAGAAATGAGGTCCTTCTTTGGAAGGATCAATTTTGTTAGAAAAATCATAGCAAGGTTTGTAGAGATTGTTAAACCTTTATATGAAATGATGAAGAAAGATGCAAAAATTGAGTGGAGTGAAGAGGCTAAATCTGCTTTCATGTAGATTAAATAGTTTATATCTGAGGCACCTATTTTGACAAGCCCAAATTATCTTAAACCTTTTTATATCTATTCCTTTGCATTTGACCATTCATGTGCAGCCGTTTTAACACAACGAAGAGAAGAGAGTGAGGAAAGACCTATTTCCTTTATGAGCTCTCCATTTAAGAATGCAGAAGTGAGGTATTCACCACTGGAAAAAGAAGCCTTTTCTTTAGTACAAGCAGTAAAGAAGTTCAAAGATTACATAATTCGAAGTTAAGTAATGGCCATAGCTCCAGATCCAGCTGTGAAGTTCCTTGTGATGCAAAGTGAATTGGGAGAACAAAGAGGGAAGTTGATGCAAATCTTATAGGATTTTGACTTATAAATTCACCCAATGAAGCTTGTTCAAGGATAAGGTTTATCAAAAGCAATGGCAAAAGTGGAAAGAAATATTACTTGTCAACAGTACACTATCCAATCATTCACTAAGGATCCCTGGTATACAAATTTGATTTTCTTCCTCCTCAACAATAGATGTCCAGAGGGAATGAATGCTACTCAAAGGAGAGCATTGAGGATGAAGAGTGTTCATTACATGCTTAAAGGGGTATCTATCTACATAAATAATTTTAAAGGAATTTACCTATGCTATGTTGGCACTCTCAAATTTTGTAAATTTGAGATGCCTATTTCAAATTTTGCTTTTGCACTTTCAAAGGTGCACCTAACTAGTCTTCCTAACTGACCCGCTTTGGAGGCTTATATTTTAAAGCCTGTTGATTTTCGTGCAAAACCCAGTTGCAACATATTCAGTTGACCTATGTGAGCAGGCATGTCAAATTTTAGCTTCCCATGATAAGTTCTGATAGTGTTTCAAAAAGTGAAGTTGGAGGGTTTTGACACTATTTTGCTATTTGCAGATTGTTAGTTTGCGAAATAGCTTCCTATTTGAGTTGGGTTGTCACAACCAATTCATTGTCATTTCAATATGAATGTTGCTCCATATTCCCCATATCAAGATGATCTCATTGTTAGTTTTTAGAACTTCATGATCTGATATTCTATTTTTAGCAGCTCGAAACCAAATGCAAATTGTTCTATTTTGCAGCTACATTCTTGACAACTTTTCTGAGAGGCCAACTTCGACCATCAATAACTTTTGACTGGTGATGATTCAAGAAAATTCCTTTTGCACACATGCTCGGGGTATCTTAATGTTCCATTGTGTCTGATGGCAGCTTGTTAGGAGTTGTTTCACTATCTTTATAAATTGGCATTTGGATCAGTTTTAATTGGTGCAGAACGGTTGTTTCAGAAAAGTTTAATCGGACAACTTTGTCGATTAATATCCGGTTCCTCGCAATCTGTTTCTCTGAGCCATCTTTTACATTATACTTTTGGGTCAAATTACTATATGTTTGCAAGATTTGATGTCTTCCAGAGGTTGTTTGACTGGGTTTCAAAGGCGATTCTTGAGCCAATTGGGTCAGTTTTTCCCATTTTCCAAATATGTCAGAAAACAGTTTCTAAGGCGGACCCAGTTCATTTTTCAACTTCACGTGTATTCAAAAGGTAGTACCGGATCGTTTGAGGGAGGAGGCTGAATTTGATAGAATGAATCATGGCAGCATAACTTCTTAGCAAGCTGAGCTTGGAAATGGTACAATAGTTGATCATCTAAATCTTATTAAAGACAAAGAGAAAAAGGTTATTTGTGACTATGCAATCAAAAAATTTGGATGAGGTATTTCAAGTAAAACTGAGATCATAAGTTCTCCTAGTTGGATCCAAGACACAACATAAAACAATGGGTATGTTGGACAAGCCTTAGTAACTTTCTAAGAAAATCAATCGGGAGCAATGGTATAAGGATCCATCAAAGCATATGGGCGGTACCCATGCACTATATGGAGGATGGCACCATGGTGTACGACGCCTACAGGTAGGGAGACCAGTGAGATCCTGCGCACCAGTGATGAATGGCCCGCACCATGTTTGTGGTAGGAGGCAAACCCAGGTTGATGGACGGAGGTATGGGGCACGACCAGAGGAGACCACATGAAGGGTGCTGCCTGCACCACCCTGGATGGTGCATGAGCTGGAGGAGACACGTAGGGAAGAAGACTTGGTGAGACACACAACCAATGGAGGAGACTCCTACATACATAATGAGAAGGCCCATGGCTAGTGGCAGGGAAGGCATGACTAGCAGTGTAGAGGGCTCGACCCGCGAACCGTATGAAGAGGAGGCTCACGCAAGTTAGATGGCAGGCACGATCTGAAACAACAAAGAGGCATGCATTAAGGATGGGCATGACCTGCAAATGAAGGTAGCCCACGCACATCAGTGAGCTAAGGGCATGGTGAGAAGGTAAGGTGAAACTCGTGTAGAGAGGGGAAGACCATAGAGTGGGAGCCTGTGGCTAAGGAAGAGAAGGATGGGTGTGAGCAACCAACAAGGAGCCCACACACAACATGAAGTGAAGGCAGGGAGGCCGCCATGAATGCAAAACAAAAAAATGTAAAAGTTAGGGCATTTCAAACCATTCTCGTGGACCTCGCGAGACTTGTGACGGTACTGCCAAAATGAGTGTGAGGTATGTGAGCACGGGAAGAGCCCGTTTTTGGGAGCGTTTTAATTAAAAAAAATTAATGGTTGTAATTGTTGAAGAGTTAAAATATGGTGGGCCCCCAAGAATTTTCAAAGTGGCTCAGGTGAAATTGAGTAGCCCGAAATATTAAAAGGGGGAGAGGCATACAAACATTTAAAAATTAAATGTCTTCCTAGGGTCTGGTCAAAATAATTTTAAAATGAGGTGGGGCTTTCCTTGGGTGAAGTTTTTAAAAGTATTCCAAGTGAAAATTTAAGTGAAGTGGTAAAAGCCCGGGGGGAAATAATTTATGAAGTTTTCATTTATTTAAGGAGTGAAGAAGTGTTTTAAATGAAATTTAAAACATTTGAACGCACAGGGACGGGTGAATAGAATTAAATATTTTATATTCTACTGTGCTGGGGTAAAAGGTGAACTGGTAAATACTTTACTGGGGTAAAGTATTAAAAATACTTTGCATGGAAATTAATGTAAATGGTGAATATTATTTTACTGAATGGGGGTAAATGTTTTAAATGGGAAATTTAAAACATTGAGTGAATGGATACAAGTAAGGTGAAATATTTGAATGAAATATTTTATTTGTTGAAAATTATAGTGTGTAGTTCCAGCATTGTAAAAGAGGAAATATTTCAAAGTATTTCTGCAGCAAATGAAGAGCATAAAATAGAAACAGTTTGTGCATGAGAAGAGAAGTTTTGAGCAACTGGATGAAATAAGAGGAATCTCCACATGGGCAGATTTTCTATTGCTAGGCAATCATGAGCAGATACTATTTGAGAGAATGTTTTGTTGCTGCAAGAAAGAGAAGATATTATTTTCAGTTGATCAACGGGAATGAAGTTGCCATGTGTCTGCAACAAATTCGAATTTAGGGCTTCTTCTATTTCCTCTATTCTTCTATATCTTCTTTTATTCTTCTCATTGTAAAGGGTTTTGAAATTTTGTATTGGACTGTGTAGATAGAGATTTGTATTTTCTGAGTCATTGTTTGAGTTTGTAAGCTATAAATTTAAGAATTCAAGAGTAAATACAACTAGTTATGCAATTAATATCATGAAACTGCTTCCACATTCATGAATTTCATCAGATTGTCTCCACTTTTGTACACTTTGAGTTTATCATCTCAAGTTTCATGAGATTGTTTTGTCTGTTCACTATTCTGTTTCAAGGAAATGGTTAAAATAATTTGAGTAGGTGATTGTGATTTCAGGTGTGAAGATAGGATTTTATAAGAAGAATCTGATTGATGATAAGAGAGGGATTGTTGGTGCAAGGCACTAATAGTTAATGCAAAGCATTAGCAAGTTAAATCCACTGGTTGAAGACTGTTTGTTGGAGAATTCATTTTATGTGTTTGACTCCATGGCCCAGAACTAGCACTGATATTTTATGCAGTTTTGTGCATCTCAGAAACAAAATTTTAAATGTAAAATCATTCTTGTTCTTATTGTTTGGACAGTTGTGTCTGTCATGTTCTCCTTGCTGGTTAGTGAAATTCATTCAATAGTTTGCCAATATTGAGTGATATTTTGGGTTTCTCAGCAATTCTGTGAGAGCATAGTCTATTAAGCAATATCCTATTGCTTGTGTGTCTAGATTGTTTGATATTGCTAAAGGGTTACCCCCTAGGTCTTAGAGAGCCTGAAGTGTAGGGAAAATGTGTATCCATTACATTTCCTATCAGTTGGCCACTAGGTTTTGTGGTTTTTTATAATGGAGGCTGGATACCTCTTAGGGAATTGCAAATCCTAGTTGGGTTGTTATTCTAAACACCAACAGAATGGAAACTTTGCTGGGGATGAACTCTGAAGTTTTGGTTACAGACGGTGCTGTTATAGAGTCATTAAAGTTTTGAATTATTTCTGTAACCAGAGGTTAAAAATTATTGAATTATTTTCCCATCCGAGTCACCAACAAAATGTCGACTCTACTAGGGAGGATTTGATAAAATTCTAATTGTAGAATGTAGCCTTAAGAGTCATTGCATAGAGTCAAATGATTTACCATTCTGGTTTTTTTCAAGTTTGAAGGATTTCAACCCTGGAGAAGAAAGTGTTGCAGTGAACTTGAACAATTTTGTAATTTGTGGTGCTCTGCTGGTGGAAAGGAACTCAAAGAGAAAGAAATTTATATGTAAAGAAACTTCATACTACTTGAAGTTTAGTCCTCTATGAAAAGAGGTGGAAACTCTATTGATAGAACCTATTATAAATTTGAAGATAGTTCCAAATCTACAAATATTACTAGTCAGGAAGATAATTTGCAGCAGTTTAAAAGTTTCCAGGTATTCTTCACCCTTGGTTTTCAAGAACTTGTGTATGAAGACCATATTTGAACTTCTTTGAAGAAACTTTGTTTCCCTATTGAGTGAGTTAGCACTGACAAAGGGAAAGAACAATAAATTAAGTTTGCACACTTTTATTTGTTGGATCTGTTGAATATAATTACAGTTCCATTGAAAGATTATGTTTAGTGCTCAAATATCTGCTAGTTTGGATGGTTATAATGCATTTGTGTATCTTAGGGGTTTCCATCCATTTGGCTTGTAATTATGCACAATTAGTGAGCCTTAATTTGTAATATCCATGGATAACCAACGTAAAGTAGCTATACCAGTCAATACTTTGGTTCAGCTTGTCAAGAAGTGTCAAAAGTATAATAATCTTCAAGCATCTAATACCCCAAAGTGTAAGAACCCAAGAGTTAATAAGCCTAGGTTCAGTCCTGAATGGAATGATGTATTTGAAAGAGGACTTAAAGAAATGGATGAAAGACACCAGGTTTTTCAACAAGCCCAGTCAAGAGACCATCAAATTGTGTCTACTTGTGAAGTCATTGCACCTGTTGTCAATTCATTTAATCCATTGTATGCTCAGTTAGATTTTTCATGGCTTGATTATGAAACTGAAAGTATGTCAGCTCAACTTTAATATGAGATGCCTAGATTTGATGGGTATACCGTATGTGAAGGAGATGCACATGCTCAAAGTTTTTCCAGCTTCATGGAGAAACATTCATTCAAAGATCAAGATATGCGGATGAGATATTTTGTCAGATCTCTTGAAGCATGAGCTCGAGATTGGTATCTAAGTTTTCTTGAGAAGTCAATTCCTTGTTGGGATGAATTAGTGGTTGCTTATAGAGAAGAATTTTCAAGAGATCCCTCAGACCTTGTCGTGAGGTTAAAGAAGATCAAGAAACAAAATGAAGAGACAAGTGTTGATTTTGGTCATAGATTTTTTGTTGCTCTTTCACTAATCCCAAAAAATTTCAAACCTAGAATGTATGATTGTATCCATATGTACTTTGAAGCTTATGAAGAAGGATCTAGTGCACTATTAAAATATTTTGAAATATTGTGCATGCAAATGGCATACACAGTTTTGGATAATTTGGAGAAACAGAGGAATGAGTGTGTTAAGAGTTTGTTATCTTTAGTTAAGGGAAAACATGCTAATGGAATCAACAGTTGTGTGAATGAAAATGATCAGATGTTTCTAGACAAGTGCATACTTGAGAAGGTAGAAGATGAGAAGAATGCATCATCAGATGATGAGGATGTTGTTAATGGACAACTTATAGAAGAAATGTACTCAACTACAAATCACCAGTTGAGTCTACCAAGCCAAGAACTTGAAGAAGACTATAAGTTGGGTTTACTCTTTGAAGAAGAGATATGTGATCAGCAATGTTGTGATACAACTTATCAAATCAAGCCTACGTATGTTGAGTGTAGCAATGATGCAAGTTTGCATAGTGAGACAAGAGAGTTTGTTGATTTAGAGAATACTCTTGAGAACATTAGTGTGTCAGCTGCTAGTGACAAGTTTAGTGATGATACCCAATCTGATTTTGAAATGCAAAGTGATGGGGATTGTTGTTTTGACAACCCAAGAAAAAGTAAGAAAGGAGAAGTGGATAGTTTATTTACTATGACTGGCTATGATTTTTCTTGTGATAATGTTGTCAGCAATTTTGCCTCTTATGATTGAGGAGATCCAGTTTATAATCAGTCTATTGAATTCTCAGAGTTTGAAGATGAGGATACTTTGATATGCCCTGATTTTCAATTTGAAATTACATCCAATTCAAGTGAAGGTAAAGAAGAGGAAGTGGTTGAAACAATAGATCAAAGTAGTGATCTATTGAGTTGTGAACAAATTTCAGATCTGTTGACCATGGGATATCAAAAATGTGCTCATGAGGACAACTCTCAGTTGTTGTGTGTAACCCCTATTGACTTTGACAATGGTGATGACCTTCAAGATGCAAGGTATGATGCAAGTGACTCTGATTCTCTTTCTAATACTGAACTAGTTGAACATGATATGGATGAAGACAAAAAACAAGCTAATTGTGATGACGCACTATATGATGAGTATGAAGATATGGACACTGATGTAAGTTCATAAATCTCTTTTGATGAGTTTGAAGCAGTAGATGACCATGAGGTTTACACATCTAACGAGCCAAATCTTGAAGATTGTAATGCAAATTTGAACAAGTCTTTGTTTGATGACTTGAATGAGCCAAGTAATGAGCCTAGACATGAGTTTTTTCATGTGGATGTCAATGCTGATTTCAATGAGAAATTAGATCATTCTTCTGAACCAGAATTGCTTGTTGAGAAAGCTTGTGATATTGAAGAGGTTGATACCTTATGTTTAGAGGATGACTATATGATTACAGATGATGATGAGTCAGAAATCCCTGGTGACTCTCAATACCAACATGATGAAGAACAGTTACAAAGTGTGCTAATACATGAGTGTATTTGTTTGCATACACTAAGAGACAGTTTGCATGATGAGCAAGATATTTTGGTAAGTTCTTGTGATAATTTTAAGTCTGATATGCAAACTAGTAATCAGTTTGAGTTTAACAGTTCCAGCCACAAGGTAGAATGTGAGTGCTATTTTTGTCAGCTGGAAGAGGTTTTCATAGAATGTGGCGATGTGAACAACATTGAGGCAAGTTGTTTTCATCTTGAAAATGATTTAAATGATGAATATAATCAGTTGTTGCCACATGATAATCAAAATTTTGAAAGTATGCCCAACTTTCAGATGCATAGTGATTGTGAACATGTTGATGATGTTGTGAATAATTGTCTGTTAGGAGATACCAACATGCTTTATCAGGTGAGTGGTTGTGATCAAGTTACGCTTTCAAATAGTCTTGATCCCCATTTTCAAATACTGCCACTTAGTACTAAATCAAAGAATGAAGAAAGTAACAGTGATGTGACATATCTGATTTGGTTGACACTTGATGACAGAGTTGAACAGAGAGCAAGTTCATACTTGCCCAAAGGCAGCTTGACACTCATGTTTGCAAAGATGCAATCACCTGTGTTGTTGTGGTTTGATAGAGGCAAACATAAGTTGAGGGAGATCAGCTCTTTCTACAAAATTGTGTTTGACAAAGGTAGATGTTGATTCTCGTTTTTCATTTGGTGACCTGGGGTCATCAAATGAAGTTGAAATAACAAGGTTGAATAAAGAGGAGTAGTTTGGGGACACCTAATGGATTCAGTATTTGGTCTACTCTCCAAAGATCTAGGATCTTGCTATGCCCACAGGGGGCATACATCCCTAGTCAGAGCGACTGTTGGCACTCTCAAATTTTGCAAATTTGAGATGCCTATTTCAAATTTTTCTTTTGCACTTTCAGAGGTGCACCTGACTAGTCTACCTAAGTGACCCAATTTGGAGGCTTATATTTTAAATCCTGTTGATTGTCGTGCAAAACCCAGTTGCAGACATATTCAGTTGACCTATGTGAGCAAGCATGTCAAATTTTAGCTTCCCATGATAATTTCTGACAGTGTTTCAAAAAGTGAAGCTGGAGGGTTTTGACACTGTTCTGCTGTTTGCAGATTGTTAGTTTGCGAAATAGCTTCTTGTTTGAGTTGGGTTATCGTAACCAGTTCATTGTCGTGTCAAAATGAATATTGTTCCATATTCCTTATATCAAGATGATCTCGGGTGTTAGTTTTCAGAACTTCATGATCTGATTTTCTATTTTTAGCAGATTGAAACCAAATACAGATTGTTCTGTTTTGCAGCGCCATTCCTGACAGCTTTCCTAAGAGGCCAACTTCGACCGTCAATAACTTTTGACCGGTGATGATTCAAGAAAATTCCTTTTGCACACGTGCTTGGGGTATCTTAATTTTCCATCATGTTTGATGGAAGCTCATCAGGAGTTGTTTCACTATGTTTATAAATTGGCAGTTGGATCAGTTTTAATTGGTGTAGAATGGTTGTTTCAGAAAAGTTTAATCGGGCAACTTTGCCGATTAGTATCCGGTTCCTCGTGATCTGTTTCTCTGAGCCATCTTTTGCATTATAATTTTGGGTCAAATGACTATATGCTTGCAAGATTTGATGTCTTCCAGAGGTCATTTGACTAGGTTTCAAAAGGCGATTCCTAAGCCAACTGGGTTAGTTTTGCCCATTTTCCAAATATGCCAGAAAACAGTTTCTGAGGTGGACCTAGTTCGTTTTTCAACTTCACGTGTATTCAAAAGGTAGTACTAGATTGTTTGAGGGAGGAGGCTGAATTTGATAGAATGAATCATGGCAACATAACTTCTCAGCAAGTTGAGCTTGGAAATGGTACAGTAGTTGATCATCTGAATCTTATTAAAGACAAAGAGACAAAATGTTATTTGTGACTATGCAATCAACAAATTTGGATGAGGTATTTCAAGTAAAACTAAGATCATAAGCTCTCCTAGTTGGAGCCAAGACACAACATAAAACAATGGGTATGTTGGACAGGCCTTAGTAACTTTCTAAGAAAATCAATCGGGAGCAATCGGGAGCAATGGTATAAGGATCCATCAAAGCATATGGATGGTACCCATGCACTATATGGAAGATGGCACCATGTTGTAGGGCACCTGTAGGTAGGAAGACCAGTGAGATCTCACGCACTAGTGATGAATTGCCCGCACCATGTTTGGGGTAGGAGGCGAACCCAAACCGATGGACGGAGGTATGGGGCACGACCAGAGGAGACCACATGAAGGGTGCGGATTGTAGCACCGTGGATGGTGTGTGAGCTGGAGGAGACACGCAAGGAAGAAGACTTGGTGAAACCTGTGGTGAATGGAGGAGACTCCCGCGTACATAATGAGAAGGCCTGCGACCAATGGTAGGGAAGGCACGACTGGCAGTGAAGAGGGCTCGGCTCACGAACCATATGAAGAGGAGGCTCATGCAAGTTAGATGGCAAGCGTAGTATGAAACAATAGAGAGGCACGCATGAAGGATGGGCGCGGCCTACAGATGAAGGTAGCTTGCGGACATCAGTGAGCTAAGGGCGCGGTGAGAAGGTAAGGTGAAACCCGCATAGAAAGGGGAAGAACAGAGAGTGGGGGGCCACAACCAAGGAAGAGAAGGATGGGTGTGAGAAACCAACAAGGAGCCCACACACAACATGAAGTGAAGGCAGGGAGGCCGCCATGAATGCAAAACACAGAAAATGTAAAAGTTAGGGCATTTCAACCCATTCTTGTAGACCTCACGAGACTTGTGGTGGTACTGCCAAAACGAGTGCAAGGTATGTGAGCACGGGAGGAGCTTGTTTTTGCGAGAGTTTTATTTTAAAAAATTTAATGGTTGTAATTGTTGAAGAGTTAAAATATGGTGGGCCCCCAAGAATTTTAAAAGTGGCTTGGATGAAATTGAGTAGCCCGAAATATTAAAAGGGGGAGAGGCATACAAACATTTAAAAATTAAATGTCTTCCTAGGGTCTGGTCAAAATAATTTTAAAATGAGGTGGGTCTTTCCTTGGGTGAAGTTTTTAAAAGTATTTCAAGTGAAATTTTAAGTGAAGTGGTAAAAGCCCGGGGGGAAATAATTTATGAAGTTTTCATTTATTTAAGGAGTGAAGAAGTGTTTTAAATGAAATTTAAATTATTTGAATGCACAGGGACAGGTGAATAGAATTAAATATTTTATATTCTACTGTGCTGGGGTAAAAGGTGAACTGGTAAATACTTTGCCGTTGGGTAAAGTATTAAAAATAATTTGCATGGAAATTAATGTAAATGGTGAATATTATTTTATTGAATGGGGGTAAATGTTTTAAATGGAAAATTTAAAACATTGAGTGAATGGATACAATTAAGGTGAAATATTTGAATGAAATATTTTATTTGTTGAAAATTATAGTGTGTAGTTCTAGCATTGTAAAAGAGGAAATATTTCAAAGTATTTCTGCAGCAAATGAAGAGCAAAAAATAGAAATAGTTTGTGCACGAGAAGAGAGGTTTTGAGCAGCTGGATGAAATAAGAGGAATCTCCACATGGGCAGATTTTTCGTTGTTGGGCAATCATGAGCAGATACTGTTTGAGAGAATGTTTTGTTGCTGCAAGGAAGAGAAGATATTATTTTCAATTGATCAATGGGAATGAAGCTGCCATGTGTCTGCAATGGATTCAAATTTAGGGCTTCTTCTATTACATCTATTCTTCTATATCTTCTTTTAGTCTTCTCATTGTAAAGGGTTCTGAAATTTTGTATTGGACTGTGTAGATAGAGATTTGTATTTTTTGAGTCATTGTTTGAGTCTGTAAGCTATAAATTTAAGAAATCAAGAGTAAATACAACTAGTTATGCAATTAATACCATGGAAGTGCTTCCACATTCATGAATTTCATCAAATTTTCTCCACTTTTGTACACTTTCAATCATATAAATTGAATAATACAAAGTGTCTTTGTGTTTATCATCTCAAGTTTCATGAGATTTTTTTGTCTATTCACTGTTCCGTTTCAAGGAAATGGTTAAAATACTTTGAGCAAGTGATTGTGATTTCAGGTGTGCAGATATGATTTGATAAGAAGAATCTGATTGATGATAAGAGAGGGATTATTGGTGCAAGGCACTAACAGTTAATGCAAAGCATTAGCAAGTTAAATCCAGTGCTTGAGGACTGTTTGTTGGAGAATTTGTTTTATGTGTTTGACTCCATGGCCTAGAACTGGCACTGATCTTTTATGCAGTTTTGCGCATCTCAGAAACAAAATTTTAAATGTAAAATCATTCTTGTTCTTATTGTTTGGACAATTGTGTCTGTCATGTTCTCTTTGCTGATTATTGAAATTCATTCAACATTTTGCCAATATTGAGTGATATTTTAGGTTTCTCAGTAGTTTTGTGAGAGCATAATCTGTTAAGCAATATCCTATTGCTTGTGTGTCTAGATTGTTTGATATTGCTAAAGGGTTACCCCCTAGGTCTTACAAAGCCTAAAGTGTGGGGGAAATGTGTATCCATTCCATTTCCTATTAGTTGGCCACTAAGTTTTGTGGTTTTTTTATAATGGAGGTTGGCTACCTCTTAGGGAATTACAAATCCTAGCTAGGTTGTTATTTTAAACACCAACACGCTGTTTGGATCAACAAGAGGCTAAGACTACTATTTCTGAGTTTCATGGAAGGCATGGAAAAGGGCATGGGTTTGTTGATGCTTTGGCTCATTAGATTCTAAGATCAGGCTATTATTGGACTTATGTATTTCGGGATGCACATCACCATGTTAAGAAATGTCATGTATGCCAAACTTCTACACCTAGGGAAAGAAATCTTGCAATTCCTTTACAACCAATATATGAGGTAAGGCCATTTTCTCAATGTGGACTTGATTTTGTAGGTGTAATTAATCCAAATTTTTCTATAGGTCATAAATTCATCTTGACCACAACTTACCACTCCACACATTGGACCGAGGCTCAACCTTGCAAGAATAGCACCATAGAGGTGGTCATCAAATTTCTAAATGAGAACATCACAACTAGGTTTGGAGTTCCATTTTATCTAGTATGTGATAATGGCCATGCTTTTTCTTCTATTGAATTCATTTCATGGGCATATGAACATAAAATTATTTTAAAGTATTCTTCCAGTTACTACCCTCATGGAAATGGAGTGGCTGAGTCCACAAATAAAAACTTGTGGAAGTAATAAGAAAGTTGTTAGAGAAAAATCCTAGGGATTGGCATACCCAATTAAGATTTTCCTTATGGGAAGATCGAACCAAAATCAAAGTAGCTCTAGGAAACTCACCTTTTAAGTTAGTCTATGGCCAGGACCCTGTCTTCCCAATTCATTTACAGATACCTGTTCTTAACTTCATGCAGTGATTTAATACTAAGGATCATAGGATTGAGGTTAGACTACTTAATTTACTGAACATGGAAGAGCAAAGAAATGCTGCTTTGCAACAATTCTCTAAACATCAGGTTGTTGTTAAACATTGCTTTAACAAAAGAGCCAAGATAAAAACTTTTAGGATATCAGATCTTGTGTTATTATGGGATAAAGCCGGAGAGAAGAAAAGAGATCACCGGAAGTTTGATAGACTTTGGTTAGGTCCTTATCAAGTGGCTGAGATACTAGGAGAGAATTATTTTCGCTTAAGTACCTTAACAGGAGAGCCTATTCCATTACTAGTAAATGGTTAGTTTCTTAAGCACTATTTTGGTGTATAGAAGGTCTAATGTTTTAAAGAAAATGTATTATACTATATCATATGTAATTAAGTTTTAGTTTTAGTTTTAGTTTTGTGTTTTGTGTTTTTGTTTGTTCTTTTTGTTTGTTTGTTTTGTCTTGTCTTATTTCGTTGGGGATCCTCATTTTTTTCATCTCAAGACAAGGGGTTGTTATTCAAAGTATGCTACTGGTACTAGGAGATAAATTGGTTTAGGTATTTTCATCATCATCATTGAAAAGGATTTCATTCTAAAACTCATGTTTTATGATCATTCTAGTTTGGGTTTGAAAAGTTATTAAGGATAGAAGATACATTGTGAATATCTCATGAATTGTGATCAAAGATCTATCACCAAATTAGAAAAAAATCTGCCTAAGTAAATACCTATTTGTTTTGGAGTTGCTCTACCCTTTGGTTCAGGTGACAAATCTGATTCCAAGACTATCATGAAATCCATAGTAGTTCTCAACCCATGTTTGAGATTCATTATGTCTGACTATTGAGGAAGGTGCATAAAATATTTCCACAAGCAAGGCTTTGAAAAAATGATAATGAAAAAAAGAGAAAGAAGAAGAAGGCAAACTCAATATCAAGTGGGTAATCAAGTATCTCTATCGGGGCTATGGACGCCTAGCTGGTAGTAGAGAAATTCTTTGAGAGAACTAGAGGTATCTTCATCAGGGCTATGGACACCTATTTGGCAGTGGAGCAATTCCCAGGATTTTATTGCATGATAGTTAAAGGACTCAACCTATGTAGCTTGAATCTTAGGCATAGTTTTTCAAGAACAGAGAAAGTATCTATAAAGAATGATGCACAATATAGGCACACACTCAAATTCAGAAGTAGCTCATGAACACATATATCTGAGATTCCAGCTCAACCTTATTTTAGATATAGCTAATCTTATTCAAGTTAGCACGCTTCATAAACCAAGTAGTTTTAGGGTGACTAAAATTTTCTTTGGGTATCTTGAAAATAGGTAAACCATTTTCCCAGCCGAGTCGCCATTTGTTATGCCTTGTATAACCACCCCATCTTTTTCCTTGGTCAAAATGGGTCCCCCTTTATGTTTTTATCCTTGGTTAATTTTCAAACAGAGTTTGGAGTCTTTTGTTTCCAACACTTTGTTTTTCTTTGGTTTAGTCTGTCGGAACCGGAACCGGAATCGAATCGGGTTTTGAAACTTTCTTTAAAAACTCATTCTGATCTCCATCTTGACAGTCTTTTTTTTAAACCTTTTCTCTTTTCTTAGTCAGAGTCAGAGCTAGAGTGGAAGTTATTGGTCTTTTATTCAAGATTTCAAAATCAAATCTCATTCCACGTCCACCTCCGCTTTTTGGACTTTTGTTTTAGATTAAGTTTTTATGATATTGTTGATGGTGTTTTCTGCACAACAACAACTCAGACAGAATGTAATATCCTATCTCTCTTGAAAGGTAAATCTCTATGAGAAAGAGATAAACCCAAGGTCTCTAATGTCAGGTCTTGACAATGCAGTGAAACAACTCAGAGATAATGTAAAAATGCTGGTAATCACAATGGGACCTTACTACAAGCAAACACTGGACTCTGAATTTATCAAATCTAGCAATGTATCGATACTTTCAGTCTTGATGCAAACCAGATAACAAAGAAACAACAAAAGATAAAGGTTTCAGAGATAATTCTAAGACTACTTCTAACCCTAAGATTTGATAATGCTTAAAGATAAAATGTCCAAAATGGACCGATCTCTTATAAACTACTTTTTGTTTGACCTAGATGAATCTGCAATGACACATAAATAGTGGAATCTTCTAAGGTATTCAAGATTTTGAAATCACAAACATTCATTCAAACAATCCTATTGCAATTAGAATGAATAAATCCTTATAACTGAACTAAGCACAAACATAAGTCCAAGTTAACTTTGCAAAGTAGCTAACAATCAACTAACTGCAAAAATTATGGACTAGAGATCACTGCAAACATTCCAAACATGAAACCCTAAGTATTACCAAAAATTTTAACCATGAACTTATAAGCAATTTGAAAGATAGAAGAACAAGAACCATGCTAGATGAACTCCACAAGATAGATACCAAACACAATATCTTCCTTATATTGAATCATCCAAAGTAGCAACAATCCCGATTTTCCGTTACAATATTTGCTTGCAAATAAACCCTAATTAACCCTAGTATTAGAATCTATCTCTATCCTTCTAAATCTATTCTCTAATCTCTATAATCTCCTATCTATATTAAAATGAGGCAACATGCCTTCTTTTATAGAGAATCCATAAGATAGGTCGGCCCAAATTATAATTTTACAATAAAAACATGACCTACAAGAGGTCAGCCTCAAAAGAATAATTCGAACATATGAAATGTGCCAATGGCTCCAACTTCATCCAAAACCGCCAAGATACCAAAAGGTCGGCCCAACACATTTGAACTAATGGGAAGCACAAATACCAATGTAACCCTATATAGTCACTCCCCATCCTTATCCTTAGCTTTATCTTCTTCGCCATGTATGGCCAACAGGACCCTATCTAGCTCAACAACAGGTGGTACAGGAAAAACCTTAATCTTTCTCTCAAGGGATTTGATATCTTCCCTTGCCTACCTATAGCTGTACCATCCCAGTTGGCCTTGTTGGTCAAATACCTATCAATGACTGAAATATAAGTTGCAGCATCATGCAATTGATGCTCAGTAACTGGTCCTACGCTGATTGGAGAATAAATATCCCTCCACCATTCTCTAAGTTGCTCCAAACTAAGATGTTTTGGAGAAAACTTTTTCCTTCTAGTCATGACCTCGAAGAAAGAAATACATCTATCATACACACCAATCAGAGCACCCTCAATTTTTTTTGTCTATTTATTGATCCTCTTCAAGGCCTTCTACCTCATTAGCTGGATTTCAAACCACTCCCAAGGTTCAGAAACTCTTGGCAGAGGAAGAATCCCACATCTCACCAATTTGTCTTTAGTGAATCCCATGATTGTTGTAACCATCTGTAGTAGGAGATCAATGTCTTCCTTGTCATGAGCTAACACAATCCTCAACCATGTTACTAACCTAGTAGCATCTCCTGTAGTAGACAAAATACTCTTAATGGCATCATCCCCTTTGGTTTGGGCACCTTGTAACCAAGTGACTGTAGCATGTGAGGTACCCTTCATCTTTTCTAACTTGGAAATGGTCTCTTGGGGTAGGAATCCTACAGTAGAAGAGGAGGATCCAATAGCTTGCAAAGGTTTCATCAACTCTTTCAAGTATTTCTTCAATTTTCATTCTCTCTCTCCAATTCATGCCTTTTCTGCACTGCCTTTTTCAGCCTCCCCACAATCACTGCATTTGAGCCCTCATATTCTTCAATATCTTGCTCTACTGTAGCATGCCCCAAATTAATAGTTTGCACATCATAGTCCTGGGTAGTCACATTGTCCCTATCTTTTTTTGGAGTAGGGGTAGCAATATGGGCCACCCGGTTACCTGATTCATGCCTTTCAATTTGGGATACAATCCTTTCCTTTTTCTTGGTCTTTTCCCTCTCTACGTTAGCCATGAGGGCATCCCAATTGGGAGGAGCATCCTCCACTATTATCATTTTTCTCTTCAAGCCTCTCTCAAGCCAATGTAGAGTAGCAGACCCAATAGGCACTGTGTCCTGTTTATCTTGTTCTTTCTCTTGCTGATCAGTAGCTACATCTTTCTCAACACTTGGACTTTTAGGAACACCCACATTTGGGTTCTCCCCCCATTGTACCTACTCTTCCACAACAACCTTTACTGGTGATGGCACCTTAGTTACTACTTCCTCCTATTGAGGGGATTTGTTCACTTGCTCCTTTGTAGGTGAATCTCAATATGCCACTAGGGGAGACTGTATTGCCTTATCAATTTCTGCCTCTATCCTATATAGGTCTCCCTCTTGAAATTCTTCCTCATTCAAATATTTAGGCTCCTCATTTTTCATTGGTTCCTCCTATGGGTTACTGGCATCCTGAGAAATGGAGACACTCACCTTTTCAACAATAGGAATATCAACTAAAACCTTCTCCTTTGTTGTAGCATCCCTTGGGGAAGGAGTCCTTGATATCCTTATATAAACCTTCTCTCCTGAAATTTCCACCTCTACCATTGGTGGCTCAATTTCCTTGTCAACCCTAGGAACCTCTTCCATCTTCTGTGACAGTTTTATGATTCTTCTTTTGTTTACCAATGGTGGAGTGCTTTCAACCTCCTCCTCCTCTTGGTTCTTCTCAACTTCCTTCTTAGAGGCATCCTTCATTTTCTTGGCAACAGGCCTCCTCCGTTTGCCCACTTCTATAGCCTTTTTCAGCTTGCATCTCTCTTACTTGGATTCTGAAAGGAGAATCCACTTTCTCTTTTCCCTTTTGGATCTAGTTCAAGTGAAGCCTCGGAGGAAGAATGAGACTCCAAGTCTCCCATTAGGTCATAGGTTCATGGAACACCTTCACTTTCTAGCTCTAGCATTTTGTGCTTCAACCACATCTTAGTATATTTAATCATGGGGGTCATAACTTGATCTATCACGGTCTTTTCCTCCTTTAGCCAATCAATTTCTCCAACTGCCCTATCCTTTATTGCCTCATAGACATTTCCCTGGATCAAATTTTCATCTTCCTCAATTTGGTTAGGGATGGCCTTTACATTATATAATCTTACCAAATCCACTGGCAACCTAGAAAACTTCTTCTTTCTTACCTCAAACTCATCGGCCAAGTTAATCCAGTAATCCTCAATGTGAGCTTTATGACTATAATCCCTATTGGCCTTCTTTTGGGCTTCGCCAGTGATGTCAAATATTTTCCTCTTGGTGTGGAAGAAAAGACCAAGAGTACCCATTTCCTCCTCAACAGCATGAGCAAACTGAATAGAAGGACACACTTCTCCCATTCCAATCTTTAGAGGGAAATCATTCCCAAAACCTATTTTGTGCATTTCTCCCTTCACAACATTATCAAAATCATAGATTTTCCTAACAACCTCTAGCAATATAACATGATCGGTTGGATAGCTAGGGAGTCTGTAGGGAGCACTCTGAAAACCATCTATTCTGATATATGAAAAGGTTGGGAGCTAGATAAACCAAGCTCCATATCTCCTTATCAACTCCTTTTCCTTGTCTAAGATCCTCACATGCTCTGCACCTTGGAGCAATCTAGTGATGTACATTTTGAAGGAATCATTTGATCTCCTATAACTCCCACTAGTCAGGTGCAACTATGGATACACTGCATAGATAGAATCCTACCCAAAAATACCCCTAGTGCTCAATCCTTTGTATGGATGAAATCTAGCCAATGAATACACTAGGTAAGAGGTCATAGTGAAAGTCTTGGTCTGGAAGAAATTGCCCAACTAATGATGGATCATATTACTCATAACACCTTCCCAATGATAATCAATCCCCTATTCCATTCTAGCTATCACATTGAACATCCATGTCTCGAAGACACTTGCACTTTTCAATCCTACCAACCTGCTGAGAAGAGTGATGGCATTATAATACTCCCTCTTGAACTTCAGTCTCAATAGTTTCTTAGGAAACTTAGAGAAATGAGATTTAGGCTTCTCTAGCCAGGAGTTGACCACTTGTTGGGACTTGACAATGTTCTCCTCATAACACTTCTTGGAAACCTCTAGGTCGAAGCCTACCACATGAGACCTATCTGGCATGTCAAAGGTTGCAGCAATGGACACTAGACTGAATCCTACAAGAATCCTACCCTGAGGGCCAATAATCCTTTGTGTGCCCCTATAATAATTTCTGGCACATTCCAGCAGCAGCTCATAGCACTGCACTGTAGGAGGAAAACCTGCCACATGAGCCAATCCTGAGTCCACCATTCTTTTTGCCAATAGAGGAGGGCTCAGTGCTAACATCTCAGCCTTGAATTCCTTGTAGTCCCACATGCCTACATTTGTATCTATGATTCCTAACCAAATCAAGGTCAGCTTACTCTTAGGAATTTTTCTCCTCATATCCAACTTCACCCTCTCCGCATCAGTAATGGCAGAAGCCTCTGCACCTGGATCTATTGCCTTCCCCTTACCTCGACTAGCAACATTTTGTCCCGATCCTGCCTGCAAACACACAAAGGTAACCATAATTAGATCCATAAGAAGAAATAAGTACAAAAGGTCATTAACTCAAAGTTCAGGATTTCCCCCCCCTCATGGATTATGCATTGGGATGAATATTTGGGAAAATCTAGACTAGGCGGATTCCAGGGAACCAAACAAACCAAAATCCCAAAATATCATCTAGATCATCAATTTAACAAGGAAAAAACATTGAGAATACTTAGCATAAGATCCTTAAATCAATCAAACAATTAACAAGTAAATCCATCATTTATAACCATTAGATTCAACATTTCTTAAGAAAACTCAGGAGAATCCGCTAGAGATGGATTTTGGCAAAAATATCAACAGTTAGAACTGACCCAAGAAAAAAAAAACACATCGACAATTCGGGAAAATCTTGATGGAATGGATTTTAGCAAAATCTAGACATAACAGTACTAAAGCTCGAAATCAAAAAAATGACCCAACCGTGGACCTCGGGAAAATCCAGATGGAACGGATTTTGGCAAAATGAAATGAAATCTAGTGGAAAGTGACAAACAAAGACGAGATAGAAAAATCAAGGGAATCCAGGGGAAGTGGAATTCCGCAAAGACCTCAAACACCCGAACCTATCTACATCTTCTCTACTTTTACCAAATCAATTCAAATCATTCCGGATCTAGGCCAGAACTCTGAAACCAACTCAACATAGGACAGTGATTAATAAAACGTGAACTAAAGACACTCTTCACAACAATTTGAAGAGGACTGGCTATTTCCTAGGTCAAGAACCCTAAATGCCCACCATGAAAGCACAAATGACTCACTCATACACAAAGATGGAGAGTTTAAAACTACAACAAGCCAATGCCTAAACAAGATGCAACACCAGACCAACACGCAAATGTTTGATCAACAAAAATGGACTGGAGTACCAATGAAAACCCCCAAAATGCTCAATGATGATGCACACCCAGAAGAACTAGGAAATCACGAAGGACTCCCCAAGAAAACAAATAAAAGACATTGAAACCAACAAAGAAAAGGGCACATTTAAATACCATGGTAGCGCAAAGGTTGAGATTGAAGAACCTGAGAAATAACCGTTCGATGCAAACCAGATACAGTCCACGCACAGGAAATGCAAATGCACAGTCCAAATGGCCTCAAAAATCTAAATATCTAGCAGAACACCAAGAACCTCGAGACACAAGCCCAAATGGTAGCAAATACACAACTCAAATGATCAATTACCTCTCAAAGAATCAATGTATCAAAACCCCAAGATGCCTACACAAACGCCATAAATGCATTCAACAAGACAACCACGACCACAAAAACTTCGGGGATCCGATGTCACGACAGACTTCAGGAATTCGATGGGGGAATGGATTTCAGGGAAATTTGGACCATACGTATTTTCCCGAAAGTAGGGAAAAAGGCAACAACTTCGGACAATGAAGGGGAACTGGGAGAATCCAACCCAGGTAGATTTTCCTGAAAGTAGGGAAAAACCCAAGATAAAGCCAGAACTTCAGATTTTCAATATATCCCAAAAGTATGCCACTTCAATTGGAAAAAATGGACATTAAAGCACAAACTCAAGCAAGCAAAAACCCCAAGAAAAGAAGGGCCAAAATGCCAAAAGCAAAAAAAGAGGGTCCCCACCTTCAGTGGGGTGTGTGTGCAAAAATTGCACAATAGATATGTTTTCTTGTGTCGGTCATTTTGTTTCGATTTTTATTTGTTGGCGGAACCGGACCCGAAATGGGAACCAAGTTGAGAAATTACTTAAATTTCCAGATCCATTTTCATTTCCGATTCTGCTCTTGCCGGGTTTTTGTCGTTGACTTTTTATTGAAGTCACATAGCAGTAATGGGCCAGTTCTTTTGTAGTTTTGAATCCACTCTACTAAATTGATGGCATTAATGACAAGTGCCAGGCATGCGTGAAACTGCTAATTTTTTCCTTAATTAGGATTAAATGCGTAGTTATCATTATTGTTGTTAAGAAATTGAAGAGCGAAGTAGATTACCAGTGGAAATTTTCTGGAGTGAATCGATAGAAGGAAAGACCGTTGTGCATGGATTTCTTTATGGAGTTTAACTATTTATTCATGTTTCAGGTAGGAATTCCTATTCTTTCCTTTCTTTCATAGTTTTGCGTTTTATGTTTATGTTCTTCTTGGATTGTTTGGTTTTGTGTGAGTTCTTCTATAGGTTTGTAAGTTTTTGTTGGTTTTGTTTCTATTTATGTCTTTCTTGATTTTGTATTGCTTTTATGTTTTTGTTTCTTGTCGGTTTGTTTAAACATGGTCATTTTCATGTTTTAGCCGTGACTGAGCCGTGGTGCCTTAATTTTCAAATGTTTATGGTTAAATATTATTTTTATAGTGAGTAGGGTTTAGTAAATGGTAGTTTTTACTTAGAATATTTTGCACACTTAGTCTAGTTAGTTTTAAAAAGGGTTAAATTTGTGCCCTAGTTTTTATATCTAGTTTGTTTTAGATTAGGGTTTAGATGCATTTATGTATTCACATTTTCAAATTTTAAATATGATGCCCTAAAAGTATAGTCGCGCCTAGTCATATGGGGGTGGTCTTATCATGTTATATGTTAGCCCCTTTTCATTTAATATGACCTAGTCTTTAATCAGGAAGATATGCATTAAACTGTTAAAATCATTTATGACGTCATGGTCAACCTAGGTGGAAGCGGGATCGGAATTGATTTAGATTTTGGGCGTATTTTATAATTAGTGTCAATTCCATTTTCTATCTCGTCTCTAACTCCGCTTATAGTGATAATCTTTATTTCAAAATAATGATAACCTAGTCGGAAGCGGAATCGAACCAAAACAGAATATGAAAATAGAAAATCTGAAATAAACCAAGTCCATTTCCATTCCAGTTCCAAACTCCGAGCCTATTCATTATTATTGAAATATCGATAACAGTTTTGGCTATGATCCCGACAATGTTTTAAAGAAGACTGTTTAGAATGTTTTTTAGTTTTGTTCCGCTTCCGATGTATGTATGAAAGTTATGACTTTAAGGCATATTTTGTGATGTTTATTAAAGGACCTAACTAGATATTTTGTTGCAGGAAAGCTACAAAATTTTGGGAAGATCAAGAGAATCCTCCCAAAGGAACCAGCCTACAGGAACATCAAAGGCAACACGTAAGCCCAAGAAGATAAATCCAAAAGAGTTACCTTATACCTTGAGGTATAACCATAGGAGTCCTGTTGCCATTGCAAGCAAAGTAGAATTAGATTGGTTTGATATAATTGATACCAATATGGGCCAATACAACTTTGAGGAATCATATCCTGACACATTCAATGAGGATGTGACACCTAGAACTAAATGATTAGTGGATTCTAGTTTGGCTCATATCACCTTGTTTCCTCTATCAATCCAATGCCTGGAGTTAATCATGATAGCTATAGGAGCTTACAATCTGGCTACCCCACAATGCATGGATTCATAGGATAATGTAATCATTGATCTCAATCCTCAAATGTTTCAAACAATGTTTAGTGTCCTAGATCTAAAGAACTTGGTGCAGTTAACTGAGGATGAGGCCCTATAGAAATATAGCAAATACAAGGAATCCAACAAGGCTCACTTGAACAAAAGGTGGTTAAAAATAGAGAAGAAGTCTCTAACCAAGCTCTAAGACCAACCAAAGAGGGTAGATTTTTATAAAGAAGTATTGGATTTAATAATGATGTTGTCTAGGGCCTTTAGGAAGAGAGATGCCTTTCATTTCAAGGAGTGGATGTTTCCCTTCATCTAGATAATCTTAAATGGCACCCAACAATTCAATTGGCCGATGATTGTTTCAGATGCCATTCATGATCAATTGACCAGGATTAGGGAAACTAAATGCTTTTTCATGACTTCTTATATTATGTATGCAGCAGCAAGAGTAGGTATCTTCCCAAGTCTGAAAAAAGTAGGGATAATAGGAGAGGCTGAGGGATAGAAGAAAGTATGTGATCATTATAACTAGTTGTCCCTACAGATTGTAGAGACTCAATTGAGAAGGGTTAATGATGCATACCTATATGTAATCATTAACCAGCTCAATGGAGATGTTGGGTACAGACTGAGGCAAGAAGCTATGGAATTTATCATTGAATGGGGATGTTGGTACATTCAGTACCCCATGTTCACATACTTCAAGCTAGCTAGATTTGAAGGTCATCCACATTTTTTTCCAAGATGTTGCAATAATAGGATAGTGTTGATGGAATTTGTTTATCAAGCTCTGGGGGTTAATGCCCAGTTTGCATTGAAACACAAAACTGGATGTCATAAGTTCCCCATGTAGTTGGGTGAATACAATTGTCAGCATCTGGTGGGAGGAAAGGTAGTTTATAGTGAGTTGATACATCTAAAATTAGGTTTGTATACAGCTCAAAAGTACTTTGACCCAAAGAATAAAATGAATGCCTTGCTACCCTCTATTTTTGATAAACATTTCAATTTATTGGAAGATTTATGGAATCACCAGTAAGATGAGTATGAACTTAGGAAGAAGAATTATGAGAGGTTACCTGTCTCACTCATGATGGAGCTTGGGATCAAAGATGATATCCCTGACACATTAGTAGATGATGGAGTGGTATTAGATCCATCATATGATGGATTGAACATTGGCACTAAGAACTTAGATCCGGTCTATTGGGATAGTGAGGAAGCCATTGATATTAAGCAGATAGGGCGAGCAGTCTTGGATAGGATCATTCAATGGTTGGTTCTAAGAACCAAAAATCCTCAAGGACTAGCTCTTAAAAAAGGGAAAGGATATAAAAGGATCAAAAGAAAGACACCTTCCAAGGAGCCTTTGGAATTATTTCCTCCAAAGGTTGAGCTTGAAGTAGTGGCTCAAGAGGAACCAGAGACACAATAGGGAGATGCCCAAATAGGACTAGTTGCTTCAACACCTACATTAGGTGAGTCCTCTACTCTAGAGGAGGATACTGAATAGGTGTTGATTGAGGAGGATCAGTGGGCATTATTTGAAGAAGCGAAGGAGGTTGTTGATGATCAAGCAGTTGCTACAATAATAGAGAAACAAAAGGTAATTGATGCTAAGGTACAAGTTGATGTCATATTGCATAAACAACACATAGAAGCTAAGTCAAAGGTTGATGAAATAGAGCAACAAAAAAGGAAAAAATAACATGAGCTCAAGGTCAAGGAAGAGAATGATAAATTAGAATTAATACAGAAAATTCATGACCTTGAGGAGGAAAAGGAAAGACATCAAAGGGAGAGGGAAATTCTGGTAGCCTAGCTAAAGCTTGTTGAAGAAGCTCACAAAAAGAAAGAGGAAGCAAAATGATTGCAAAAGGAGAAAGAGGCAGAAGAACTGATCAAAAGAAACAAGAGGAAAAGGAATATGTAGAAAAGCTTAAAGATTTAGAGAAAAAAAGAAAACAGGAATTGGAGAAAAAGAAGATTAGAAGATGAAAGGTTGAAGAAGGAGGAAGAAGATAAGAGAATACAAGAACAAAAGGACAAAGAGGAAGCTGAAAAGCTAGCACAAACTAGTGTGGAACAAAAGCAACAAAAAAAAAAGAGGGTTGATTCTAAACCTCAAATAAATGTGCAACCTCCCTTAGCTACTGCCTCCTCTTCTTAAATTATGATGACTGTTACTCCAAGTGTTCCCACTTAGTTGAAATTAGATCTTCAAAAGAGAGCATCAACACCTTCTCAACCTCTTAATTGGGAGGATATGATGAAGGAGATTGAGAGAGAAAGACCTAAAAAGAAGGCCAAGATCCTGCATTCTACTAGGCTAACTGACAAAGGAGAAATTGTGGCTAAATTTGCTATACCCATGATAGATAAGGAGGTAGGAGACATGCAATTGATAGATTATTAGCTAGGCACTGTTAATTTGGGGAGACCTACCAAGGATCAACAAATGAATTTAATTGATGCAGTAGCATCCTCAACCAAGTCAGGGATGTTGAAGGATAAATAGAGAAAGGATGAGCTTAAGGCTCAATTAGATTAGGTGCATGTTTTTCTGAAAAGTGTTTCTACTCCAAGATCACAACAGGTTGATGCTATTGAGACCCCAATTTTGCTGAGCAAGAAGGAAATAGATGATTTGGTACAGGTGAGGGACAATGAAGAAATGTTGGATCGATGGGTTGATAAGTTGAATCAAGAAATAAGTAAACTATTGGAAGACAGTTTCAAGATCTACAAAATGACAGAAGATCTAATAGAAGAAATGAATCAATATGTTAAAACATTAGAAGCGCAGGAGGAGGAGTACAAAGGGTACAACAAAAAATTGAAAGAAGTTAATAAATTGCCTAAAACTACTCTCCTAGAACAATCGATACTTGAAGAAGATAATAAATATTTCTTGGAGAAGACTTCTTTCATACTCTGGTTTAGATTAGATTTTCTGTATAAACATAGAAATGAAGTTCAAGATTCTGTTAAGGATCTGAGTGAATAGTTTGAGGAGTTGGAAGCCATCATTTCCATTATTGTGAACGTGGAGGTACTAGTAAAGGACAACCTACTTTAAGCCAAATAAAGGAGAAGTGGAATGAAAGGTTTAAAGAGGTTATGTAGAGAGGAGATGATGGTGAAGATCTACTGATAGATCAATTGATGGACATCAAAGAAGAGATAAGGGCAGCTAAGAGAGAATTGACAAAGCTGAAGGATATGAGAGGTTTTGTTGTAGTGGAGTTGGAAAGAATTAAGTTTGAAGATAGTTGGGTGGATGGGCCTGATTTGGAGATACTACAACAAGTCTTCTCCAGTTTTGATGAGTACATAGCCGAATAAACTCTGCATGCATAAATCACATGCATTAATGGATTTCTTCTCTTCTTTGCTTATTGCATGTAGGACTGGCAGTTTTTTAAGCGCATGGCTTTCTTCTCTCCTATTCTCTTTTCTTCTAGTTTAACTGAGTTTCCAAAGATAATTGTGATCTGTAAAAGGGTGGGTTGACTTAAAATAGAAGAGGAATTCAGATTTTTTATATCTATAAATACCCTTGGGGTATCATATTGTAAGGGTTAGCCAATAGAAAATAGAATTGGCCACCTGATATTAGGAGATAGAATTTTTCATAGTTGTTATAGAGATACATTGTTACTTCATTTTTGCAATTAAATAAAATTACAGGTTTATGCAATATGGTGTTAGAATTAAGTTTTACTTGGTAAGGTTGATGAGTTATAATCTATTTGTATACCAGTGATTGTGCTCAAGCATGATTGTTTCTTAGGTGATGAAATTCATTAGAAGAAGCCATATTTAAGGATTATCTCATTAGATTATCAGTGAATTAAATCTATTGAAGTTTTTTGATCTATGATCTTGGCAATGAATGAATATGTGTTATTTTTGAAATCTTTGAAATAGTTGTGATATGCGAATTGTAATGTTAAAATAAGCACCTTAGATGCATGCAATAGTATGGTTTATTTTGTAAATTGTGTCATGCTTTGGTTTTCTTGATATGTTGGAAAAAATTCATTGTTGAAGATATATGTCCGAATGCTAGATAAGTTCGATTCATGTTTACTGATTTACCCTCTAATCTATCTTTTTCTTTTATTTAAAAAACCCCATTCTTTATTAAAATAGCTCAATGAATAAGCCATTGCTTGTATTCTTTGTTACCAACATAGGCCCCTTGAACATTATAGTTGCATGGACCGATTGAGTGACACTAGATAGTTGAGAACCAACTACTAGGACCTTGGGAGTTAGGCTACTATATGTTGTCTTTCTTTTTTTAGGAGAAATAGAGTAGGAATATTTTGTTTTAATGTTGCTTGTGTCATTTTCACCATCAACACCATGTAGACATAATAGACCATGGAATATTGGACCTAATAATGGAGGAATTCTCACTCCATTGGATCAGCCTCCTACCTAGGAGAAGCCTCCAAGTGGTGTGTATCTGGTAGAAGTAGCTTTGTCTGGATGGTGTAGGATCCATAAGACAAGTCAACATTCTAAGTTAGATTTCCATGAGTTTCAGACTGTTGCCTCCATCTTTCAGTATGAAGTTGAAATTTTTTTCAATGCTCAAGATATTTTTCCCTCTAATCCTTATGATTCCCTAGTAATGGTACGTAACCTTGCTCCATTCCCAAAAGGTGAGGAGAATGAACCAGAAGAAGAATCCAGTGACTAGGATAAAGAGACACAACAGGTGTTGAATGAGGTTGAAATCTCTTAGTTGTTTAATGAAGAAACTAAGAGTGATAATGGCCCTTTGGATGAGGAGGAAGTTGGTGTTGAAGAAGTTCAAATGTTTCAACAACCCATTAATAAATATGATTTAAGGAAGATGCCTAATAGGAGTCCACAATCTAGAGGCCCTTTCACTACTTCTATCCCTCCAAATAATTTCACTACTCCACCAGATCCACAAGCCAATAATAATCCATCTTACCCTCATGTGTGAACATAGTACTTGTCAAAGGGAAAGGATGTTGAATTATCAAAGGAAAAACAAACTAGTGGCTGCAAGGAAGCTCATGCTGATATGAACATGGAGCAATTGGGTGAATATGTGACTAAAGATTTCATAAAAGTAAAGGTAAGTCTTTCTTATTTTGAATTATTAAGAGTCCCTACCATTAGGAATGATTTCTTGGGGTCTTTCAATTCAAACACAACACCATAGGGAGTAACTTCCAATGAGGCAATTGTTAGATCCTTTAATTCACAGACATGCAAAGTCTAGGGCCAAGTCCCACCTATGGAGAAGGGGAAAGATAAATATAAAAATTAGGTTGCACAAGCTAACACCCAGTTGATCCTATTCCAAGGCAAGATGAAAACCCCTCCCTTTTTTATTTATGTTCGCATCTTTGGAAAAAATCTACATAATTGTTTGCTAGATTCGGGAGCATATACAAATGTTATGCCTTTTGTTGTCAGTAAAGCATTAGGTATCACCCCTATAGCCTCTCAAAAGAAGGTCACTCAATTAGACAAGATGAAGTTAAGTTTAGCAGGATAATTGAACATGATCCCCATGTAGGTTGCATCAGATTCGAGGGTGCAATAGGTGATCAATATTCAGGTTTTTGATATTCCTGACACCTATGGTTTGATTTTGGTTCAGGATTTCACTAAGGAATTAAAGGGGTATACATCTACGGACCATTATCACATGTGGCTACCATGGAAAGGAGTCCCAAATCAGACCAGGATTGAAAGAGAGCCTAGAATGAAGTATGTAATCATTGAATACCAGAATACTTCAAATTAGATATTAGTATCAAAGGTCAGTATGGGGAACTTTGTGTTGGTTCTATCAGTCTCAGATAAATAAGAGGTTTTTATGTTGCAGGGCTCCTTTTATGAATTTACATCAAAATAAGGTGGGTCTGAGGAAATATTTATGATGCAAGATGACTCCATCAATGATTCTGAAGCACTGAGTGAGAAAATAAATGAAACTAATGACCAAGAGGATAGACAACTCAATTTTTTGGATAAATTTTAGGAGTTCATCCAAAGGTGTATGGAGAATCAGATCCAGCTTGGTAGGAATATGAATTTTGAAGAATTATTGCTTCCTAATTGGTGTTGAGTCCATGATGCTCCTCACTCTAAGTTGAAATGAAATGTATGTCAGAATGTTGTGGGGTAGGTACAAAGGTGCATGAACCCAACCCTAATTGTCAGGCTAAATATGTAGGGATAATGAAATAATGATAAGGGTAAAAGTCCAATGCTTCCTAAAGAGCCTCCTAGCTAGAATAAAATGAATGATGACTCGAAGCAATCAGGGACTAATGGATGTTGGATGTTAAGATTCGATGGATCCAAATCTAAGAAAGGTGTTGGAGCAGGGTTTGAATTGATCACTCCTAAAGGTAGGAGCTATTTTTCTACTCATAGACTACAATTCCATTGTACTAATAATGTGGCTGAATATGAAGCTTTAATCCATGGGTTGTTAATGGTATCGAGGCAGAAAGTTAAGATATTATAAGTTTTCAAGGATTCAAAGTTGGTAGTTAGGAAAGTGAGGAAACAATATTCATGTTGTGACAGAAAGATGACTAATTATAGACATAAAGTGTGTGATCTTATTGAGGGTTTTGATGCTTTCAATATCTAGTTTATTCCTCGAAGTAAGAACCAAGTTGTAGATTCTCTAGTAGAAGCGGCTAGTACATGCAACCTTCATCACTTTAAAGATTGAAGAATTTTACTATGGTGCTCACTCCAGTACCTAACAATGTTACCAATTTACAGGTATTTGAAGATGATAAGCATATTCTTGATTTCATTACAAGCTATGATGTGTTTGCTTCTCAAGTAATTGATGAGGTAGAGCCTCAAGAGGTAGAAATGGACTTGGGAGGGGTCATCAACCTGAATACCAACACTATCGCAAGAGGTATGGTGCAGTTAGATTTTTTTTTTGATTTGGATAGGATAAAAGACTAGGAATAACAAGTCAAAAGGGAATCTCTCAGTAGTTAATGTGAAACATACAACATAGGGACACAGGATGATGTAAAGAATATTTTTATTGGTAAGGTATGTACTCCCAAAGAAAGGAGATAGATTATTGATGCTAGACACACATATCGATATGTGATAGCATGGAATTATGAAGACTTAAAAACATACGATACTTCAATCATTACACACACCATTCCCTTGAAGTCAAATTTCAAACAATTCAGAAAAAGAAAAAGACCAATTAATGCTCTGTTAGAACCCACCATTCAGATGGGAGTATAGAAGCTACTTTCAACATGAATTATATTTCCAGTGAGGCATTCAACCTGGGTTTTGAATCTGGTTCCTGTGAGGAAAAAGAATGGAAAAATTAGACTATGTGTGATCTTTAGGAATCTTAACAAAGCATAAGAAAAAGATAATTATCTGGTTCCTTCATTGGATGAGGTACTTCAGATTGTCAATGGATCCTAGATGATTTGTTTTCTAGATGGGTATTCTAGATACAACCAAGTCATGGTACAATACGAAGATAGGTATAAAACTACCTTCACTATGAAATGGGGAACTTTTTCCAACAAAATAATGCCTTTTGGGTTGATCAATGTTGGAGCTACATTCTAGAGGGCAATGGATATTAGTTTAAGGACATAATTGGTAAGTGCATCATTATTTATATGGATGATTTGATAGTCTTCTCTAAGAAGTGAGGTAATCATATGACAGATTTATGAAAATTATTCCAAAGGTGTAGAGAGTTTGGCATCTCACTCAACCCAAAGAAGTGCATTTTTGGGGTTATAGAGGGAAAATTTCTAGGAAATAATATTTCAGATTAGGGTATCACCATTGATCTTGAGCGAATAGAGGCTATTTTGAAGATCCAACATACTGTAAGCAAAAAATAAATGAAGTCATTCTTTGGGAAGATTAACATTGTTAGAAAGTTTATCACTATTTTTGTGGAGACAGTGAAGCCCTTGAATGCTATGCTAAAACAAGAGGAAAAATTGGAATGGAGTGTAGAAGCGAAGGAGGCATTTAAATAAACCAAGAAAGATATTGTTGAGGCTCTAGTATTGGTCAGTCTGGATTACACTAAACCTTTTTATATATATTCATTTGCTTCTTATCACTCTTGTGCTGGAATGTTAACTCAAAAGTTTGATCAAGGCGATGAGAATCCTATAGTCTTCATGAGTACCCCTTTATAGGATGTGGAGTTGAGATATCATAGTGTAGAAAAATAGGCCTATGCTTTGGTTAGAGCAGTGAAAAATTTTAGACACTATATTATGAGGAATAAGGTTTTTTCCATAGTGCCTAATCCTGTGGTGAAGTTGTTGCTAATGAAGAATGAGTTAGGTGAACGAAGAGCTAAATGGGTAACTATGTTGAAAGAATGTGATATTGAGATTCAACCCATGAAATTAGTGAGAGGGAAAGGACTAACGAGGACAATGTTCGAGATAGGTCTTGATCTCATAGCTCAGAATTTTCATCTCCAAGAGGTATCTCCAGGTGACTTGTATGATGAAATAATTTATTATTTATTGAACCAACAATGTCCTAATCACCTTAGCGCAGTTCAAAGGCATGCACTGCGCCTGAAGAGTGGTAGTTTTATGATGAAAGGGGGTGTCATGTATAAGAAAAATCATGAGGGCATGTATTTAAGATGTTTGAGGAAGGAAGAAGCTACTAGAGTGATGATTGAATTCCATGAAAGATATGGCACAAGCCATGGTTCTGCATCATCCACTGTGAATGAGATCCTAAGGGCAGGCTATTATTGGCCTACTCTATTTAAGGATGCACACAACCATGTGAGGACTTGTCATGTATGTCAAATTGTAGCAAGTAAGGAAAAAGGCACAACCCTTCCACTTCAACCAGTCATAGAGGTGAAACCATTTGTACAGTGGGGAAAGGACTTCATAGGTCAAATTAACCCACCTTCTTCTATAGGCCACCAGTATATTCTAACTATAATGAAAGATTTCTAAAAAATAGATTATTAGTCTAATAATGCATGCATATATTAAATTAAATCCAGAAAAACAATGAAATACATTAGAGATAAAGGGAAAACGAATGAAACTAGAATAGTCTCACACAATCTTCTCTCCTCCATGATTCACTTCCATTGTACCTCCTCGTGCTTGTTGTGATAATGGATGCCCTCAGATTGTGTATGTGAGCAAGTCCTATAATGTCTAGCCCTAAAAAGAGCCTTTGAAGGATTTATAAAATAAACTCTATGCAAAATAGAAATCCAATCCTCATATGCAAGTAATTAATAAGCCTAAAGATGATATGATAATGACAATAATGAGATTACAAAAATATATGAGATGGCAAAAAATGAGATCAAGATTGTCATTTTATAGAAAACGCAATCTTCAATGGACGGATGAGATGAGATATTGAGAAATGCCCTAGAATCAAAGGTCAAGATTCAAAGTGACAACTCTCAATTAGGGTTAGGGCAACAATCCCCAAATGTGTGGACAAGATTTAACTTAAGAAATTAATTCAATGGTAGAGAATAAACGTGACATTGAGATGAAATTAGTAAAAAATAGGAAGATAAAGATTGAACAAGAAAAAGATATTTAGAAAATCAAGTTATTTTAGAAATAACTTACTTTGTGGAGAGAAATGCTATTTTGAAATTAATATTTTAAAGTAACTCCAAAATGATGAATTCATGTGACAGCAAATAATAATAATTTAAAATTATTTACATGGAAAGAGGGAAGTTGCCAATTTAAATAAAAACGCTTTTATTTAAATTTAGAAAGAAAATCAATAAGACAATTTAATAATTAAGATTATTCAATTTGTGGAGGAAAATTAGAAAGTGGGTAATTTTAAATAAATAATTTTATTTAAATTTAGAAAGAAAGTTGGAGAGGATAATAATTACATAAATAATAAGAATTTATTTAACTATGAGAAGACATAAATAATTAATGACGTATTAAATAAATAAATAAAGTTTATTTATTTAAATAATCATGACGAAGTAATAATTAAATAAATTTAGGAATTTATTTAATTATAGAGTGACATAAGCAATTAGTGATGTATTTAATTAATAAATATAATTTATCTATGTAAATACCCAAGAGGAATAAAAATGTAAATTAATTAAATAATTAAGAATTATTTAATTAATAGTTGGCATTGGACTATAGGACATGTTATGCCTTGCATAGCCACCCCATCTTTTGCCTTGGTCAAAATGGGTCCCCCTTTGTTATTTTTTTTAATCTCTTGTTGTTTTTCAAACAAAGTTTGGAGTCTTTTGCTTACAAAACTTTGTTTTTTTTTTTAGTTTGCCGGAATCAAAACCGGAACCATTTTGGGTTCTGAAACTTCTTTTCAAAACTCATTTTGAGTCCCATCTTGACAGTCTTTCTTTGTTGACCGTTTGTTTTGTCTTTATTAGAGCTAGAACTGGAGTGGATGTTAAGTTGGTGTTGATTGAAAATTGCGAAATCAAAATTCATATTGTCTCTGCCTTTGCTTTTTCAACTTTTGGTTTTAGTCTAAGTCCTTGTTTTACTCTTTCTATTTGGTTTCATTTTGTGCTTTGTTAGTGGACTTGGAGCCGGAATGGTAATGAAGTTAGGAAATTTTTTAAGTTTCCAGATTATTTTCCATTTTTATTCCGCCCCCACTATTTTCTGGGTCATTGAATTTTTGACTGAAGTCACATTGTAGAGAAGTGTTTGTTCTCTTTCAGTTCTGCCTCCGCCTTAATTGCATTTAATGCATTAATGACAACAGCTTGGTGTAGGTAAGAACTTAGATTTTTACCTTCATTAAGGATTAAACGTATCATTGTTATCATTGTTAAAAACTTGAAGAGTGAAATAGAACTGTAGCGGAGTCCATCTGAGCAAATCGGTTGAAGGAGAAAGAGATAATTGTTGCAAATCAATTCAAAAGGTTAGCCAGCTTTTTGTGTTCGAGGTAGGGTTCTTTCCTATTGTTCGTTCATTTTCTTTTGTGTTTTAGTTCGTATTATTTGTGTAAATCATTTATGATCTTTGAACGGGATCATTTTCTTCAAGTTTACGTGTTGTTTTTCATTGTGTTCTTTCTTTTGTTTGTTGTTCTTGTTTTGTGTTTACGTTTCATGCTTTATAGTGAGTTAGGGCACTATCGCTGTCACATTTGGTCATGATCGCGTCATGCTAGGTTAAGGTTTTTAATGCCTAGATTTAGTTAGGGTTTTTCATTGTGAGATAGATTAAATTCATGTTTTTACAGTGAGTTAGGGTTAGTCGAATCCTATTTTTACTTAAGGTTTTTGTCGCGCATTCAGTCGGATAAATTACGAAGGGTTAAATTTGTGCCCGAATTTTTATATCGCATGTTCTAGATTAGGGTTTCGTGTATTTCTACGATCATGTTTAAAAGATTAAAATATGATGCCCTTAAATATAGTCACCCCTGGTCATATGGGGATGGTTCTATCGAGTCCCAGGTTAGCCCCATGTCATTTTGAAAATTGCCTAGTTTGAAACCATGAAGTTCTGCATTAAATTGATGAAGTCATTTATGACGTCATGGTCAACCTGGGCAGAGGTGGAAATAGAATCGATTTTGAACTAAAAATTATGTTTTCCAGAAGGTTCCAAGTTCATTTTCATCCTGTCTCCAAATCTACTTATAGTGAGAATCCTTCCTTGAAAATGCGATAATCTAGACAGAAGCAGAATCAGAACGAAATAAGAATATGAAATATAAATAAAACTGAGGGAAACCAAGTTCGTTTCCATTCCAGTTTTGGTTCCAGTTCCGACCGCCTTTCCATTTCTGACTCCAAGCCCGCTTCTTATTAGTAGAAGTTACCATTCCAGTTTCAATTCCGATCTCAGCAATGTGTTTGAAGAGACTATTTAGAATATGTTTTTGCTTGGTTCTGCCTCTGATGTATACATGAAAGGTATAGTTTTAAAGCATGTTTTATGATGATATTCAAAGATCTAATTAGAGGTTTTTATGGCACGAAAGTTAGAAAATGTTAGGAACATCAGGAGAAGCTGCTCAAAGGAACCGGCCTATAGGGATATCAAAGGCAACACCTAAGCTAAAGAAGATCAAGCCTGAACAATTACCTTATACCTTGAGGTATAATCATAGGAGTCTCATGGTGAAAGTGAGTAAAGTAGAATTAGATTGGTCAAACATCATTGATACCAATTTAGGTGAATATAATTTTGAGGAGTTATATGCAGAAACCTTTGTAGAATGGGAAAGTCTAACAGGAAGGACACAAAGAATTATTGATTCCGGCTTGGCACATATTACTGTTTCCTTTATCAATCCAGTGTCTACAGTTGATCTTGACAATAACTAGTGCCTAAAATTCTGTGACTAGATAGTGCATGGATTCCCAAAATAATGTGATCATTGATCTCACTCCTTAGGCATTTCACAATATATTTAATGTCCCAGATCCTAAGATTTTGGTGCAGTTGGATGAGGTAGAAGCCTTGGAGAAATATAGTAATCATAAGGACTCTAATAAGTCTCATTTGAACAAGAAGTGGTTGAAAATAGAAAAGAAGTCTCTAAGGAAGCTTGCAGACCAGCCAAAGAGGGCAGATTTCTATAAGGAGGTATTAGATTTAATCATGATGTTGTCTAGAGTTTTTGGGAAGAGGCATACATTTTAGTTCAAGGAGTGGATGTTTCCTTTCATCCAAACAATCTTAAATGGAGTCTAGTAGTTTGATTGGCTGATGATAGTGTCAAATGTTATTCATGATCAATTGACCAATATCAGGCAGACTAAATGTTTCTTTATGACTTCTTATATTGTGTATGTAGTAGCAAGATTGGGTATTTTCCCAGGTTTGAATAGAGTGGGCATAATGGGAGCCTTGGATGGAAAAAAGAAAGTGTGGGAGCATTATGATCAGTTTTCTCTTCAGGCTACTGAGACTCATTTCAGAAGAGTCAATGATGCATTCATATATGTAGTCATCAACCAATTGAATGGGGATGCAAGGTACTTGTTGAGTCAAGATGCCATGGCATTCATTGTTCTATGGGGATGTTGGTACATTCAATAACCTAAATTCACATATTTCAGGTTAGCTAGTTTTGAAGGCCATCCACATTTGCTTCCAAGGTGTTGTAATAATAGGATAGTGTTGATGGAGTTTCTATATTAGTCTCTTGGAGTTAATTCTCGGTTTGCAATAAAACATAAGATAGGATGTCACAAGTTTCCCATGAAGTTGGGTGAGTATGGTAGGAGCAAAGGTAGTTTTCAGGGAGTTTATACAGTTGAAGTTGGGTTTATACATAGCTCGTAAGTATTTTAGAAGACTTCTAGAGTGACCAACAAGATGAGTATGATCTAAGAAAGAAGAATTATGAAAGATTATTGGTCTCACTCACGTAAAAACTTGGTATTAAAGATAACATTCCTGACACATTGGTGGATGATGGAATTGTATTGGATCCATCCTATGAAGTTTTCAACATTGGCACCAATAATCTGGATCCAATTGATTAGGACAGTGAGGAAACCATTGATATTAAGCAAATTGGAAGGATAGTATTGGATAGGAGTGTGCAGTGGTTGATGTTAAGAACCAAGGCTCCTCAAGGACTAGCCCCTAAAAAGGGTAACGAATACAAGAGGATCAAAAGGAAGACACCTCCTAAAGAGCCTTCAGAGTTCTTTCCCCCAGACATCAAAGAGATGGAACTTGAAATAGCAGGGGATGAAGAGGAAGCACAAGAAGAAGAGGCTCAAATTGCATCATTTGTTTCAACATCGACCTTAGGAGAATCTTCTACTCAAGTCCCAGTAGCAAAGCGATGAGGTAAAGAGGTGGAAAGGGAAACTCTTTATGACATAGCTGAATCCATGAAGGGAAAAGGGGTAGAGGTTCATGATGTTGGAACAGATTTGGATAAGACTGAGTCTGAAAAAGATATACAAGAAAATATGCCTCTAGAAGAGGATACTAAGCAGGTTTTGACACAAGATCAATGGACGTTGTTTGAAGAAGTGAAAAAGGATTCTGATGCAAAGGCTGTAGCATTAGAGAAACAAAAGGAAATTGATGCCAATTTACAAGCTGATGCTATACTGCACTAGCAACAATTAGAATCCAAACAAATTGAAGCTAAGGAAGCAGCTGATGAAGTAGAGAGACAAAAAAGGCAACAAGAATATGACCTCAAGGTTAAAGAAGAGAATGACAAGATGGAACTCATACAAAAGATTCATGACCTTGAAGAAGAGAAGGAAAGAAACCAGAGGGAGAAAGAAATCTTGGTTGAAAAGTTAAAACTTGTTGAGGAAGCTCACCAAAAAGAAGGAGAAGTAGGACAATTACAAAAGGAAAGAGAGGCCGAGGAGTTGATTAAGAAATAATAGGAAGAAAAAGCAAAGGCAGAAAGGCTCGGGAGAGAAAGACTAGATGCTTTAGAGAAAGAGAAATTGGAAAAGGAAGCTCTAGAGTAAGAAAAGTTAGAAAAAGAAATATTGGAAAGAGAAAAAGTGGAGAGAGATCGATTGGAGGAAGAGAAGTTGAAGAAAGAAGAGGAAGATAAGAAGATACAAGAACAAAAAGAGAGGGAAGAAGTTGAAAAGCTTGTGTAGATGCATGTGGTACAAGAAAAATAAAAGAAAGCAAGGGGTGATTCTCAACCCTAGGTAAATATGCAGCCACCTTCTACCATTACTTCCTCTTTCTCTATGATGATTACTGCTCCAAGTGCTCCCACTTGGCTAAAATTAGATCTACAGAAAAGGGCAGTAATACCTTCACAATCTCTCAATTGGGAGGATATGATGAAGGAGATTGAATAAGAGAGGCCTGAAAAGAAGGCCAAAATCCTACATTCTACTAGACTCATGGACAAAGGATAAATTGTTGTTGAATGTGCCATGGCATTGATAGAAAAAGAGGTAGGGGACATGCAACTAATGGATTATCAGTTGAGTACCATCAACTTGGGAAGGCCCACTAGGAATCAACAGATGAACTTAATTGATGTGGTGGCTTCAACAACCAAGTGAAGAATGATAAAGGATAAACAAAAGAAGGATGAGCTTAAGGTTCAGTTGGATCAATTACATTCATTCTTGAAAATTGTCTCCTCTCTGAGATCACAATAGGTAACGTCCATTGAGACTCCTATTTTGTTAAGCAAAAATGAGGTAGATGATTTAGTGCAGGTAAGAGGTAAAGAGGAGATGGTAGAAAGATGGGTAGACAAGTTGAATCAGGAGGTAGGTAAAGTTTTGGTTGAGGGTTTTGAAGCCTACAAAGGCACTGAAGAGTTGATAAAACAAATGCAACAATATATTGAAGCATCAGAGAAAAAAGAAGAGGAGTATAAAGGGTATAGTCAGAAATTGGAAAAGGTTAATACATTACCTTTGATTACTCTTCTTTAGCAATCAATACTTGAGGAGGAGAATAAATATTTTGTTGGAAAAACCTCTTGTATACTTTGTTTTAGAACAGATTTCTTGTGTAAACATAAGGATGAGGTTCAAGAGGCTATTAATAATCTGACTAAGCAATTAGAGGAGCTGGAAGCAGTTATTGCTATCATTGTAGATGTAAATATGTTAACAAAATAAGGCATGCCTTTGGATCAGATAAAAGAGAAATGGGATGAAAGATCCATAGGACTCATATAGAAAGGAGATGATGGCCAAGATTTGATGATAGATCGACTAATGGATGTCAAAGAAGAAATAAAAGCTGCTAGAAGAGAGTTGACAAAGATAAAAGGTATGAGAGAGTTTGCTGAAGTAGAATTGGATAAAATTAAATTTGAAGATAGATGGATTGACGGGCTAGAAATAATTACATTATAGCAAGTCTTCACCAGTTATGATGAGTTCATTGCAGATCCAGCTTCACATGCATAAATCTCCTGCATGCATGATTTTATTCTTCTTTGCATGTTGCATACAACACTGACAGTTGTGAGATGCATGGCATGTTTCTCTTTTGTTTTTCTATTCTTCAGTCTAAACTAAGCATCTAATGTAATAACTCAAGATCAAATCGATCTGAGTTTCCAAGAAAGTTTTGGTTCCTAAAAGGGTGGATGAATTAAAATAGAAGTCGAGTTCTAATTTTGTATATCTATAAATACCATGTGGGTATCATATTGTAGAGGGTCAGCTAATTGAGGATAGAATTGGCTTACCTGATATTAGGAGATAGAATTTTGCAGTGATTACTGAGATACGTTGTTATTAGATACATTATAGTTAATAAAATTACAGGTTTTCTCACAATATGGTGTTAGAATTAAGTTATTTTCCTTGGTAAGGCTGATAAGTTATAATCTATCTGAATGCTAGTGATTGTGTTGAAGCATGCTAGTTTCTTATGTGATGAAAGTCATTAGAAGAAACTAGATTTAAGGATTATCTTGTTAGATTATCATTGAATTGAAGTTATTAAAGCTTGTTGATATATGACCTTGGCAATGAATGGATGTGTGTTTTGAAATCTTAGATATAGTTGTGATATGCGAATAGTGGTATTAAATTAAGCACCTTAGATGCATGCAATGGTATAGTATATTCTATAAATTATGTCCTTCTTTGGTTTTGTGATCTGTCAGAAAATATTCATTATTGAAGGTATATGTCTGGATGCTAGATAAATTTGATTCATACTTATTTGTTTACCCCTTTGATCTATCTTTTTTCTTTTGTTTGAAACCCCCTTTATTTACAAGAACAATTTTGATAAAATGAGTCATTGCTTGAATATTTTGTTACCAGCATAGGCCCCTTGAACATTACAGTTGTATGAACCGATTGAGTGACACCAAACAATTCAGAACTAACTACCAGGACCTTGGGAGTTAGGCTACTATATGTTGTCTTTCTTTATTTCAAGAGAAATAGAGTATAAATATTTTGTTTTAATATTTTTTGTGTCATTTTCACCATCAATAACAGTTGGCGATAGAAGTTGGGCCTGAAAGAACAAGCTGGATCACATAGGGTCATTCTCATTGCACAAGTATGAAAGGATTCTCAGGTCTTCTACTGATCCTGAACCATTACAAGAATTGTAGACCCCGGTTAGACCAAGACCTCATGCTCATAGGGTTTGGATACCTATGTTGCCACCACCACTTACTCCACCTGGATTTCCTCCAAATCCACATACACCACCACCAGTTCGATCTACATCACCACCTCCAATTAGGCTTGTGTCACCACCAATTTAGCCTATATCACCACCTGCTCAACCAATCCCACCGATGGCTTACTTTGTGAATATTCCCTCTCCGTTAGGGACAATTCTTGGGGGATTCCATGATTTACCAAAGAACCCAAAGAGGTTCTGTCTGAATTACATGCATGGAGAGTCGAGAAGTGTTGAGGAACATATACAAGCATTAAAAGATGCTTGCACATGAGCTCAAGGTGCTCATCAAGATATGGTATGTAGATTGTTTCCTTACTATTTAGGAGATATGGCATATAATTGGTATCTAAATCTGCCTCAGGGATCTATTTTGGGTTGGAAAGATTTGGAAAATTGTTTTATTAATCAATTCAGGGTTTATGTAGATCCTGCAATATTATATCACCAGTTTTCCACCATAAGAAAGGAACATCATAAATGATTGCCCTTCTTCAACACTAAGTTCCAAAGGATGTATCATAGGCTACAAGAGCCTTACTTAGTGCTAGAGGGTATGGCCATACAGGCGTATTTGAGAGTTGTTGATCCTTTGATTGGCCTGTTCTTGTAAAAAAATTATCAATCTAGTGAGATTGACTCTCTATCTAAGATTTATCATTTGGCTATCAAATTGCAATAGCAGATAAGTCTTTAATCTAGAGGGTTAGGAGCAGCTCTTCCTCCCATGAATTATCAGATGCCTAATCCAACGCTATACAATACTGTCTCAGGGATGTCTTATTCCCAATATGGACTTGTATCTGAGTTGCAAGCCCCACCCATTGATCCCTTCTTTGGAAATGTCATGCAATATTCCTCTCATCAACCTCAACAACAACAACCTCAAAATAAATCACAACAAGTGGGAGGATCAACCCATGTCCATTCCCCATCCATAGTCCAAAATGTTCAGAATGAAAAAACTATTCAACTCAAAAGTGAGTTAGAGACTCTCAAGAAGAATCTCTCTTAGATGTCAAATGACATGGCACAACTCAGGAAAAATCCTCCCAATAATCAAAATTAGAATTACAACAATCAGGGAGGTTATAACTATCAGGGCAATTACTCTAATCAAAACCAAAATTAGAACACCAATAGGAACTTCTTGAGTTAGAATTCCTCAAACCAAAATTATCAAAATCAAAATAGAGGATATAATCAAAGGTTCAACAACAACAGCAATAATAGGCAGTGGAATACTGGACCTAATAATGGGGGAGTTCCTCATAATTATCAAATAGGTGAAGAAAGACCACATACTGCTAATGTTTCTGATTTGAATTTTATGACCAATTGGTGTAGGCTACATGATACAACAACACATTCTGAGGTTAATTGCCCAGAAATGGAGAAAATTGTGAAAATTGCATAGGTTGATGCCCATCCTCCAGCAAGAAATTCCAATCAGGATAATGGGCCAATTAGCACTGCCATGACTTACGAAACCATTGAAGAAAAATATGAATTTCCCATACAAGGGGATAATGAGCCAGAAGAAGATGTCTATGATGCTCAAGCTTTCCAATCTAAGGGTGGTCAATTTCTAAGGAATCAGAATAAGGGGCCATTCACTACATCTGCACCCCTGAATAAAATGGTCCCACCTAACCAAAATGCAGATAACAATTCACCACCACCAAAGGGACCTTCTGATTCTCAGAATAGAGGTGATCTGCCTCCTTTTCCTAAGTATCAAGTTAGGAATGATTTAGAGTTTGAATTTGTTGTAGAATTACAGAGGTAGAAAACATCACTGTCTTTCTTTGACATCATGAAGTGGTGCCTAGCTCAATGGGAGGTGGTATTAAAAGCTTTGGAAGAGGCCGATCACCTAAAAGGGAAAGGTAAAGTGACTCCCGCAAAGAAGATGAATGGAACCATTTATAAAGGTAAGACCAGTACCCCACCTTCTTGTTAAGTTTGAGAATCTTTGGAAAGAATCTGCACAATTGTTTATTAGATTCTGGAGCATTAGGGAATGTCATGCCTTTTTCAATTTGTAAGAAGTTAGGATTAAGTCCTATGCCAACCAATAAAAAGGTGATTCAATTAGATAAAACTGAAGTCAATGTTGTGGGTGAATTAAAGAACATGCATGTGCAGGTTAGATCAGACCCAAGGATCCAGACCTATATAGATATCCAAGTAGCCTCCCAGAAACATATGGTATGCTTCTAAGTTAGGAATTAATGAAGAGCATAGGGGGGTATCTACCCTTGGATTTCTCGCACATGTGGTTACCATGGAAAGGAGTTGCCACAAAGATAAGAATTGAAAGTGAACCTAGACTCAAACACATGATCATAGAATATGATTCTCCAAATGAAGTAGTATTCTTTGAGACTGAGATACGTGTTTACAAAAAAGAGGAAGTTCTTACTTTCTGTATAGCTAGTCCTGATGATACATTATCCTTAGAACACAATGACACAATGATCTACATCAACCAGCAGGTTCTGATAAGAAAATTACAACAAGATAAGCTAGTTTTAGGAACAGAAACTGATTTGAGTAGTTTGTTGCTTCCTAATTGGTGTAGGATACATTATCATAACCATTCAAAATTAGCATGTCAATCATGCTTAGATATTCTAAGTCATGTAGATCAACATCAAAAAATATGTCAAGAGGAACAAGCCCAGACCCCCATCAATGAGTTTTCCTTCCAAGTTAAGGATGCAATTATTCTTACACGGGCTAGTCTTTCTCAATAGGAAGATCTTTTACCAAAAGAACAGAATCAGGTGGTTTGTTCTGAAGTTCAAAAGGGAGTTGAGATGTCCCAGTTCCTATTTGATACACCTACCCCACATACTTTTCCAATACCCAAGGAATTGATAAGAAGTGAGTTGGATGGTAATTTGACCCAAGAAGGTGTTCAGGAAGTAATTCCTGGGTAGATTGAAAACATAGAAAAATCCTCAACTCAACTTTGTCCCGAGTTACATGCTGATGAACAGCTAAAGTTCGAGCCGCCACACGTTTCAAGTGAGTCATTCCCTATTACTACTCAAAAGAAAGAGCTTCCAATCAAAGACTAGTTATGGACTCTTAAATTTGATGGTTCTAAATCTAAAGCAGGAAGTGGAGTAGGGATTGAACTAACTGACACGAAAGGGAAGACTTACTTTGCTTCTTATAGATTGCAATTTGGTTGCACTAACAATGTGGCTGAATATGAAGCACTTGCACGAGGGATTATGTTTGCTTATAAGAAGAAGGTTACTGCTCTTACAGTTATGGGAGATTTTGAGGTGATTGTGAAATAGGTACGTAGTCAATACACATGCCATAACAAAAGATTGGTTGCATATAGAAACAAGGTTTGGAATTTAATTAAATATTTTGATGCCTTTGGGATTACTCTCATCCCAAGAGAAGCAAATAAAATTGCAGATGATCTTGTTGTTGCTGCTAGTACATTAGAGCCTATGCAAGACTCAAATCTTAAGAGGTTTTTAGTTGAATTGATTTCAATCCCAGGTGTTTCTAATAATGTCAGACATTTTCAGGTGTTTAATGATGATCAACATATATTAGCCTTTCTGGCAAATTCTGATGTTTTTGAAGGGTAGATATTGACAAATCTGACAGAGATCAGGGAGATTGGGATCTGGAAAATAATAGTTCAGAAGGGATATTGGATTTAAAGAGAAATAACATCCCCAAAGGGATGATAGCATTAGAAATAATATTTGATTCAGACCTAAAAGCTTATCAAAGAGTGCCTACAAAAAATGAGGGAGGTAAGTATGAATCTGTTAATTTGGCTCACTCAGGTCCATAAAAGAATGTTCTTATAGGGAAGACTTGTCCTCAAGAAATTAAGGATGATATAATCAAAGTCTTGAAGAATAATATTTAAGCTATTTCTTGGAGCTATGATGACTTGAAAACTTTTGATACATTTGGGATCACTCATACAATTCCTCTTAAGCCAGAAGCTAAGCCATTTCACCAAAAGAAATGCCCAGTCAATGCATTAATTGAGCCTCTGATTCAGAAAGAAGTGCATAAACTTTTGGCTGCAAGAATAATCTTTCCAGTTAGACACTCTACTTGGGTGGCTAATATAGTTTCTATATGGAATAAGAATGGTGAAATTAGATTATGTGTGGATTTCAAGAATTTAAAAAAGGCCTCTGAGAAAGAAAACTATCCATTACCTTCCATTGATGAAGTATTGCAAAAGGTTAATGGATCTTAGATGATGTCTTTCTTGGATGGGTATTCAGGATACAATCAGGTCCTTGTAAGTCATGAGGATAGGATGAAGATTGCCTTCACCACTAAATGGGGCACATTTTCCTATAGAAGAATGTCGTTCGGTCTCATCAATGCTGGTGCTACTTTTTAAAGGGTGATGGATGTAGCTTTTAAAGATCTGATAGGGAAATGTATAATAATCTATGTTGATGATATGACCATCTTCTCTAAGAATAGAGAAGATCATGCTGCTGATTTGGAAAAGGTGCTAAAGAAACGTATAAGTTATGGTGTCTCTCTCAACCCAGAGAAGTGTGTATTTGGAGTATCTGAAGGGAATTTTTTGGGCCACATTATTTATGAGGAAGGGATATCCATAGATCTTGATCGAGTGGAGACCATTTTGAAACTAACAACTCTAGGAAGTAAGAAGGAAATGAGATCTTTCTTTGGAAGGATCAATTTTGTTAGGAAATTTATAACAGGGTTCGCGAAGATTGTCAAACCCCTCAATGAAATGATGAAGAAGGATGCAAAGATTGAATGGAGTGAAGAGGCTAAGTTTTCTTTCATACAGATTAAACAATCTATATCTAAGGCACCTATTTTAACAAGCCCAGATTATCTAAAAACCTTCTACATTTATTCTTTTGCTTCTGAACATTCATGTGCAACAGTTTTATAATAGAGAAGAGAAGAGAATGAGGAGAGACCTATTTCTTTTATGAGCTCTCCCTTTAAAATGCAGAAGTAAGGTATTCACCATTGGATAAATAAGCCTTTGCATTGGTACGAGCAGTGAAGAAGTTTGGGCATTATATAATCTGAAGTCAATTGATAGCCATAGTTCTAGATCTGGCTGTGAAATCTCTTCTGATGCAAAGTGAATTAGGAGAACGAAGAGGAAAATGGATGACCATTTTACAAGAATTTGACTTGAAGATTCACCTGATGAAACTTGTTTGAAGCCAAGGTTTGTCAAAAGCGATGGAAGAAGTGGACAAAAGTATTACTTTTCAACAATATACTGTTCAATCATTCACCAAGGATCCCTGCTATACAAATTTATTTTTCTTCCTCCTCAATAACAAATGTCCAGAAGGAATGAATGCTACTCAAAGGAGAGCATTGAGGATAAAGAGCGCCCATTACATGCTCAAAGGGGGATCAATATATAGGAAGAATTTTCAAGGAATTTATCTACATTGTTTGGATCAGCAAGAAGCTAAACATGCCATAAATGAATTTCATGGAAGGCAAGGAACATGACATGGGTCTGCTGATGCTTTGGCACATCATATTTTTAAGATCGGGCTATTATTGGCCTTATGTGTTTAGAGATGCACATCAACACTGTAGGACTTATCATGTATGTCAAACCTCTGCACCTAGAGAAAGAAATCCTGTAATGCCCCTACAACCGATATATGAGGTAAGGCCATTTTCTCAATGGGCACTTGGTTTTGTAGGTGTAATTAATTCAAACTCTTCTACAAGGCATAAATTCATCTTGACTGCAACTGACTACTGCACACAGTGGACTGAGGTATAACCTTGCAAGAATAACACTACATAGGTGGTCATCAAGTTTCTAACCGAGAACATCACAACCAGGTTTGGAGTTCCATTTGCTCTGGTATGTGATAATGGCCCTGCTTTTTCTTTTGCTAAGTTCATTTCGTGGGCTTATGAACATAAGATTGTGTTGAAGTATTCTTCCAATTATTACCCTTAGGGGAATGGAGTGGCTGAGTCCACAAATAAGAACTTGTTGGAAGTTATAAGAAAGTTGTTAGAAAGTAACCCTAGGGACTGGCATACCCAGTTGAGATTTTCCTTATGGGCAGATCGAACTAGAATCAAAGTAGCCCTAGGGAATTCACCTTTTAAGTTAGTCTATGGCCAAGATCCAATCTTCCCCATTCATTTACAAATACCTATTTTGAAGTTTATGTAGGATATTTATAACAAGGATGATAGGATTGAGGTTAGACTGCTTAATTTGTTAAATATGGAAGAACAAAGAGATGTTGCTTTGCAACAATTCTCTAAACATTAGGCTATTGTCAAACGCTGATTTGATAAAAGAGCCAAGATAAAAGCCTTTAGAATATCAAATCTTGTGTTATTACGGGATAAGGCTAGAGAAAAGAAGGGAGATCACCAGAAGTTTGATCGACTTTGGTTAGTTCCTTATCAAGTGGCTAAAATATTAGGCGAGAATGCTTTTCATTTGAGTACCTTAACAAGAGAGCCTGTTCCATTACCAGTTAATGGCCAGTTTCTCAAGCACTATTTTGGTCCATAGAAGGTCTTATGTTTTTGAAAAAAATGTATTATAATTTATCATATGTAATTAAGTCTTTGTTTTAGTTAGGTTTTCTTATTTTTGTTGTTTTTTTTTTTTTCTTTTTTTTCTTTGTTTTGTGGTGTTTTGTTTTGTTGGGGATCTTTATTTTGTTCATCTCAAGACTTGGGGTTGTTATTCAAAGTATACGATGGGTACTAGGAGAGAAATTGGTCTAGGTATTTTCATCATCATCATTGAAAAGGATATCATTTTGAAACTTATGTCTTATGATCATTCTAGTTTGGGTTTGAGAAGTTATTTAAAGATAAGAAGATACATTGTGAATATCTCATGAATTATCATCAAAAATATGTCACCAAATTAGATAAAACATCTACATGAGTAAATGCCTATCTGTTTTAGAATGACTCTACCTTTAATTCAAGTGAAAAATTCGATTCCAAGACTATCATGAAATCCATTGTAGTTCTCAACCCATATTTTAGATTCATTGAATCTGAGTATTGAGAAAGATGCATAAAGAATTTCCACAAGTGAAGTAAAAAAAAAAGAGTATGAAAATAAAGAAAGAAAAGGTAAGCTCAATATAAAGTGGGTAATCAAGTATCTCTATCAGGGCTATGGATGCCTGGCTGGCAGTAGAGCAATGCTTTGTGAGAACTAGAGGCATCTCCATTAGGGCTATGGACGCCTATCTAGCAACAAAGCAATACCTAGGATTTTACTGCACGATAGTTAAAAGACTCAACTCATATAGCTTAGATCCTAGGTATAGTTGTTCACAAATAGAGAAAGTATTTACAAAGAATGATGCACAATATTGCACACACTCAGATTTAGAAATAACTCATGAGCACATACATCTGAGATTCTAGCTCAAATTTATCCTAAATATATCTGATCTTATTCAAGTCAAAATGTTTATAAGCCAAGTAGTTTTTGGGTGACTGAAATTTTCTTTGGGTATCTTAAAAATGGGTGAACCATTTCCCCAGATGGGTCACCATTTTTTATGCCTTGCATAGCCACCCCATCTTTTTCCTTGGTCACAATAGGTTCCCCTTTGTTATTTTTTTTATCTCTTGTTGTTTTTCAAACAAACTCAGGAGTCTTTTGCTTACAAAACTTTGTTTAATTTTTTAGTCTGTCGAAATCGAAACCGGAACCATTTCGGGTTCTGAAACTTCTTTTCAAAACTCATTACGAGTCTCATCTCGATAGTCTTTCTTTGTTGACCTTTTGTTTTGTCTTTATTGGAGTTGGAACTAGAGTAAATGTTAAGTTGGTTTTCATTGAAAATTGAGAAATCAAAATTCATCTTGTCTCCACCTCCGCTTTTTAAACTTTTGGTTTTAGTCTAATTCCTTGTTTTAATCTTTCTATTGGTTTCATTTTGTGCTTTGTTAGTGGACTCAGAGCCGGAATGGTAATGAAGTTAGGAAATTTCTTAAGTTTTTGGATTAGTTTCGATTTTGATTCTGCCCCCGCTATTTTCTGGTTCATTGACTTTTTGACTGAAGTCGCACTGTAGAGAAGTGTTTGTTCTCTTTCAGTTCTGACTCTTCCTTAACTACATTTAATGCATTAATGACATCAGCTTGGTGTAGGTAAGAACTTGTATTTTTACCTTCATTAAGGATTAAACGTATCATTGTTATCATTGTTAAAAACTTGAAGAGTGAAGGATTAAACGTATTATTGTTATCATTGTTAAAAACAAAGTCCATCTAAGCGAATCGGTTAAAGGAGAAGGAGAGAATTATTGCAAATCAATTCAGAAGGTTAGCCAAGTTTTTGCATTTGAGGTAGGGTTCTTTCCTATTGTTCGTTCCTTTTCTTTTGTGTTTTCATTCGTATTATTTGTTTAAATCGTTTCTAATCTTTGAACGGGATCGTTTTCTTCAAGTTTGTGTGTTGTTTTTCACTGTGTTCTTTCTTTTGTTTGTTGTTCTTGTCTTGTGTTTACGTTTCATGCTTTATAGTGAGTTAGGGCACTGTCGCTTTCACGTTTGGTCGTGATCGCGTCATGTTAGGTTAAGGTTTTTCATAGTGAGATAGATTAAATTCATGTTTTTATAGTGAGTTAGGGTTAGTCGAATACTATTTTTACTTAGGGTTTTTGTCACGCATTCAGTCGAGTAAATTAGTAAGGGTTAAATATGTGCCCTAATTTTTATATCGCATGTTCTAGATTAGGGTTTTGTGTATTTCTATGATCATGTTTAAAAGATTAAAATATGATGCCCTAAAATACAGTCACCCCTAGTCATATGGGGATGGTTCTATCGAGTCCCAAGTTAGCCCCATATCGTTTTGAAAATCGCCTAGTTTGAAACCATGAAGTTCTGCATTAAATTGATGAATTCGTTTATGATGTCATGGTCAACCTAGGTGGAGGCAGAAACAAAATTGATTTTGAACTAAAAATTTATGTTTTCCAAAAGGTTCCAAGTTCATTTTCATCCCGTCTCCGGCTCTGCTTATAGTGAGAAGCCTTCCTTGAAAATGCGATAATCTAGACGGAAGCGGAATCAGAACAAAATAAGAATATGAAATGGAAAAAAAACTTAGGGAAACCAAGTGCTTTTCCATTCTAGTTTTAGTTCCGGTTCTGATCTCATTTCCAGTTTCGACTCCGAGCCTGCTTTTTGTTAGTAGAAGTTACCATTCCAGTTTCGATTCCGATCCTGATAGTGTGTTAGAAGAGACTCTTTAGAATATGTTTCTGCCTGGTTCTGCCTCTGATGTATATGTGAAAGGTATAGTTTTAAATCATGTTTTATGATTATATTCAAAGATCTAGTTAGAGGTTTTTGTGGCAGGGAAGTTAGAAAATTTCAGGAGCATCAGGAGAAGCTGCTCAAAGGAACTGGCCTACAGGGACATCAAAGGCAGCACCTAAGGCAAAGAAGGTCAAGCCTAAACAATTACCTTATAACTTGAGGTATAACCATAGGAGTCCCATGGTAAAAGTGAGCAAAGTAGAATTAGATTGGTCAGAAATCACTTATACCAATTTAGGTGAATATAATTTTGAGGAGTTATATGTAGAAACCTTTGCAGAATGGGAAATTCTAATAGGAAGGACACAAAGAATTGTTGATTCCGGCTTGGCACATATTACTGTATTTCCTTTATCAATCCAGTGTCTGGAGTTGATCTTGACAATAGCTAGTGCCTACAATCCTACGACTAGACGGTGCATGGATTCCCAAAATAATGTGATCATTGATCTCACTCCTCGGGCATTTCAAAATATATTTACTGTTCCAGATCCTAAGAGTTTGGTGTAGCTGGATTAGGTAGAAGCCTTGGAGAAATATAGTAAGTATAAGGACTCTAATAAGTCTCATTTGAACAAGAAGTGGTTAAAAATAGAAAAGAAGTCTATAAGAAAGCTTGCAGACTAGCCAAAGAGGGCAAATTTCTATAAGGAGGTATCAGATTTAATCATGATTTTGTCTAGAGTTTTTGGGAAGAGGGATACATTTCAGTTCAAGGAGTGGATGTTTCCTTTCATCCAAACAATCTTAAATGGAGTCCAACAGTTTGATTGGCTGATGATAGTGTCAAATTCTATTCATGATCAACTAACCAATATCAGGCAGACTAAATGTTTCTTTATGATTTCTTATATTGTGTATGCAGCAGCAAGATTGGGTATTTTCCCAAGTTTAAACAGAGTGGGCATAATGGGAGCCTTGGATGGATAGAAGAAAGTGTGGGAGCATTATGATCAGTTGTCTCTTCAGGCTGCTAAGACTCATTTCAGAAGAGTCAATGATGCATTCATATATGTAGTCATCAACCAGTTGAATGGGGATGCAGGGTACCAGTTGAGTCAAGAAGCCTGGAATTCATTGTTGAATGGGGATGCTGGTACATTCAATACCCTAAATTCATATATTTTAGGTTATCTGGTTTTGAAGGCCATCCACATTTTCTTCGAAGGTGTTGTAATAATAGGATAGTGTTGATGGAGTTTGTATATCAGGCTCTTAGAGTTAATGCTTGGTTTGGAATAAAACATAAGACAGGATGTCACAAGTTTCCCATGAAGTTGGGTGAGTATGGATGTCAGCATTTGGTAGGAGCAAAGGTAGTTTGTAGGGAGTTGATACAGTTGAAGTTGGGTTTATACATAGCTCGTAAGTATTTTGACCCAAAGGGTAAGGTGCATGCCTTATTGCCTTCAGTGTTTGACAAACATTTCAATTTGTTAGAAGACTTCTAGAGTGACTGACAAGATGAGTATGATCTAAGAAAGAAGAATTATGAAAGATTATCGGCCTCACTCATGTAAAAACTTGGTATTAAAGATAACATTACTAACACATTGGTGGATGATGGAATTGTATTCGATCCATCCTATGAATTTTTGAACATTGGCACCAAGAATCTAGATCCAATTAATTGGGACAGTGAGGAAACCATTGATATTAAGCAAATTGGAAGGACAGTATTGGATAGGAGTGTCTAGTGGTTGATGTTAAGAACAAAGGCTCCTCAAGGACCAGCCCCTAAAAAGGCTAAGGGATACAAGAGGATCAAAAGGAAGACACCTCCTAAAGAGACTTTGGAGTTCTTTCCCCCAGACATCGAAGAGATGGAACTTGAAGCAACAGGGGATGGAGAGGAAGCATAAGAAGAAGAGGCTCAAATTGTATCAGTTTTTTTAACATCGACCTTAGGAGAATCTTCTGCTCAAGTCCCAATAGCAAAGCAGTGAGGTAAAGAGGTGGAAAGGGAAAATATTTATGACATAGCTGAATCCATGAAGGGAAAAGGGGTAGAGGTTCATGATGTTGGAATAGATTCAGATAAGACTGAGTCTGAAAAAGATATGCAAGAAAATATTCCTCTAGAAGAGGATACTGAGCAAGTTTTGACACAAGAAGATCAATGGACACTGTTTGAAGAAGCAAAAAAGGATTCTGATGCAAGGGCTGTAGCCTTAGAGAAACAATAGGAAATTGATGCCAAGGCACAAGCTGATGCTATACTGCACCAACAAAAATTAAAATCCAAACAAATTGAAGCTAAGGCAACAGCTGATGAAGTAGAGAGACAAAAATGGCAACAAGAATATGAACTCAAGGTTAAAGAAGAGAATGACACGTTGGAACCAATACAAAAGATTCATGACCTTGAAGAAGAGAAGGCAAGAAACCGTGATGGAGCCTAAATTTTAAATCCTTGGTCTTCTGTTATTTTTGGTTTGTCTTGTTATTCAGAGGATACTTGAAGGTGAATTTCTGCCTTGCTTCCATGGGACCTTGTATTCTATTGTTGGGTTGGGTATTTTTTGTCGTTACCTTTTTTTTGGAGAGGGTCTTTTAAAAACAACTTATGTCCTATGTGGTCATCTAGGTGTGGCCCCTTTTAATATAAAATGAAAAAAAAATTTCTCAACCTTTTATTCGCCTAAGTCTGAATTGGTCCATTCTTTGTCTGTTAAAAACAACCTTGAGTCATTGACTGTCGTTGCCCTAGGTGGTGTCTTTTTCCCCTTTATTTTCCTAAGTATTTTAATATTTTGCAGGGGTTATTTTAGTGACCGTCAATTTTCTTGAGTTTGATCTTGACTATTACCTACCATCCCGCGATGACATCACTGCTGGCTTTTGGGCGATAGCGATATCACGGGCAGGCGCCACGTGTCTTAAGTTGCCGGTGCTAAAGGAAATAAATAAAGTGCTTAATTTATGTGTTGAACTTTAGGGTGTTATTAAGCAGGCTACTTAACCACTTGAGAAATGCACGTGCTTGTAATCAGCGACATTGTCTTAATCTTGATGAAAACGCTACTCGATAGATATGTATTGGTGCTACCTCCTATTTTGATCGTTGAGATCGTGGATGGTGGAGATCAACGGTTGCCCGCTATCGCATGATCCTAAACCAAGAGGGGTTTAGTGATCGCGATATCGTGGGTGAGTGCCATGTGTACCTTTTTGAGGCTACGTTTTATGGTGGGCCCTTGACAATGACATGGAAGTGCTGTCAGCCTTTTTGAAGATAGTCGTTCGATGGTATGATAGAAAGATGAGATCGATGGCGAGATTTTAAACTTGCATCAAATGTAATTGAAGCCATTGGCGAGGCACGCAAGTAAGCTTTAATGGTGGATGAGACATCTACTTGGATTTTTTCATCATTTGTAAGTATTTAAGTTTATAATCGCATTTCCATAAAGACATTCAAGTGTTTGTGAAGTGATCCAGAGCCAGAGATATAAGTTTTCAAAGCGATTTCAGCATGGTTTTGTTTTTTCTGTGTGAATTTCGTAAGTTGATTTTCTTACCATTATCTCTGTTTTGAACTTGATTCAAGAAAAGGGTTGCATTTTTTTATTGGTGGTTTTCTTGGTTAACGTTATGGGTTACTATTTCTTCTGGTTTGTGAGAAATGGCAAGGTTGTGCTGTAATTCCATTCTGGATAATTTTAGTTTGTCTACGAATTTGTTTTTTCAAGAAGCCCTAGTTGTTAGAATGGCACCACCAAAGCAGCATTCTAGCTGTTTGATTACATACACAGGAACCTATATGATGTTTTCTTGGACTAGTTCCCTTTGTCAAAAAATGATAGGAAGAAAGGTTTGGTCTTAATGAATGGGATAGCCTTAGGTGAGGGATTAAGATGTTAAAATTATAACATTGCAGATGCCAAAGTACCTATGATGGGTTTGGAATTGTTCAAAAGATGGTATGGGCAATGAAATGTGTCTCATCCTTTTTCAAACAATTGGATATATGACATGGGAAAGCTTGTGGTACTGAATGTGTTTCTGGATGTTGACCTACTTAGGGAAATTGCTGCACGATATGACCCTGTCACACAAATTATCAGGGATAATGATGGCAGTGTTCTATTGAATGTGAATGCCGATATAATTCGTCAGGTCTTTGATTTGAGTGAATATAGCTCATTTCTGGTTCAAATTGACTTTGAGGAGATGAAGCAAGAATATGCCAGAGCTTAGCCCCTTTTTAGGTCAAGATTGCTTCCCCCTCATTTGGCCAGGGCGGGTAGTTCAACAATTCACATCAACCCAACTAACCGAGAGCCTTTCAGGCTAAGTTGTTTCGCTGATCTTTTCTTGACAATGTTCTATTCACTTTTCCAAGTCATTGGTTTCAACCCTAACACTGTGATGCCCATCACTTATATGTTCATGGGGGCTCAGATTCAACACCCTAATTTTTCTGTGATTTATGACTATGCTTCATTCCTTACTGAAAGGATACATGAGGGCTTGTTGAAGTTGCATAATGGAGATTCTGGTACTCCTTTCTTTTGGTATTCCTTGTTAATGCACATGTTTTTGTATGAGAATGATGACTTCTTCTCAGAGAAAATGGAGCTAAAGCGAGAGGTAAATGGAGAGAGATTACCAGTGCAGGCTTGGAGTGAAGACATGTCTGGTAACAAGGGAGGTGCTAGTTTTGTGCAGTTTGATAACTACTTTGCCTCTAGGCTTAGGGCTAAATTGGTGGTAAATGTGCTAAGAATTCCTGAGGATTTGCATGATTTCCTCTGACCCAAAATAAGGAGACCTGATTTAAAGGTGTGCCACAATCAGGGTGACATTATTCTTTACCCTGTGAGCACTGTTTTGAGAATTTATGGTTTCCAAGGAGCTCCTCATATTCTCCCATATAATGTACCATCAAGGATGGGATTTGCAGAAGTGATGTGGCAATTAGGCTGCATTCATGAAGAAAATTTGACACGAAGGGGAAAAGGGACTTTGTTCCCTGATTATATAGTTGTCTCTGACTTTGTATTCTCTAAGGGAGGATGGGTCCATTTTGATTGATATTTTGATGAATACCATTTGAAGAATGGATCTAGAAGACAACATGACCCTGAGGGATTCTTTGCCTTATTTAGGTAGAAGATTAAGGGGGATAAATTTATTCATATTTTCAACTTCCCCGAGGATTTAATTAGAAATGAATTTGATTTGAACCAACAAGAATTGAATAAGGAAAAGTGGATTGCATATGAGAAAATGCTGGCCATGGTACATAAACTAGATCCAAGATATGATCCATTATGGAGTTTACTCCATTTCATAAAAGAATTGATTTTTTGATGAGTAATTTCAAGGAGATCATGAACATCTTGAGGACCAAGAAGGCTAATTTGGAATTAGACTTGGGGATTCAGGAATCAGAGGTGAGGCCTGAGGAAACAAGGCCAACTTACCAGCCATTAGTGGATAGACCTCTATATAGGAGGAGGAAAAATAGTAGCAGTGATGAAGAGGAAGGAAATAAAAAGAGAAAACAAATAATGAAAACATCATCACTGTCGGGTCATGGGGTCAGGAAGATTGGAGGGATAAAAATTATAGATTTGGATTCACCACCGAAAGATGATCCTATGGAGCTATCATCAGAGCCAAGCCCTAAGAGGCAAAGGATTGAGGAATCGTAGGAGGTTTTGATGGATGAAATAGTCATAACTAACCAAGAAATGTAGGTTGGTATCCCCTCTCCTCCTAGATTAGCACAATTGGTGCTCACTGATATGGATATAAAGGGGTAGTATGTGCAGGATGCCAGGATGGAGGCCTGCAAGGCATTCATGGATGACGATGCTTTTGTGAAAACTCCTGTATTCTTGCAACTGATTTGGAGAATAAAATTAGAAGAATATCAGGATAAGTGCAAGAGCAAGAGGGAGTCAGGACCTGATAGGTCAGACCAAGAGAATGATGATGAAGTAAAGGTTGAATTGATGGAGAAATTCAAAACTATTACTCTTGAGGAAGGAAGGAAACTTGTGACCCAAGCAGGTGTCTTACTCCTCCTTGAATGGGACATAGTTGATGCTATGGCATTCAATGCTATTATGCAGTCCAAGCATCCTATGCAGAGCAGTGAAGAATAAGTCAAGGCAGCCCTACAGGATTATGCTTTTAGTGAAGAGTATGAGACATTATCCATATGGGCACTAGCACCTCAGGGCAGAAAACCAAATGTGGTAGACATTAACCCAAATCTAAGAGGCAAACTCATTATCAAAAGAGCTTTTGAAACCTCAGTAACAGAAGCCACAAGCTTGACACTGAATGTGGCCAAATTGGCCCGGAGGACAACAGAAAGGGAAAAGGCTAAAAGGAAAAGCCTGATGGAAAAATATAATGCAATAATTGGGGAATATAGTAAAATGCAACAAAGAAATGTCAAGCTACAGTCTGAAGTAGATAGGTTAAAGTATGGGCAGGTGGGAGAATCTTCCAATGCTCCTATTGTCAGAGAAATACCTACTACTTTGGGGTCATTACCCCCTACTATCCCGATCATTTATATCCTTAGATCCCCAATTCAAACATCAGATCCTAGTCATGTGCCAGAGCTGATTGAAGAGGAAATGGAATATTCTATGGACCCCACCAAAAATCAAATGATGAGTAGGATCATAGAGTTACAGGCCGCCCTAAAGGCTAGTGAGAATGATGTCATGGCTAAACAAAATGAGGTGGTTCACACCATGTTAAGGCATTTAAATGAGAAGGTTGATTCTAGGCTGCCATCTGTTCATTCTTTGTATTCTTTATTTTTGACCGGTTTACAAAATATTAACAGGGATCGGGATGTTGTCTTACCCCTAGTTGAGAAGTGGATCCCTTGTGCCACTGACTTAGACATTATGTTTAGGGATTCCTAATTTGATGCAAATAACAGGCCCCAATTATTAAAACCTATTCAAAGTTTTGTGAAATCATTAAAGGGATTCCAAGCCCTACTTGATGACTTGAGTAAGAAAATTGGAGAATTGGTAAAAGTTTTTGATGATTGGAGTGATACCTTTTTACCCGATATACTAGATGCACAAGGAAACATCAAGACACTTCAACAATGGTAAGAAATGGCAGAAGAAGTCATCAGTGCACAAATCAAATTGATTTGTGATGACTTAGATCATGACTTGTTAGTAAGCAACATGGATAAAATAATTAATACTAGCATGTTTCTGGAGTAATTTGAAAGAGAAGCCAACCAGGTTGTGGTGAAATTCACACCTTATAATACTAAGGTGGTTGAGGTGGTAAATTTTAATTGGCCCATAGATGAAGAATATCAAATTTGGGTAGACAAGCACCTAACTGAAGAGGAATGAAATGGTATCTTCTACCGGCAATTTATAGCTCAGCGGTTACAGTGTAACTAATTATGGTTTTGATTCCATAACGGTTTTGAGCACATATTTTGAGATGTAACCAATGCAACAGCTATTGTATGGAGGCTAAAGATCAATGGGAAGATGCTCCAGGACTTGGAAATCTTAATCATTTTTTTGAAGGGGCACATAGTGGTCCTATTAATTAATGACATGTGTAACTTTTGGCCCGATGCTTGTTTGCTCCTTCATTTCTATAAGAAGGATTTCAAGGCCAGAAGAAGGGGTTGGCAAGCCAAAAATTTTGAAGGTTGAGTCTAGGTCTAGTTGAAGAACATATTGTAAGAATTTCATTTTTTTGAATGTTAAAGCAATTTAGGTTTGGGGTTCTCTTGTAATGGGTGTTATGTTTATGAAATTTCAAGGTTCATAACAGTACTAGCATTTGAGTTACGATGATATATCTTGAGCTCTTGTCTCTCCTGTGTATAGACATATCATAATTTTGAATAAAATGATCAAGGATTATGATGTTCATCTCATTGTTATGATGAGTATGTTTCCGTCTTGGCTTTAATTCAAAGAATTAATTAACTGCTTGGATGGAATCATAGATGGATATGTTTGTAGAAGGATCTGGTAAGAAGTATTGGGCTAGGATACGGATTGAAAATATTGTAATGCAATATTTCCAGGGATCATATGTGTTATGTATTTGAATCTGTTGTTATTTCCTGAATGTTTGTAAACTTGACTCCCCAATGGTATATGGCACTGATCTAAATTGTATGAATTTATAAAATCCTATTTCTGTATGTCTTTACTTAGGGCTTGCCACCAACTTGCAATTAAAATGACTATCATAAGTTAAGAAATAATGTTATAATCATCTCATGCTCCAAGTGGTTGATATTACTAATGAACAACCAATTCATTTCAGTCTTATCTCATTCTGTTGAGCTATTAAGTGAGATTATATGTGAACTTTTAATAATATGTTTATGAGTTTGGTGTAGAAATCATAAATACGTTATAGGGACCACCCTCCTGGGTCTTGCAGAGCCCAAAGTGTAGGAGGTTATTATTAAAATCCTTGTCAGTTGGTCCAGGTCCTCCGATCTTCCCTTGATTGGAATTGGCAGTTCCATAGGTAGATTAGGAGAAAAATCTGGTTTACATGAAAAAACACCAACAAACCGGAGGGAGAAAGAAATCTTGGTTGCCAAGTTAAAACTTGCTGACTAAGCTTGCCAAAAGGAAGGAGAAGTAGGACAATTACAAAAGGAAAGAGAGGCTGAGGAGCTGGTTAAGAAACAAGAAGAAGAAGAAGCAAAGGCAGAAAAGCTTAAGGATTTGGAGGCAAAAAGGCTCGAGAGAGAAAGACTAGAGGCTTTAGAGAAAGAGAAATTGGTAAAGGAACCTCTAGAGGAAGAAAAATTAGAAAAAGAAATATTGGAAAGAGAAAAAGTGGAGAGAGATTGATTGGAGGAAGAGAAGTTGAAGAAAGAAGAGGAAGATAAGAAGATACAAGAACAGAAAGATAGGGAAGAAGCTAAAAAGCTTGTGCAGATGCATGTGGTGTAGGAACAACAAGAGAAAGCAAGGGGTGATTCTCAACCCTAGGTAAATATGCAGCCACCTTCTACCATTACTTCCTCTTCCTCTATGATGACTACTGCTGCAAGTCCTCCCACATGGCTAAAATTAGATCTAGAGAAAAGGGCAGTAACACCTCCACAATCTCTCAATTGGGAGGATATGATGAAGGAGATTGAACAAGAGAGGCCTAAAAAGAAGGCCAAAATTCTACATTCTACAAGACTCACAAACAAAGGAGAAATTGTTGTTGAATGTGCCATGCCAATGATAGAAAAAGAGGTAGGGGACATGCAACTAACAGATTATTAGTTGAGTACTGTCAACTTGGGAAGGCCCACTAGGAATTAGCAGATGAACTTAATTGATGTGGTGGCTTCAACAACCAAGTCAAGAATCATAAAGGATAAACAAAAGAAGGATGAGCTTAAGGATCAGTTTGATTAATTACATTCATTCTTGAAAAGTGTCTCCTCTCCGAGATCACAATAGGTAACGGCCATTGAGACTCCTATTTTGTTAAGCAAAAAGGAGGTAGATGATTTAGTGTAGGTAAGAGGTAAAGTGGAGATGGTAGACAGATGGGTAGCCAAGTTGAATCAGGAGGTAGCTAAAGTTTTGGTTGAGGGTTTTGAAGCCTACAAAGGCACTGAAGAGTTGATAAAACAAATGCAGCAGTATATTGAAGCATCAAAGAAACAAGAAGAGGAGTATAAAGGGTATAATCAGAAATTGGAAAAGGTTAATACATTACCTTTGATTACTCTTCTTGAGTAGTCAATACTTGAGGAGGAGAATAAGTATTTTGTTGGAAAAACCTCTTGTATACTCCGTTTTAGAACAAATTTCTTGTGTAAACATAAGGATGAGGTTTAAGAGGTTGTTAATAATCTGACTGAGTAATTGGAGGAGCTGGAAGAAGTTATTGCTATCATTGTAGATGTAAATATGTTAACAAAATAAGGCATGCCTTTGGATCAGATAAAAGATCCAGAGGACTCATGCAGAAAGGAGATGATGGCCAAGATTTGATGATAGATCGACTAATGGATGTCAAAGAAGAAATAAAAGCTGCTAGAAGAGAGTTGATAAAGATAAAAGGTATGAGAGAGTTTGCTGCAGCAAAATTGGATCGAATTAAATTTGAAGATAGCTGGATTGACAGGCCGGAAATGATACATTACAACAAGTTTTCACTAGTTATGATGAGTTCATTGCAGATCCAGCTTCACATGCATAAATCTCCTGCATTCATGATTTTCTTCTTATTTGCATGTTGCATATAACACTGACAGTTGTGAGATGCATGGCATATTTCTCTTTTGTTTTTCTATTCTTCAGTCTAAACTAAGCATCTAATGTAATAACTCAAGATCAAATCGATCTGAGTTTCCAAGAATTTTTTTTGTTCCTAAAAGGGTGGATGACTTAAAATAGAAGTGGAGTTCGAATTTTGTATATCTATAAATACCCTGTGGGTATCATATTGTAGAGGGTCAGCTAATTGAGGATCGAATTGGCTTACCTGATATTAGGAGATAGAATTTTGTAGTGATTACTGAGATACGTTGTTATTAGATACTTTACAGTTAATAAAATTACAGTTTTTCTCGCAATATGGTGTTAGAATTGAGTTGTTTTGCTTGGTAAGGCTGATAAGTTATAATCTATCTGAATGCCAGTGATTGTGCCTGTATACACCTAAAATTGGTCTGGAGCATCTGATTAATTAAATACGAATTATTTGATTAATTATCCTAATTTCCTCTACTATTGAATAAATATAAATATTTATTTATATAGTTCACATTTAATATTCATCTTAATTAAATAAACAAAATGAAATACTTTGTTCGATTTAATTATCAAATCCCTATTTCAATCTATCACATCCATCTTAAATTAATTAAATAAAGATGAAAACACGTTATTTTTTAATTGCCATATTCTTCTGTCTAATTTAATAAACAACTATCCTATAGTTCATTTTATTAAATTATTTATCTCTCTTTTGTTAATTTAAATAAATCAAAATATTTGAATTAAAGCACAAAGAATATTCCATCCATATTCTCTCAAAAATGAATTAGATATCCTATGTCTAATTTATGTCAAAATCATGTCAAAAATTAATTGATTGAAACTTTGCGGGAAGTTTTGGAGACAAATTTGGAATTTGATCTCTCAATCCTCCTCCATCAATTCTTCCTCTTCTCTTTCCTAGTGTTTTCATGGGTAGAGACAATCTCCATCTTTCTCTCAATATCCTCCATCTCTCACCATTCAATTCTCGAGGTTGAATCCAAGCCTTTCAAAGCTTTCCCTATGCATTTCTACAGCCAGGACTTCTATAAATACAGCCTTATTCAACTAAGAAAAGGATCTAGATAATCAAGTTTATGCACTCTTACTCTGCAGGAATTCAAACATCAAGCATCAAGCAATCAAGTTTTCAACAATGGCTACCTCCTGTAGCTACAATTATCTATTTCATATATGCTACTTTACATTGTTTATCATTTAGTATTGCATTAGCATCATCTTGTTCTTTGAATTGTCATTTTAATAGTCTTATTTGCTTAAACAATCCGAGAGCAATCAAGATTTAATAAATCTTCAGAGATAGAGAGCAATATGATGCTTTTGATAGATAATTCCTTTGAATTGATTCATTTAACCTGTCTATTGTTATAATGTTGTATTAGGAAGTGTTTTAATCTTATTCACTTATTACACACTTACAGTGCTAAAGCATGCTAGTTTCTTATCTGATGAAAGTCATTAGAAGAAACTAGATTTAAGGATTATCTTGTTAGATTATCATTGAATTGAAGTTATTAAAGTCTGATCATCTATGACCTTGGCAATGAATCGATGTTTGTTTTGAAATCTTGGAGATAGTTGTGATATGCAAATAATGGAATTAAATTAAGCACCTTAGATGCATGCAATGGTATAGTTTATTTTGTAAATTGTGTCATGCTTTGGTTTTGTGATCTATCAAAAAACATTCATTGTTGAAGGTATATGTCTGGATGCTAGATAATTTGATTCATACTTACTGGTTTACCCCTTTGATCTATTTTTTTTCTTTTGTTTGAAACCCCCTTTATTTACGAGAACGATTTTGATAAAATGAGTCATTGCTTGGATCTTTTGTTACCAGCACAGGCCCCTTGAACATTACAGTTGCATGAACCGATTGAGTGACACCAGTCAGTTGAGAACCAACTACCAGGATCTTGGGAGTTAGGCTACTATATGTTGTCTTTCTTTTTTTTCAGGAGAAATAGAGTAGAAATATTTTGTTTTAATGTTGTTTGTGTCATTTTCACCATCAACAGAAGTTGGCGCTAGAAGGAGGGCCTAAAAGAACAAGTTGGCTCGCATAGGGTCATTCTCACCGGACAAGTATGAAAGGATTCTCAGGTCTTCTGCTGATCCTAAACCATCACAAGAATTGCAAACCTTGGTTAGACCAAGACCTCATGCTCATAGGGTTTTGATACCTACGCTTCCTACACCACCTCCAATTAGGCCTGTGTCACCACCAATCTGGTTTATATCACCACCTGCTCAACCAATCCCACCGATGGCTTACTTTGTGAATAATCCCTCCCCATTAGGGATAATTCCTAGGGGATTCCATGATTTACCAAAGAACCCAGAGAGGTTCTGTCTGAAATACATGCATGGAGAATCGAGAAGTGTTGAGGAACATATACAAGAATTCAAAGATGCTTGCACACGAGCTCAAGTTCCTCATTAAGATGTGGTATGTAGATTTTTTCCTTACTATTTAGGAGATATGGCATATAATTGGTATCTAAATCTACCTCAGGGATCTATTCTGGGTTGGATAGATTTGGAAAATGCTTTTATTAATCAATTCAGGGTTTATGTAGATCCTGCAATATTATATCACCAATTTGCCACCATAAGAAAGGAAAATCATAAACCATTGCCCTTTTTCAACACTGAGGAAACCATTGATATTAAGCAGATTGGAAGGACAATATTCGATAGGAGTGTGCATTGGTTGATGTTAAGAACCAAGGCTCCTCAAGGACCAACCCCTAAAAAGGGTAAGGGATACAAGAGGATGAAAAGGAAGACACCTCGTAAAGAGCCTTTGGAGTTCTTTCCCCTAGACATCAAAGAGATGGAACTTGAAGCAACAGGGGATGAAGAGGAAGCACAAGAAGAAGAGGCTCAAATTGTATCAATTGTTTCAACATCGACCTTAGGAGAATCTTCTACTCAAGTCCCAGTAGGAAAGCGACGAGGTACAGAGGTGGAAAGGGAAAATCTTTATGAAATAGCTGAATCCATGAAGGTAAAAGGGTAAGAGGTTCATGATGTTGGAATAGATTCAGATAAGACTGATTCTGAAAAAGATATGCAAGAAAATATGCCTCTAGAAGAGGATACTAAGCAAGTTTTGAAACAAGAAGATCAATGGACATTGTTAGAGAGAAAAATATGAATTTTAGGATAGAAGACATGAATTTCGATATGGGGAAGGAGATGCATGTTAATGTGGAAAAATAAATGCATGTTAGAATCCTTCAACATTTGCCAAAGTACTAATAAGTGTCGCTCAAATCATCATTGGGTGGTAAAAATGACACAAATGGACAACAAACACCAAGGTATGACATAGACCAAGGTGTGCAAGGTCATCCACTTGCAAAATAGATGATCGTAGAAAAGGAATTTCCTAACTCATACTAGAGGCCAATTTGCCCCAGTCTTTTTGTCAAGACAATCCACAGACAACAGTAAAAGAAAAACATAACAGGTCATGAGATGTCATCGCACCTCTAAATCCTTCATGGGACATCCTCGAGGTAGCTAGTAACATGACCAAAAGACAATTCAATAAAAAAATAAGACAAAATAGCCAAAAATTAACGTCCATTTAATTGTATTGCCAATGTTTGTTTGTTGAAGATTAATTGTTTGAAAGTTTGACAGTTTGACGGTTTTGACGGTTTGATGGTGCCTAAAGTCAAGAAGGACACCTCCTGAAAAGGCAAATGACATTTTGATGAGGTCCAAATCCAAGAAGGACACATCTTGAAGAGGACCAAAAGGAGTGAGATTGACATTTTGACTAATATTTTGGCAAGCTGACTGATTTTGACTGTAGGATTGGTTGGCTTATGTTGTTTGATTTTGACCAATTTTGACGATGACTTTTCAAATGACTGTCTTCCATCAACTGTGACTATTTCTACTTTATTTTACTGATGCGACCATGTTTGACTCATTATTTTATTTGGAGAAACCTAAAGGGACTAACCTAATGTATTGGGGATTCAAAGATGAATCTTGCCTACGTAGCAAATGCGTAGAGACCACATAGTTTGGATTGGGATAAATATTGACATTTTTTGAATGTTTTTGTGTTTTCTCAAGACATTTTTTTAATTTTTTAGGTATTTTTTCAAGATTTTATATGATTTTTATGAATTTTTGATGCTTTGTGAAAATTGTGACAAATGCATGTCAATGATGTTAACGCACATGAATCCAAAGACAACCATTATTTTTTTGCTAGTCAAGATAGATACTAATTGGTGGGTGATGATGACAACGACAACATTGTTTGACGTGGGAAGGACACATCCCAAATCAACGTGAAGATGAAAATGATATGACAAGAGGATAAAAGTCTACAGCAAGGCCAGGGACAAAGTCAAGGAATGTTTTGGATAATTTGTTAGGTTTTCCATATTTTTGCATTTGGAATGACTTGGTGAGGACTAGATGGGATGATAAGGCATTGTAGGACAAGGGAAACCAAGATGGGTGACAGGTATAAAAGGGAAATGGATGGCCTTGGTAAAATATAGGAGACATGGATGGCTTGGACTAGGAGAATTGTCATATGGTCTCCAAGGATGATGTCACATAGTGAGAAGAAGGCTATGAAGGTAATGACATGATATTCAATGAATAAGGTATGGCCAAAAGATAGACATGTTAAGAGTTTTTCCAAAGAATGACTTATGTTTTTATTTTAGTCCTTATCAAGATCAAAGTTAGGGGGGAAATGGATGAAAAATGATAGGATTTAGATGGATATATGGAAATGTCATGTGAAGGGAATGGGAGATGAGACAACTTTCCCCTAAGTGTAATGGTCCACATAGATGATTTATTCTACACATGATGCCTATTTGCCAAGTTTTCATCATGGTACTTATCCAAAGCACCTATTTGCCAGGTTTTCAGCATTGGGCAATTTTTTTCTCTTTACTATTTTTAATATATATATATTTTTTTGGTGTCACCATGATGCCTGTTTGCCAGGTTTTCATCAAGGGAAGATTTTTTTAATTTTATTTTCATTTTTTTTTGTATTTTTTATTTTTTCTAGATAGCCTTGATGCTTTAGATGGCCACTAACTATGTTGAAGCCTTTGACAGTGTCGATGTAGAGATTGGTGCCATGACATGCCAATAATGACCTTTCTGAGGTAGTGCCTTGTCAGGATGATAGCTCTTGCATACAACTTATTAATTTGATTGTGATCCTTGTTGATACTAGAGTTGGCCTTATCGGAATATGCACATCGTGATAGAGTGCCATGAAAGTCCTTATGGTAGAGAGTTTCTACCAAGATGTGACGGATTTGTGACATGGGATGTTTGGTCTTTAAGGAGGATGTAGGATTATGACAGATGATGGTGGACATAAAGGATGGGTTGGTGGGATGTTTGGATGTAGCAATTTTTATTCTCCAAACTTGGGGTAATGGATGATGGAGGTTGTAATTTTGATAGTGTTTGGAACCAACACTTTTATATGTCTTGCTTGATGGCCATTTTAAAGGAGGTGGACATGTACTATATGTGGGAGTCCTCTTGTGTTGTGTCTCCACATTTTGATTGACTTTTGGCATATTTTCTTTTCCTAATTTATTATTTTCTTGACTTGACCCATTTTTTTTTGGGATCCATTTTAGCTTCATTTGTCCACTTGTATTTTTGATTGATTCCATGGCCTTTGACATGTGATTTTGGATTTTAAATTTTTAATACTTTTGTTGGTTCCAAATGGAAGGTCTATTCATGATGGAATGATGGTTTGGGTGTGGAGGGAAGGGGTATTGGAAACAATCTTATGATAAGGACTACTAATGACACCCATTTTTGCATTTGTATTAGATAAAGTTGCCCCCAGTATCGAGGAGGGACCACTATTATCATTAGATTTTTTGAATAAGGAGTAGCCAAGACCTTGGTGTTTTTAATTTTCCTAATCTTGTACTAGTTCAATAATTCCCTTCTCATGTAGGCCTAGTCCTTTTCCCTAATAATGCATGTCTTGAAAGATTTTTTTGGTGATTGGATACTTGTTACTTTGGAAGCAAGATGCTAACCCATCCTTATTGTGGAAATTAATGCTTGAAATCTTCTCCTTTCTAAGAAAGCCTTGTCTGAAAAAGATAGATGATCCTAATTGATAGGATGTTGTAGTTTCACTCAAATGTTGGAAAGATTTGTGATTAATGTCTTCAGTCTGATTTGGTGACATGTTGGAATCTTGTGATTTTGTTGGTGCTTCAAAGTCTATTTCAAAACTGTCTTCATGATCATTGTCATAAAGCCCACTGAATTCAGCTATAGCTTGATCATTTGCAAATATTTCCATGCTAGAAGACTCTTTTTCTAGTGGTAGATCATCCATGTGTCCCATGGAGGCAAGTTTCTCACTGTTGGGAGTGTCAATACTTGAAGTTTGGATAGGTTCATATTCAAGTATTTGATCGTGATTGGCATAGAGGTCAAGGAGTGGATCATTTTGGATGTCTTGATCAAAGATAGGTTCTTTTTGAATGTCATGATTGGAAATAATATCTTGACCAAGGATAGGATCATCTTGAATGACATGGTTTTGGATGGAATCTTGACCAAGGAAAGGTGTCTTTGGTATGCCATGATTGTCTAGGAGGACTTCTTGAATGGATTTAAAGATATGGTCATGGGATGGACTGATTTGATCTTGACATGATGATGATGTTATATTTTTTTGCTTTGGACGTGCCTCTTGACATGTATCCTCAAGTTTATGAGATGGGATGGGACTTTGGTGACCATGACTAGATGTGCTTTCATGACCAAATATATTTTGAGTTAGAGTGTCTTGGAATGGATTGGTGTATAATGGAATAGGATATGATGTGGATAATTGGAAAGGGTTTGTGTATGAAGGACCGAAATGAGATGAAGGACTAGAATAGGACATGGATAAAGGACTAGGATATGACGTGGAGTCTTGGAATTGGTTGAGGGATGATGGGCTAGGATAGGACATCAATGCATGACCAGGATAGGACGTGGATGGAGGACTAGGATATGATGCGAATGGAGTAGGATATGATGTGGATGGAGGACTAGAATATGACAAGGAGACTTTGAAGGGATGAGTGTATGATAGACTAGGATTTATGGATGGTTGGTTTCCCTTGTCAAGTTTAGGGTGGGTAATGAAATTTTGTTGTGACTTAGTATTATGGATGGTGTTAGGGGACCCTTGATAATAGATGGATAGAGGACCGGGACCCATGGATGGAGGACAAGAGGTTGAGGTGAATTTGGACTTGGATTGGAGGTATAGAATTTTGAAGTCCCTATCCAGTTGTGCTTGACCATTACTAATGAATTGGCATTCAATTCAACTAGAAAGCATGTCATTGTGACTTGAAGACATGATGGTGGATGGAATGAGACTAAGACTATACAAAGTGATAATGAGGAAAAAAAGGGAATGTAAAATGCAAAGTGGTAATGAGTGCCTTATGCTAAATGACCTTTAGGAAAGGTTTTCTAACCACTCAAAGTTTGGGCAATGTCTCAATTTGGATTGTCAAAGGATTGGTTTGAAGGACAAGATGACAAGGTGAGATTTCCACACTAGACTTATGATTTGGAAATGTCTCACAAGAGGGCAATGACTAAGGACTAATTTGTTTTGACTTGGTCCAATGACAATGTATTTTTTGAGACAATGGTTTGACAAAGGAAGGAAATTTTGCCTATCCCCAAAGGTGCAAATTTGAGGCCTTAAGACTTTGCCTATGAAGATGAGGATGATAGATTGCAAGCTAAATGTAAATTAAAAGATGGATGACTTGGACAATTGTTGGTTTTGGTTTGGACAGAGGTTGTTGGAAAAGATGCTAGGAAATCTTGATTACAAATGTTTGGTCCCCGGGTTTTTGACAACAATAATGTTTCCTAACTTGGCAGGAAAATGTGTCGTTCCAAGAAGCAATTGCATTGCAGGAAGGAAAACGCACTGCAAAGAAGTCAAATGCATCTCAAATTCTGGCAAATGCATTGCAGGCTTTAGCAGGTATTGTGCAAAATGGTAGATGCAGCGTTTAGGACTAGAAATATGATGTGAGAACAATTGTGGTGTTTAGTAAATAAAATGTGTTTAATGATAGGAAATTGTGGCATTTCAATTGGATATTGCGGCTCGACAGAGAAGATGTGACTCAGGAATAGGAAATTGCAGTGCAATATGATGAATGTGGTGTTTAAAATTGTGAATGCGGCTTAGAAAATATTGATTGCGACACAGTATGGTGGATGCGGTTCAGGGTGATTCAAATGCGGTGCATCAGAGTGATTGCAACTAAAAATTTAGCGATTGTGGTTTGACAAAGTGTTTGCATCAATTTTTTTGGAAAAAACAACAAGTTTTGTAGATTTGACCAGCTTTGACTTTGATTTTTGATGTTCAGCTTGTTGAAGTTTGTTGATTTAGACAAGATATAGAGTCTAAAACATTGAGTGTATGTTCAAGGATTGAGCATGACCCTTTTTTATTTTCACTGGTATTTGAACAAAAAGACACTTCAAGAAGACCCACTCTTAATGGTCAAAGGGTCATCATAGCAATCACAACCCACAAATTAAAATCATGTTGACTCACACAATTGTGTCACCCCCTAGAGGGTGCCCGTGTTTTTGTCTTTTCTAGGTGCATACTCAAGGTTAGATTTCTCGATCCCTTGAGCAAACAATTTGTGGCGATTATATGTTGAGTGTCTTGGGGGTAGATTCTTTACCCCCCTTGCACTTTGACTGAAACAATGTTTGGATACTGACACGACTGGCTTTCTACACTATGGTTCATAGTAAAGGTTTTTGTTCAGCGTGGCAATAGATAAAATCCCTTAGGAGACCTCCCAATATTTAGAACAAAGATTTTGGGGATGGTTATCTTGCCACTTCCATTGAATATGGGTTTCCCCAAAATTCACTTTTGATTATAGTGGGTTGGAAAACCTAGCTTTGGTTGTTCCCACTTAGGTTGTTCCTGTAGGGTGAGTACTTGTTCCCACCACGACATGCCTTCTAAAGGATTTAAGAAAAATAGTAAAATGCATAAAGAAAAATGGGTAAGTCTAGTGTTTTGGTCACCCAGTAAAGGGGAGAGCATATACCTATTACCCAATCAAGCACAACAAACAAGTGGTTCAGTTTTAAACCCAAATGATTATTTTCTACACTAAGTGAAGATGTTGCTTCACAACAAGCATTGGGCTCATTTTAACCAAAAAAGACAAAATTTGGTAACTATCCTAGGATTGATAAATTCCAAATTAAATTTCCTATCCTAGGATTGATAAATTCTAAGTTAAATGTCTATCCTAGGGTTGGTTCATTTTAATCCCATCATAACTAGTCGTGGTCGCATCAGATCCAGATAACAATTTTAAAAATGAAAACAACCAATCATTTGCAGCTTGTCAGAGCGGATGTTGTTCGAGGTCTGTCAAATATATTGAATCATATCGAATGTGTTGTTCATGAGCTCATATGCATTGCGACAGAGCGTATGCGTCATTCATGATCGCAAATGCAGTGTGATAGAGCACTTGCATCGTGTAGGCCTGTGGTTGCCTCATTTCGTACTCTTGTACCTGCAAAACAAAATTTGAGGCTGTACGAGAACCTGCAAAATGTGTTTGTGGGTCGGGTTCATCAATGTAACATAGGAAAATATTCAGGTTAGCAATGATTAAATGCATAAACAATAAACCTAAGTAAACAAAAAATAACAAAGGAGGAAATGACAAAAACAAATGGAAATATCTCACCAAATGCCTTCAACCTCCATGAATCACCTTCCTTGCACCTTCTCTATTTTTTGTAATATGATGCATTCCCTCAGCCTTTGCGTGAGAAAACTAATTTTATGACATGACCTAGCAAGTGTTGAAGGATTTGATCTAAAATGAAGGAGAAGATAAATCTACATGCAATAAGAAAATCTGCAAAAGACAATGTTAGATGAAAAGGAAGAAGAGAAGAAGAAGAAGAATTATGCAATATAGAGATATAAAACTAAGAGATAATAAGAGATGGCCAAAAATGAGATCAAGATTGTCATTTTATAGAAAATGCAATCTTGAATGGACGAATGAGATGAGATATTGAAAAACGTCCTAGAATCAGAGGTCAAGATTCAAAGTGACAACTCTCGGTTAGGGTTAGGGCAACAATCCCCAAATGCGTGGATAAGATTTAACTTAAGAAATTAAATCAATGGTAGAGAATAAACGTGACATTGAGATTAAATTAGTAAAAATTAGGAAGATAAATATTGAACAAGAAGAAGATATTTAGAAAATCAAGTTATTTTAGAAATAACTTACTTTGTGGAGAGAAATGCTTTTTTGAAATTAATATTTTAAATTAATTCCAAAATGATGAATTTATGTGACAGTAAATAATAATAATTTAAAATTATTTACTTGGAAAGAGGGAAGTTTCCAATTTAAATAAAAATGCTTTTATTTAAATTTAGAAAGAAAATCAATAAGACAATTTGATAATTAAGATTATTCAATTTGTGGAGGAAAATTAGAAAGTGTATAATTTTAAATAAATGATTTTATTTAAAATTAGAAAGAAAGTTGGAGAGGATAATAATTAAATAAATTTAGGAATTTACTTAATTATAGAGTGACATAAGAAATTAGTGACGTATTTAAATAATAAATGTAATTTATTTATTTAAATAGCCAAGAGGAATAAAAATGTGAATTAATTAAATAATTAAGAATTATTTAACTAATAGTTGACATTGGACTATAGGACATAATTAAATATTTTAATTATGTTGAGATGAAGCATGATATAGAAGAATGTGGTTTGTGGGTCTAGGCCATTTATATGTGTCTACACTAACCATAACCAATTATTTTACTAGATGGATTGAAGCTCTTGCGTGTAAGAAAAATACTTGTGATGTGGTAATCAATTTCATTAAATCAGGTATTATTAATCATTTTGGTTGTCCATTGTCTTTAGTTTGTGATAATGATCCCGCATTTGCATCACTAAAACTTTCTAATTGGACTTTTGATCATGGAATCGTCATAAAATTTGCATCCAATTACTACCCTCAGGGTAATGGTCTAGCTGAGTCCTCCAATAAGAATCTATTGATAGTCATCCATAAGTTATTAGAGCATAATCTTAAGGATTGGCACACCTAGCTTAGATTTTATCTTTGGAGAGACCATACTAGATAGAAGGCATCCATGGGAACCTTTCCTTATCACCTAGTGTATGGTTTGGAAATTGTATTCCCCATCCAACTGAAGATCCCTACCTTGCAGTTCATTAATGAATACTATGAGGAGAAGGATAAGCATGAGGCTCATTTGGTTGAGTTGTTACACCTCAAAGAGAAGAGAGATGAGGCCCTAGAAAACTTTGCCAAACACCAGGGCATAGTGAAAAGATGGTTTGACAAAAGATCTAAGGTGAAATCCTTTAGAATCTCTAACCTAGTTCTTTATTGGGATAAAGCCCATTAACGTAAGGGAGAGCATGGTAAATTTAAAAAAAACTGGCTTGGCCCTTATTAGATTTCATAAATTCTAGGAGATAAGTCTTTTTTCCTGAAAACCCTCACTGGTGAGGATATCCCATTGTCTGTCAATAGGTAGTATTTGAAGCATTACTTCCAATCTTGAGTTGTTTGCAACTCTCTCTTGTACATAGTTAGAGTAGGTTTTGCTTTATGCTTTGCTTTGCTTGTTTGCTATTTTGGTTTGGCTACTATAGGTTTCTTTTCTTTTCTTTTGTTTTTTGTTCTGGTTAGCATAGGTTTTCTTTAGTAGGTTTTTCTTTCCACTTTGTTTTTTGTTTTCGGTTTCTGTCTTTCTTGGGGCTATTGTATTTGTGTAATAGGCTGCTTGCTTGGGGTTTTTCTAGATTTTTTTTTCAAACTCTAGTTGGTTTTTTGGATTCAAATGGTGGAATTCCTTTATCTAATGTCCCTTGTACTTAGAATTAGAGTCACCGGTTGAATTTTGGAGTGTATTTGGGTCTCACATTTTCACATAATTTTAAGGATTCTAGAGTTGCATATGGTTCTTGTGTAATTTGGCCAGGTGAAAAATCTTATTTTTTGCTTCAATGTCATTGTGGTCCTCATCCCTGAGTGTGAACTTCATTGTTCATAGATTGAAATAAAAAAGTGAAAAGAAAATAAATATCAAAAGAGGGAAAAATAGAAAGTATTGAAAATAAAAAAGAATGAATTCAACTTATTAGGGGTATCCTAGTATCTCTACCGGGGATATATATGCTTGGCTAGAAGTAGAGCTATTCTTGGGAGGGTCACAATGATAACCTCACTGGGGCTATGGATTCCTAACTAGCAGTGAGGCTCTATCCTGGTTGCTTTTGAAATTAGAAATTTTATGTAGCCCAATTAAACTTGCTTTGGTTCCTATTTCACCTAAAGAGTGGGAAATGAATGCAAATACACACACTTGGACCCTCGTATAGGAAAAAGTTTCCTTTCTTGTGATTTATAAAACTTTTTCCATTGGTGACCTGATGTAGGGGCTGAAACCAAAGATTTTGGGTTCTTGATTCCATTTTGTTCTTGAAATGCTCTAGAGAATTTCCCCAGTGGAGTCACCATTTGTTGTGCACTTTTTGCACACATGCCTCACTGAAAGTAGGGACCCTCTTTCTTGCTCATTTTTGTTTTTTTCTTTCGTTCTTGGCATTTTTCCCCCTTTGGTTTTAAGGATTTGGTTGTCTTGGCATGTTCCCAAGTGGTTATCCTATTCATGCAAATGCCCCTTGAGGGAGGCTCTTTGAAAATTTTGCATTCTGGGACACATCTCGGGTTTTTATTTGTTGTCGGGAAAATTCCCCTGGAGCAGAATTCCTTGGACATCGTGGAAACTTGACAAAGGCTACTTTGTATTGTTCTCCAAATTTTTTGGGACTTCACGGAATTCCTCTTGGACTAGATTTTCTTGAGATTTCACAGTGCCTTTAGATCCCTGGGTTTGTTGTCTTGTTGATACATTTAAGTTCCTTGTACGGTCTTGCAGTTTGCCTTTATTGAGTTTATTTGAATTTTATGAGGAGGTTTATGTCATTTTCCTTATTGTGAAATTGGAGGATTTTGATTTTGGATTACTTCCTGCTGAATTGTGTGTTTGAGCTCGTGGTCCAGGGTTGTAGTTGAGATTTCTTGTGATTGATTGCATTCTTCCTTGGTTTTCTAGGTCTCTTGTTGACTTTTGCTACTTGATTTCTTTGTCCTCATGGTATGTACATGCTACCCTCTCTTTTAATGAATGAATTGAATCTACATTAAAGTTTTTTTGGGTGTATTCTTTGAGTTGAGATATCGGTGTGGTATGGTATGGTAGTAGTGCTAGGGTTTTTGATTGTTGGCTTGATTCCCTTCCTCGTGGCTCAAGTCTCCTCTCCTTCTACATGATTGTAATTTGAGCAAATTTTCCATTTCTTTGCCCTATCTGTTTAGTTTTGAGCTTCCCTATTCAAAGCTCTAGTTTAACCTAAAATTCCCTAACCTGTGATGAAATCATGTCTTGGACGAAGTGCAACCGATTTCTATCACCCAATTTGATAATCGCCCTATCATTAGTTGAGACGTGTGAGGAGTAGTGAAATGAAAATAATAGATTGAGATTCGAGCTATGTTGTCATGATGATTTCCTAGGGTTTCCTTTGTTGAAATCCTCCCTCTTATTGAGTGGATCTTGTTTTTATTGATTTGAACCTGGATTGTTCATCTTGCTTTATAATTGATCTAAATCCTGGGAGAAATCTCCAACTTCCTAATCATTTGATTGATCTAGGTGAAATCTTGATGAAGTCAAAGATTTCAGGTTTTTGAGCTCCCCAAGGATTTCCTCTATCTGGGGATTTCCCCGAATTATCTGTCACCTCATCGATTTCCCGAAAGTGGGCTTAAAGTGTGAGAGTTTCTTTGAATTCAAAAAATTTTGTGCCTTTCGGTTTTTCCCAAAATTTCTTGGTCCCTTCATTTTCCCAAAATTTGTAAATTGTTGTCATTCTCGCGGATTTTGTTCCCTAGCGGATTTTCCTAAAATCTTGTTGAAAATTGTGAACTAAAGAATGTATGAAATTTTGGTTAATAATTATGAATTTCATGATTGATTTAACTTTTTCTAGGATGTATCATGTGATTTCTTGGTTAATTTGATTAATCACATGATGGACTGGAGGTTTCTTTGTGTTCGTTTTGCTGGATTCCACTTGGTCCAAAATTTCTCGGAATTCCTCTCCAACCCAAATTCCTTGAGAGGGCTTAAAACACAAACTTTATAATAAATGATTCTTATGGGGTTTTTGGGGGGATTTTTCTTATTGCAGGGATTTGTTTAGGGACTGAGTGTATCATTTATGATGGATCTAATTGAACTTTATACTATGATGGATCCTATTTTTGTGTCTTTGTTGTGTGCAGTCAGAATCAAGTTAGGATATTGTTGGGTAGAGCAAGGGTAAGGAAATGAATCCAAATCCTGAGGGCTCAACTATCTCCAAGGAAGAGAGAGTTAAGATGAATTTGAAAAGCAGCAGAACCCTAGGAATGGTTTGAATTTTTGTAGATAGGGAAAAGGGTTTTGAAGAAGGTGCATAAATAGGGGAGGCAGATTGAGGATGCCTTGACTGAAATTTATAAAAAGTGCATCTCCTTCTTCAATTTTATGACAAGGATAAATAAGTTTGTGCCAAATAAAATGAGCCTAGAACAAGTGAGAAAATGGTGGCAATTAGTGTATTCTCCAGTCAATGAGGACCGGATCACCGAACATCTATTAGATTATGTAGCTACCTACATTGTAGTAATTGATAAATACAAGGCCTTGAAGTTGGACTAGCATAGGGTGGTCAAGCAATCAAGGTACGAATTTAAGTCAATGGAAATAAGAATGAAGGTGTTAGTTATGCCACCTATTGCTGACTTGGAGAAAGTATTTTTGATGATACACGATAGGGCGAATCAAGATACAAACAAAGTGGAGGGAAGTTAATGCAATGCCTCATTGGGATTTGTACTTCCCTATTATTTGTCTTCTTCCTTTGCATACATTGGATCGGGTTATGTTGGCGATCCCAAGCCGACTTGGATGAAATTGGTGCATTTAATGCACATTTCATATAATTTTCAAAGTCCTCTTAGCCGACCTATTTTTGGCCATTTATTATTGTAAACCTAATTTGGAAGACATATTTTGGGGGGTTTTCTATAATTTTGGCATTATGCCTCATTTGTAGAGAGTGAGATCATTTTTTTATTGAAGCGAATTGTGATAAGAGAAAGAATTAGAGTTAGGATTTAATTTTATCTTTTCAAGCAAGTGTTGTAACAAAAGACTGGGATTGTTGCCACTTTGGATTATTTAATACAAGTAAAGAAATTGTGATTTTGTGCCTTCCTTGTGTTCAAGTTTTATATGGCATGGTTCTTTATATTCTATCTTTGAAATTGCTTAAGTTAATTTTATGTTAGATGATTTAATGATGTTTAGGGTTTGATTCTTGAAGTGTTTGTAGAAATATCTAGTCCATACATTTTACAGTTAACTGATTGTTAGTTGCTTTGTAAAGTTAGCCCAGACTTAAAAATTTTCTTAGTTCAATTATGAATGTTTTTTCATTTCAATTGCAATAGGGTTGTCTTGAATGAAAATGCATAATCTAAAAATCTTTAATACCTTAGAAGATTGCACTATTTCTATAAGATTGAAGATTTATCTAGGCCAAACAAGAATTAGTTTATGAGGGATTGGTCCATTTTGATCATTTCATTATTTGTATTGTCAATATTAGAATTAGAAGTACTCTTAGAAATCTCTTTGAAACCCTTATCTTTTGTTATTTCTTTTATTATCTGGGTTAGATTTAAGATTTGAAGTATCAACATATTGTTAGATCTGATAAATTCGTGTTCAACATTTGCTTGTAGTAAGGTCCCTTTGTGATTACCAACATTTTCACCTTATCTGTGAGTTATTTTGTTTGCATTGTCAAGACCTGACATTAGAGACCTTGGGGTTATATCTTTGTTCATAGATATTTACCTTTCAAGAGAGATAGGATATCATATTTTGTCTAAGTTGTTGTTGTACAGAAAACACCATCAATAGGTGTGAAACGACCTTCAACCAAATAAAACAATATCTGATGTTGCCACCTATTCTCATGCCACCTATAGAAGGTAGAAATTTTCTACTATAGATTGCAACAAAAAACATTTCTTTAGGAGCACTGTCAACACAGGAAGATTATGAAGGAAGGGAACAAGCCATTTACTACATCAATAGGACATTTAATGGCTATGAAATAACATACACCCTCATCAAGAAATATTTTTTGGCAGTGGTATTTGCTACCCATCAGTTGCAGCATTACATGTTGAGTCACACAGTTAGGCTCATAGAAAATACCGACCCATTAAAATTTCCACTTAGCAAGGTTATGTTAAAAAATAGACTCGCCAAGTGGGTCATGTTTTAAGTGAATTTGATATCCAGTATGTGGAAAGGAGAGCCATCAAAGGTCAAGTGATTTCCAAAAAATTAGCCATAGCTCTGTTAATTGATGATCATTGTATGACAATGGAGTTTCCTGATGCAGACATTCTAACTGTAACAACACATCAATGGAGGCTTTATTTTGATGGTTCATACACATAAAGAGGATTTGGTGCAGGAATATTGTTTGTTACACCTCAAGTATACACCATCCCAAGGTCTTATAGACTCATGTTTCCATGTACCAATAATGTAGCCGAGTATGAGGCACTAGTCATTGGCGTCAAGGTGGCAAATGAATGGAAGGTAAAAGGGCTACAAGTATATGTATATTCACAGTTAGTCATTTATCAAGTCAATGATGAATATCAAACAAAAGATGAGAATTCAATGCCATATAAGTAACTGATTGATGATCTCAAAAATTACTTTATGGATATCAAATTTGAGAAAATTCCAAGGGAAAAAAACAAAGCAGCAGATGTTATGGCGATAATTGATTCTCTTTTGTAGTTTCCAAGAAAATGTGGTCATTATGAGTTTATGGTCGAACAAGTGTCAAATCCTACTTATGATAATCTTGAATCTCAAACCATATGTCATTTAGATGTCATTGAAACCTCACTCTATGGAAAGACCTATGCTTACCTAAAAGACAACATCCTTCCTCCTAATCTTTCAAGAAACCAAAAATGCAACTTCATCTGCCAATCCCCTTGCCATACCTTAATCATCAACATGATTTACCGTCGAGGTCTAGATGGTACTCTTCTCTGGTTTTTAGAACATAACGAATCTAAGATAACCTTACATGAGGTCCATGAAGGTATTTCTGGAAATCATTCAAGTGGGATAATTCTAGCAAAGAAAAAACTCCATTTGGGGTATTACTGGCTGAACATGGAGAAGGAGTCTTATCAGTTTGTTAAGAAGTGTCAGAAGTGTCAGATCCATAGTAATCTAATCCACACACCAGCTCAAGAATTCCACCCATTCACATCAACATGGCCCTTTTGTGAGTGGGGACTGTATCTGGTAAGAAAAATAAAACACAAGTTCATAATCAAAATGATAGAATACTTTACAAAATGGATAGAAATGATTCCTCTAACAACAATCACTAAAAAATAGATCTCATCTTTCATACTAAACTACATAATCTATTGGTATGGAATTCCTCAATCCATTATCACTGATAATGGATGACCATTTAAAAACTAGGACGTCTAGGAATTGTGTGAAAAGTTCCATATCCATAATCGTTTCTCAACACCATACTATCCTCAGGGAAATGGCCACGTAGAGGCCTCTAAGAAGACAATTCTAAAAATTGTCAACAAAATGGTTAACGATGTTGGACGTGATTGGCATGTTTAGCTAAATCCTACATTACGGGCCTATAGAACCAAAATTAGGACATTGAAAAGGGCTAGACCATATGCCTTGGTATATGGATCAAAGGCCATACTACCCATTGATATTGATATTCCATCACTCTGTGTGTCCCTAAAAGGAATCATTTCATATGAGGATTATAGAGTGTCTAGGCTCCAAGAACTGAAACTATTGGATGAACGTCATTAACAAGATGTCAATCACCTCACAACATATCAATAGAGAATGTCTCGGATCTAAAATCACAGGGTAAAACCTAGAGTCTTTCAGGTTGGAGACTTGGTCCTAAAGGAAAACCCTAGAAATCAGCTAGACAAAGAAAAGAAAGGGAAGTTTGAACCTAACTGGTTAGGTCCCTTTTATCATCATATCGTTCTATGGATTAGGAGCGTATCAACTGTCAAAACCTGAAGGGGATTTATTTGATGAACCTATCAGCAACATCCTTCTCATAAAATTATACATCTAGATTACTTAGTGCACGGTTCAAAATCCTAAAAATGGTTTCCTTGATGAAAACCTGGCAAACAGGCGTCTTGGTAACAAAAAAATACAAAAAAAGAAAAGAAAAAAAGAAATACAAAAAAAAATATATATATATATATATATGGAAAAGTGCAATAAAAACATATAGTGAAAACTTGGAAATGAGCACTATTTATGTTTCAACAAATTGTTCCATCTATTGGATGCATGTCATGATCATTACTATCACCATCAATTTACATTTGTCACGTATCATTGCAAGTGGTCATGTCTCACCCTAACTTGGGGGAAACATCTAGACCTCACTAGGGGCAATAAAGCATCAAGTTTAGACAAATGGAACATCAATCACCATTGGAAACACATTAGACATCTGTATAACAATAGAAAATCCAAAAACAAGTCAAAAATAAGTTGATCTCAAAAAGTCAGAAACATGATTTTGTGTCAGTCAAACTATGTGGTTTCTACATGTATAATGTAGGCAAGGCTAATATTTGATCAGCCCTCAAGGCCCCTAGGATAGGTCATTAGGTTAGGTTTGATTCGAAATATCGGAAAATCACAAAAACATCATAAAATCAGGATGGATGATCTAATCTGACTAATGGTTGAAGCACTTTAAGTAAAGGTTGGATATGTTGTACTTTTATTATTTGTTATCATTTCTTTGGAGTAACTCAATGATGTATTGAACTAAATAAGCAAGGAAGAAGAATGGTATTTTATTTTGTTTTCTATTTGTGAATTAATTATTTAATGTGTGAATTGTCATGGGATGTGCTCTACAAATGTATCACTAATGACATTCAGAATTCACACACTCAAATGATTAATCCTTGTTTGTTTACACAAGAAATGCTCAGGTCATCTTGGTTTAATTATACCTAGATGCTTGTGTTCTCTTAAAATATCAAAATCATGAAAGTAATACTCAGGTCATCATTGGTCTAAAAATATACCTTTGATGCTTGTATTCACTTTCAACATTTTTAAAGCTCTATGATGATATAAAGCATAAAAGTACTATTAAAATTCCAATATTTTGCATGTAGTTGCATGATAAAATTATATTGCATTCATCATAGTTTCTACATCTGTAGAGTGTTTTTTATGGAAGCTTGTGAAGGATTCAAATTGATGATTGTATTTTCTATCAATAAGATTGAGTATACTTCACATTAACAAAAAAATCATCATAACCATGTAGTTACGTCATCATTTTTCATACATTAGAAAGAATCTTCTATTTATCATATCATCATTCATACATTTCAATCAAATAATTTTGCATTCATCTATATCATATTTTCCATATCAAATTAAAATTTCTAAAAGAAAATTTCAAAAATAAATCATATTATTGAATTGCATCATTCATTCACATTTTATTATCATACATTTATTAATTTTCATTCATCCATCAATTATTTCTCACATATCATATTCATCACATCATCCATTCATGTTTTATTATCATACATTTATTGAATTTCAATCATCCATAAATTATCATATTCATTACACCATATCATTCATCATTTCATTTATCATTCAAACATCATATCATTGCATACATCATTGTCATTTATTTATCCATGTCATATATTTTACATATATATATCAACATAAAAACACACATCCCATTTACATCGCACATCACAAATTATTTAAAATAAAAACATCTATACATCATGCACCCATACATCATACATCATACATCATACATCATTCATTAAATAGAACATCATGAATCATAGCATATCATATGATCATATTATACATCCATAACATGTAAATAATCATGATATTAAAATCATCACATAAGAATATAGAACATAGAAAATAAATGCATCCATCATAGAATTATAATAGAACATATCATAAAATCAATAAAAGTTTATTGCATATCAAATAGATATATGAATCATCAATGTCAAGTATACAATGAAGTCTAAAATAAAAGAGATATATCATCAAAAAAATGGCTGAATCGAAGTATACATCAAAAATAACACAAGATCACATAAGATAGCTAATATCTACTATTTCCAGAAGGTGCAGGCATCACAGGACTAGTGCCTCCTCCACCAAGTGAACCAATACCTCTTGGATATCTACGTAGTGGTTGAGTCACACCCTCACTAACATTCTAGGAATGTGTCTTGCCTGATCATGAGGGGGCATGGCTAACTCTCCATTCGGTAGGGGTTGCATCATGGTAATGACCTCTATAAAACTCTGCCTCTTGGCCCACACACAAAACCTCTCTCATATAATATGATACAGTAGTACCATCGGCAATCCACTGTAATCTCTCTATAGTAGCCTATTCCTTCTCTATAATCTACCGAGCACTATCCCTCTCTACTATTAGTGTGCCAATTTGAATCTAGGCAGTAGCCAACCATCCTTGTATCTATGCTATGGCCTATGCATGAGTCTGTGCTTGGGTCTATAACTGTGTCTGAGTTTGAGCAAGTAAACCCTATGCTTGAACAAGTTGCCCCTATAGAGTCTATATCTGTACCTATAGGCTAGAAATATATGTGTGATAATCTGATGAAGATGTATCCAATGCTTGCCTCTTATGAGGAACACTAGTGGATGGACCTATGCTGCTTCCCACAACCCCTTTTCCATTGTCCCTTCCATCATATTTTTCATCACTGCTACTCTCATCACTATCCTCATCGCTACCCTCCTCATCACCCACATCCTCCTCTCAACCAACATCCTCCGCCTCAACATCTACAACCTGCTCCTTCTCCACATCCTCCTCTCATCTGCGTCATCGACCAGGAACAACAACAACCTCCTCTTCTATGGGTAGTGGTGTTGGCTCATCAGGAATAGTGATCTGAGGGCATGGGTGTAATGCAAGATATTGCATGTAATCCAGAGTTGTTGATGCCTCTGCAATATCATGATGCAGGTCCCAGGCTGAAAGCTGTAAGGCACAATATCCCTTTATAATTGTATCATATGATAGATAGGGTCCCTAATCTGTTGTATCAGTCTATTGTCATTAATAATGTGCAATGCCCTAGGGCATGCACTAGACAATCCCATACTATCTTTAAATCCTCTACGGTAAAAATATGAAGCAGGTCCTACCAATCAAGTACTTAGAGTCACACAAGTAACCCATCTCTACATCATCCTCTTCCTAGTGCTCACAGTTCAGATAGGGATTCCATGTCATAGCCTCTAAATCATCCAGTACACACCTCTAATGCTCCAACTTACCCATCCTAGACTTGGTAAGTTGACCTTTGTATCTAAAAACATATGGCCTAGTAGCAAGTCTATCTCATACTAGTAGTGGTCACATGACAACAATTTTCTCCCATGCCCAAACCTGAAGGAAAGTGGCTCCTCATGATAAGCTACACCCTCTCAAATATACAACTGAATATAAATCATGATATAAATGTGCTAGCATGCACATCCCCCAAGCATATTTGGTCCCATGTGCGATCATGCTCTCAAGTACACGACCCCACCCAATAGATAGTCCCTTTGACCTGTGATCAGGACAAATGAACCCTCTAATAAAACCTGCTAGAACTGAAGGTAGGGTGGCATATGTGTCCACCATCTCTCACCATGGAATCCACATCCCAACAATATGATCATCCTGGAAAACTCTACGAAGAGAATCTATCTCACCCATCTCCTATGAATCATACATTAAAATCTCCCCAATAAATGGTATTCATAAAATCCACCATACATCCTCTATAGTGACTCTCATCTCACTAGTGGGTAGGTGGAAGGTGTTATGGTCACTATGCCACTGCTCGGCTAAAGTTGTGAGGAGACACCAATTAATCCTAATCTGGGGCATGTCAAGAAGTGAAGCAAGTCCACACTAAACAATGATTTGTGTCTCATCTAGTGTAAGCTATGGAATCAAGTCAAAATTATATGGAAAATTCTCTTGTATTTGGAGGTTACCAAAAGGCTCCTATCATCATGAAATGAACAAAATCAGTACACTATGTCAAATATCACCTATTAGTTATCCTATCAAATCTAATCAGCTCTTGGTGTGAATTTTGAAAAAAAATCATGAGCAACATAATCAATCCTCACCTATCATGAGGTCATACTTATCAATCTTTAATTGTACTTCGCCTAACATGAGGTCAATTTATCAAAATCAACCTCGCCTATCATGAGGTTCATCACATTTGAAATTATCCCTTTCCTATCATGAAGATAATTCTTGTCTATCAATCATCAAAATAATTCATCATAAGGTTCAAACATCATCAAGGTCATTCAATCATCAAATCATATCAAACCAAATGGCTAACATGATCAAAATCAATCAAATCAAGGAAAAATTTGACAAATTTTCTCAAATTTGACTTGGATGCGATAAAACACAAATTCAAGGTGCTAAAAGATTAGAAGCACTATAACAGACTATCAAAGAACCATAGATCATTCAAAGCACAATATCAGGAGGTCAAAGCACCAAAATAGTAGCTCGAAGTGCTAAAACCCTCAAAGCGCTAAATTAACCTATTGAAGCGCTAATCTATCCTATCATAGTGCTATTTTTTTAGAGGTGCTAAACTAGCCTATCAAAGCGCTAAGATATATGATCAAAGTGATAATTCACTGAAGTGCTAAAATAGTCCCTAAAATCATTACACATAAGTGTCAAAGTGCTACAACGCATTCTTGAAGTGCTAAAACTGCAAAAAAAATCAAAATACATAAAATAACGTGAGAAATGAAAAAATAAGAATTACGAGGGGGTTTATGGGTATGTACCAGAGGTCCATAAGCGGTCGAGTATTGGTGATGTCGTACATGTTCAAACCAGTGGCTGTGGTAAGGAATCAACATCTATTCCAAGTGGCTCAAATAATACTCTCTAACAAATTTTTCAAAAGTCAAATGCACAAATGAGCTTGAAAAGGACCCTTTTGACCTTTTATAGGTTATTAAAGGTGGATTTTGGTCTGATTTTAAAGATTTTAATAAATTTTTATTGGGAGATTAATTGAAATTCATCGAGGGGCAAACTCTCCAATCAATTATCAGGAGATAAATTATTTGACTGCCAAATATTCATCAAATATTTATCAAAACATCATAAAATCATAAAAAAATCATAAAAAATTTGAAAAAAAATAAAAATCATTAATTTATCTCCCGAGGGGGAATATATCCATTATCAAGCAAAATCAAATGTCTAGGGCAAGTTAGGGGCATACTGAAAAAATTTCATCGATACAAGCAATAGTAGCAAAAATTTCTTTGAAGCATTGCATAAACACATCACTTCAAAGAGGGGAAAAATGTATACACCTAAAAATGGTCTGGAGAATCTAATTAATTAAATACAAATTATTTGATTAGTTATCTTAAATTCCTCTGCTATTGAATAAATAAAAATATTTATTTATATAGTTCACGTTTAAATTCTTATTTAAATTCTTCTAATTTTGTTATTATTTCATCCTAATTAAATAAACAAAATTAAATACTTTGTTTTATTTAATTATTAAATTTCCCTATTTATTCTATCTTAATCACATCATTCAATCTTAATTAATTAAACAAAGGTTAATACTTTATTGTTTAATTATCGTATTTCTTCTATTCAATTTAATAAACAACTTCTATAGTTTGTTTTATTGAATTAATTATCCTCTTTTTGCTACTTTGAATAAATCCAAAATTTTAAATAAAGGCATAAAGGCATAAAGGAAATTTCCTCTATTCAGTCACCAATAAAATTAGATATTTAATATCTAATTAATTCAACTAGCATTCATGAGAAAGCCTTGGAGACAAATTGGAAATCAATCTCTCAATCTTCTTCTCTTGATCCTTCCTATCCTCTTGCCTATTTTTTTCATGGGGAGGAGCCATTCCCATAATTAGTTCAATCCTCTCCATCTCTCACCATTTGAACCTCCAAATTGAATCCAAACCTCTACTTTGCTACCCCTGTGCAAATGTGTTGCCGAGAAATCTATAAATACAACCTCACAATATAGGAAATGGATCCCATCTTTGTGCAATATTACTCTACAGGAAATAAATCAAGCAATCAAGAAATCAAGAAATAGTATCTTAGCATTATAGCATCACTAGATTCATATCATGGCTGCATAAGTAGTTTTACTGTAGCTTCTACATCATAGTTTCATGTGAATTTTAGATTATAGTAGTTTCCTTTATAATTTAGATATTATCATATAGGATTTCATCTTTGCATTTAGCATTACTCCATTCTTTAGATTGGCATTTTAATAGTCACGGAGCTTATCCAATCTAAGATCCTTCTATGATTTAATAAATATTTAAAGATAGGAAACAATATGATGCTTTCAATAGATTCTTGTTTTAAACTAGTTTAATTGTAGAATCTTTGATATAATGTCTTATTAAGAAGTGTTACTTACTCATACTTATTCACACTTACACTTTGTATTCATTTGCAATGACAAGATCGTTCCTAAGAGTAGTAATCTTCTTACCAAGTTCTTCTTCATTGTTTTTGGTTCTTTATAATTAACTTTCCAACTGAGTGAATTACCCATTTATTCTATTGCATTCACCAGATTTCTCTTTTAGGGTCTAAGCAATATTTTCTTCATTTTTCTTCCTTTCTTCTATCTCTTTAGTCATCTTCATCATCATAGATTCCATCTCATGTTTTACATTTGTATTCTCTCTAGAAATATTTTCACATTGTTTGGTTATCTCCTTCAAGGTTTGATTCAGGGGAGCATAATCCATGTTTTCACTTTATTTTTGTTTAATATGGTCACATAGATCTTTCCTCTTCACCTTGGATTTAACTATCTGATACTTGAATGATTGGATGAATTTCTCAACATCTCTAATATTTTCTTTCAATTCTTCAACTTCTACTTTAGACTGATCAAGGTCATCAAATGCCACCAGAATTTGTTGTTGAAGACTACCAAAGTCCATCATATTCCAAGATCCACCTCAAGCTGTAAAAATTATTTAGAGGAACTAGATCCGATACCAATTGTTGGAATCAAGGGAACACTGAGAGGGGGGTGAATCAGTGTTCAACAAATCGTAAACTCCATTAATCTAAAAATTGAAAGAATTTCATCATCGCATTAAATAAAATATGTATGCATTCAAATTAAGTATTCATAACGTGATAACACACAGATTTTTGCATGGAAACCTTGTTAGGGGAAAAACCGCAAGGGAGGTTAATCCACAATTTGAGTACTCAAATGTAATTTCTTACAAAAGGAATGCACATGCATTCGGGCACACTACCTAGAGCTCACTGCTCTAGGAGAAAGGCTTATGACCTTACAAAATTCAGATTAAAACCATTTGAAGGGTGAACTGAGATAGTAGCATCAACTTATGCCAAATGACGTTTCTAGTGAAGCTCATAGATTTGATTCTAGATCTTCTTTTTGACTCTACACTTCACTATGCTTTGTTATTCTCTTCTCATCACTTATAATCAAACTTGCACTACTGATCTATTGAATCTTGCAATTCACACTTATACACATACTTACATTCATACCACATTGCATACTAAATGATAAAACCAAGTCTTATATATATATCTGTAATCAAGGATTTATTGATCCACCAGTCAACTTTATAAAATATTAAGTTACTTTTATCTTGTCAGCCAGATCCACCACTAAATATTTATACACATCCTCCAAATTCGGTAAGGACAAAGAGAGGACCCAAATAACACTTAATCAAACATAAAGACTTATAATTAATTATATCTTATACATCCACAATTGCTATCCGTGTTGGGTCGGCCTTATCGCATAGATAGTCAACAAACTAGTGCACCAGATCTTCTCGGTCACATACCAGTCAGTGCACATCAAAACCAAGATACTGAAAGCATCAACTAACCTTCCTTAGAGATCCACAACCCAAAATATATGCCCAGTAAGGTTTTTAGATCAAATTTTATGCCTGTTAATCAAATGCCCTATTTTTTACTCTGTTCTACTGGTAGGAACCAAAATTATACTACACATTTAGATGCAAGACTTAAGTTGCATGACTTGGATTTCCATAAATGACAACATATACAAGCCATATTCCAACAATCTTTCCAACCATATGCCAACAATAATGTACCATGTAAACACCAGGTCATCCAAACCTAACGAAAACACCAATGATATTTGAAGTACATGCATCTTTAGCAAGATAAACACACCTGGATTGCTCAAAATTCTTCACTATTCATTTTACCATCTCTAATAACAAATCAAATACATCTGCAACAACTTTAACAAACTATATTTGTAGAGAACACTTCACCAGCTCAATTGGGACAACCAACAAAAACATAGAGTCTCCAGAGCAGGTCTTCCAGAGTGCCAAACCACAAGAAATTTTGTCAGAACACATAAACCATTAGAAAGAGTAATCTCCCAGATCCACAAGATCTGAGGCCAAATATAAAAATACTAGAGAGCCAAAAAATTATACCGATCAATAACCAAATAACTCTAACAAACCAGTTCACACACTGGTGAGCATAAATTTTTCTCTCTATCAAACCAGATGTTGAAACATAGAATATATAATCCATTTTAGCTTATGAACGCACCTATAAATCTACATAGGAATTGGGTCAACACATGAGAAACACAGACCACAATACTAGAGCATGCCCAGTACACACTTTGTTGCAGGAGCATCTAGTGGTGTAAGGGCAATCCTACATCACCCAAAAATATATTTACTTTCATTTAGCTTTTTGTAGATGTTTTTGCATTTTTGGATCTACCCTTTTCGTCGAAGAAGAAGTCCCAACTTTTAGAACTGTTTTTCTACTTTTTCTGCTCAACTGTTATTTTTAGCAGGTATGAATTTGAAGGCATGAGGAGACAGAAATTTAAGGGAAGCTTCAAGACAGAATAATAAACACTTTGGTGAAAGAATCATGTTAAGATCATTCCCGGTTCAAAAGTTAATAAAGTTTCAGTTTCTTCTTTTTGCTCTACAAAATCTTTGAAGCTAATTTTGAGGGACTTAAAGGCTCCGGACGGACCCAAAAATTGGCAGAAAACTAAAGTGGTTAGCCTTTAGGCCCCACTTTTTGGAACTTCATTTTTGCAAGAGTTTTTCGAAAAGGTATTATGATTGAAGATCTCATAGTCAGATCTTAAGTTAGGGCTTTAGAAAGTTGGTGCATAATTAGAATGTTGTTTTTGGCTCCAAACAGAGAATTGGGCTATTTATGGGGTAGTTTCTTATTTTTGTGGGTAGTTTTTAGAGAAAGAAGATTGCATGTTGCAAAAAGGGAAATTTATGTAATTTTCTGTAATTTGCATGTATTGCAAAAGTCAAGGATTTGAGATCCTCTGCATATAAGAATTTCATATTTGAAAATAATAAGACTCTCTAGTTTTATGTGTGGATTTTTGTGACTTGGGTTGGCACCCTCATCACACTTCCACCCAACTTACATCATTTCTCAAATTTTCTCAAAATCACTTGGTAAAAACAAACTTACTCAACCTATACAGTGTTGACATCAATTACAACATTAATGACAACACCACCAATCACATCCATACTTGCCAAAATCTCCCCCTTTGTCATTGATGGCAATACATGATGTGAAAAACCATTAAATACAACATACATGATTCTTAGAAGCGACAACCTGCCAAGCATAAAATTTTCACATGATTCTCTCTCCCACATCCTACATGATTTTTAGAAGTGGAAACTTTCCAAGCATAATATTTTCACATGATTCTCTCCCCCTTTGACATCAATGGAAAAGTAAATTAATTCCAAAAAAATCTTTGTTCACTCTCCCTAAGGAGTACATCTACACCACATACTGCGACAATGCACTTCTCTACTCCCCCTGAGGAGTAGATCTCAATCATCAGTCCATAACAAAGAAGGTATGTGAATCCACTAGAATGATGCACCTCCATGTGCACTTAGTTCAAATAAGGAGGGGAAAAAACTCATAACTTCCCTCTGAGATACTCAAAATTATCCTTTGGAAGGGCTTTAGTGAATATGTCTACAACTTGTTCTTTTGCAGGCACATATTCAAGTCTAATTTCATTCGTCAATATCTTCTCCCTCAAGAAGTGATACTTGATAGATATATGCTTTTTTCTAGAATGCATCACTATATTCTTTGAAATGTTTATAGCATTTTTATTGTCACACTAGATAGAAGTAGGTTCATCACTCACCACACCTATGTCCATCAAAGTTTGCTTCAACCAAAGTACCTGTGTACAACAAGATGTTGCAATATATTCTCCTTCTATAGTGGATAATGAAATTGAATCTTGTTCCTTGCTCAACCATGAACTAATCTTCCTCCAAGAAATAATTCTCCTCCACTCAAGTACTCTTTTGGCCATCTACACATCTAGCCCAATCAACATCAGTGTAGGCATTCAAAGTGAAATCTTTGTCCTTTAGATACCATAGTCCATAGTCTAGATTTCCTTTAAGATATTTGAATATCCTCTTGATATCTTTAACATGTGATTCCTTTGGTTGTTCTTGAAATATTGTAAATAAACATACTACATGCATAATTTTGGGTCTAGTAGTAGTAAGATACAAAATTCCACCAATCATGCATCTGTACATGCTCTGATCAACTTTAGCAGATTCATCATCCTTACTTAACTTGCATCGAGTTACCATAGGGTACACACCAGTTTATAGTCATCTATCCCAAAATTCTTTAACAATTTTTTAGCACACTTAGATTGTGAAATGAATATCCCTTTGTCAGTTTGATTAACTTGAATTCCAAGGAAGAAATTCATCTCACCAATCATAGACATTTCAAACTCTTTTTGCATCTCTTCAACAAACATCTTACACATACCTTCATTTCCACCAAAGATAATGTCATCAACATATACCACAACTATTAGTATCTTGTCTTTTGCAACCTTGAAGTAAATATTTTTGTTTGTAGACCCTTTGTTGAATCCTTTCTTAGTCAAGTATCTATCCAATCTAGCATACTAGGCTCTGGGAGCTTGCTTCAGAACATATAATGTTTTCTTCAACTTACAAACCATGTCTAGTTTGTTTGATAGTGAAAAACCTTCTGGTTACTCCATATACACTTCTTCTTCTAATTCTCCATTTAGAAATGCAGATTTAACATCCATCTAATATACTTTGAAGTCTTTATGAGCTGAAAATGCTAAGAACATCTGAATAGCTTTCATTCTTGCTACAGGTGCAAAATTTTCTTCAAAATCTATTCCTTCAACCTTTGAATATCCTTTACATACAATTCTTGGTTTATTCCTTACTACTTCACCATATTCATTCGATTTTATTTTGAATACCCATTTAGAACTAATTACATTATTTTTTGTAGGTCTAGGGACTAGCTCCCATGTCTCATTTTTCTCTATCCGTTGTAATTCTTTTTTCATTGCTCTAAACCAACTTTCATCATCACATGCTTCATTCAAAGTCTTAGGTTATATCTTAGAAAGTAAACACAAGTTTACCTCAACCACTTTGCTTCTTGTATTCACTCCTTCACTTTTGTCTCCAATTATCTGTTCCTCCAAATGATTTTTTTGAACATATTTAAGATTCTTGGGTGCAGGTTCTAGATTTTCTTCTTCTTCACTTTGTTGTTTCTCTTCCTTTTCTTCTTCTTGTATTTTCACAAAGACAAGCTCATCAGGTTCAACTTCAATTATATCCAGTGGTCTATACATAGATTCATCAACATTCACATTAGTACTTTCAATGATTTTCCTCAGCCTCTTATTAAAACATATGTAAGCCTTGTTATTTGAATATCCAAGGAAAATTCCTTCATCACATCTAGCACCAAACTTTCCAATATTTTCTTCATCTCTTCTAATGTAACATCTACTTCCAAATACCTTAAAGTATTTCACAGTAGGAGTCTTACCAATCCATAAATCATAAGGAATCTTATTGTTGTTACCTCTGACTTGAACTTTGTTGAGAATGTAAACAACAGTGTGAATAGCTTCTCTCCAATACATATCAGGAATATTTTATTCTTCCATCATATTTTTGGTAGCCTCTTGCATAGTCTGGTAATTCCTTTCTACAACTTCATTCTGCTATGGAGTTCTAGGAGCAGAATAATGTCTTTTTATACCATGCTCTTCACAAAATGCATTGAACTCACCGGATGTAAACTCTCCACCTCTATCAGATCTCAAACATTTTATTCTTAGGTTTACCTCATTTTCTAATCTTGACTTAAACACCCTGAATCTGTCAAGAGCTTGAAACTTTTCTCTAAAAAATGTAACCCATGTCATCCTAGAGTAATCATCAATTAAAAGCATAAAGTACCTGTCACCATTTAGGCTTCCTATTCTTGTAGGACCACATAGGTTTGTATGGATTATGTAGACACCTAAATTTGACCACTTTCATATGGTCATAATCCCATCATTTATTCATCCAATCCATCTATATTAATTAAATGACACATTTTATTATTATTGTCCATTTTTCCCAGCGTTCCTAAGGTATTTAATTTAATCAATTAAATACTTTATACATATCCCACTTCATCTCTAAATTAAATGAATGCAATAAATTTAATTAATTTAGTCAATTATCCTTTTCAATTTTTAATTCATTCTTTCTCTCTCCTTGTCACATTCTCCATAAAATTTTCATTAATCTGGATTAATTTAAATAATCCTCCATTAAGGTGTGCATATCCCTAATTGGGATTAATGTCACATCCTCCATAACTTGCCACTTGCCTCTAATCATCATTAATTAATCTAATCACCTAATTGCACAATCCTAATCCTAATCATTTACCCCATTTGACATGTCCTTAAGTCAACCTTCTTGGTACTTACCTGTTTTGGGTTGACCTCTTCCCCATGTGAATTAAAAATTCACACTTATTCCCTCCATGCATTTGTCTTCCCCATGACATCTCATATGTCACATCGTACCCAAAGGACAAAGACCTCTTTTAGTAGAATCTTGTTTTATCCTTTGGTCTCTTCCAAAAATTTAATTAAAAATACGTTTTTATTTCTTCAAGGCCTTCCCCATTCCCCATGTTGACAAGGAATGACTTTCTAAAAGTCATCACTTGTCACTTTTAGCCCCATATGGGGCCAAGGAATATTTTTTTAAAGAAATTATCTCCCATCCCAAGGTACTTGCAAGTACCTTGGGACCACATTGCCTCTTCCATGTCATTTGTACCCTTGCCATCTCACTTGTCCTTTAGACACCTTACCCGTCACAAGTCCAAATGTGAGGGCTTGTGAATCCTCAACTCACCACAACCCTCCATATTGGTCATGGTGGCTCAATCTTGACCGTTGAATCCTCTAGAGATTTCAACTTCTCCTATAAATAACTCCATCTTCTCATTAATTGATCTAGTCATTGCATCCTTAGCCAGTTTATGATATGAAGCCATTCAAATCATTTCAAGCCATTTATTGCAACCTCTTAGCATTTGAACTTGCATCCTAGAGTCCATTATTGCATCCATCTACCTCCATTAATCCCTCAACCACCATTATTTCAAGAATATCATCCAAGGAGCACACATCAAAGTGATATCAAGGGCCAACCAAAGGATCAATTCGAGACAAGGTATAATCATTTTGTTTATCTTCATCTTGCTTTGTTTTGAATCCAACTAGGCTAATCAGTTGAGGTGTTAGGTGTTTTGTGCTTCTTTTGCATTCTAGTTTATTTTGTAGTTTAGGTTAGCACACTTTTTCCCCTTCACATTTCTAGCATGCCTGGTGGGACCCACATCACAGGTCTTTTTGCACTAATAGTTGTTTTTTAAGATTTTGTAGATTTTGACATAGAGGAGCAGCCTTGCCCACTATTTGGGCGGCCTTGACCTAAAGGGGTAGCCCTAACCTGAAGGAGCGACCCTAAGCTAGCAGCAGACTTTTCTATTGTTGTTTCAGGGCATTTTGTGACACTGTTTTATGTAGATTTCCTGTTTGGGTGGCCCTGATCTAAAGGGGCGAACTCGACCTAGCAGCAAATTTTTCTGTTGTTGTTTTCATTATTTTTTCTAACTGTTTTGCTTGCAGTTTTCTCTATTTGGGCTGCCCTAACCTATAAGGGGGTCCCCGACCTAGTAACAGATTTTTCTGGTGCTATTTTCATCATTATTCTAACTATTTTTCCTACAACTTTCTTTATTTGGGTGGCCCTAACTTGCAGGGGTGGCCTCGACCTAGCAACATATTTTTTGCTACTGTTTTCATCATTATTCTAATTGTTTTGCTTGTAGTTTTCTTTGTTTGAGTAGCAGTGACCTATAGGGGCAGGCCCAACCTAGCAATAGATTTTTGTGCAGCTATTTTCATCATTTTTCTGATTGTTTGTCCTTGCAGGTTCTTTTTTTGGGCAACCCTGACCTATAGGGGTGACCCTGACCTAGTAACAGATTTTTCTACTACTATTTTCCATATTTTTTGACTATTTCCCTTGCAGGTTTCATGTTTGGGTGACCCTAACCTAGCAACAATTTTTTTTGTTGCTATTTTCATCATTTTCCTAACTATTTTCCTTCCAGGTTTCATGTTTGGGTGGCTCTGACCTAGAGGGGTGCCCCTGATCTAGTAGTAGTATTTTTTGCTGATGTTTCTCATCATTTTCTAACTTTGTTTACTATTGGTTTCATGTTTCAGTGGCCCTGACCTAGAGGGGTGGCCCTGACCTAGCAGTAGACTTTTTTGTTGTTGTTGTTTCTTCTCATTTTCTGACTTTGTTTTCTATAGGTTTCATGTTAGGGCAACCTTGATCTGGAGGGGCGAACCTAACCTAGCAACAAATTTTTTTGTTGTTGTTTTCATCATTTTCCTGATTGTTTTCCTTGCAGATTTCATGTTTAGGCAACCTTGACCTAGAGGAGTGGCCCTGACCTAGCAACAAAATTTTTTGCTGATGTTTTCTATTTTTTTCTAACAACTATTTCTTGCAGATTTGCTTTTCGAAGATAAGAAACAAAACTACTAACAATTTTTTTTCTTAAAATAGGAATGTAGGACAAATTAAGGGGTCAATGAATTTTATTTTTGTGCTTGGAGTAGACTATTGATGTATCCAATCCCCTTGCTCCATTTGGCAATCCAGGGTGAAAGAAATCGTAGTCCACTTAGTTATTTTTTATGCCCTTTTTTCATTTTATTAGCAAGACTTGCTTGGGGATTTCATCACCCAAAGGGACAATTCCAACCACGTGTTATCGACGGGGTATATAAAGGGGGGAGGTGAAAGTTGTACCTCAATCTAGTCACGTCATGTTTGGAGAAGCATCGAAACTAGGGTGATACCTAGATAGACATGAAGGGTTGGTTCGAGCTCCCAGTATCTCGATAGCTACTCTTGAGTCATGCTTGTAGATGGGTTGGTGTTCACTATTGTTCCCAAAGTACCATGCGTATCTTGGGGACACCACTAGAAAACTTGTTAAGCCTAGATAGAGGACCGCATTGGCCATTCCTTAACACTAAAATTAAGCTTGTGTTGCCTGAAGTGTCTTCTTGTGATAAATCAGTACTTGTCAATTAGTCTTTGGCCTTTTTACTTGTTCTTTCCATCCTTTGCCATCACTATTTTTTATTTAGGTTCAAACCATTATTTTTTGACCAGCTATTCACCTGTTCTAGGAAGTCATTTTCCCCTTGCGAGTGGTTGTTTCCCTATTCTGAGCATCCATCAACATTTTCTGAAAGTCATCATTTCATCGACAAAAATACATAAATGCTTTTTAGAACATCATCAGAGTCCATATCTATCATGAAATCATCCATCCTAATCATCTAAACTTCTTTTTCAGGGTTTTGATTTTTATGCAAAAGCTTTTGAAGGCCATAACTTTTGACTCGAATATGGGTTTTGGCTCAAATTTTATGGGTGGTTGCATTATGAGGGGCCATGTGGATACCTAACATCCTTGGGTCGGTTGGACCCCTTTTCTGAACAATTTTGAAACCTCAAAGTTTCATCTTGACCCTCAAAATTGCAATTTAGTGTTTTTTTCTTAGTTTAAGAAAAATCATTTTCATTAATAACTCAGAATGCATGTCTAAGATTTGGGATGTTCATTGGAAATTCATCCTATCTTAGTTTTGGGTATTTTTTGGGGAAAAAATTGGACTCTCAAAGGTATGCCTATGAAGTTTCCTGAAGTTGTAAAATTTGACCATTTTTGAAAACTACCAAATCTAGCAAAAATCTAATTGTCAACACCTTACGTCCTCTAGTTAAACCCCTTGGACTTGGTTTCAAATGAATCCTATCATATCCTTCTATCCAATCCTAATCTGAGCCTTAATTCCATCATCCTAATTGGAGATTTAATCTAATCCTAATTTGAGCTTTCATCCAACCCAAATATGAGCTTTAACACGTTCCTGCTTCTAGAAGTTGTTCACTTGTTTTGGGAACTCATTTTCCCATTTTGAGTGTTGTTCCATAGCCTCCTACAAATGTTCACTTGTTCTGAGTAGTATTTTACCCATTTTGCAAATCCAACTACCCGTTTTGGAGGTTGGTTTTATTCGGAACCCTGTTGGGGTCCGTTTTTGTGTCCATTCGGCTATTGTTTGCTAAGTCTTTTCTATTTGGGTGGCCCTGACCTCAAGGGGAAACCTTGAGCTAAAGGGGCAGCCCTGACCTTTAAAATAGTCATTTTTAACCTTTGTTCGCTAGTTGTTACCCTGCCTCAAGAACTTGTTTCCCTATTATGAGTGTTGTTCCCTTCTTTGGGGTACCTAGCTATCCATCTCAATCATTCATCCATCCATTCCACATATCCATTTTCCCATTTTGAGCATCGTTACATAGCCATTTGGTTCGTTCCAGTCAAATTGTGGCCAAGTATTTTCTATTTGGATGGCCTTGACCTTTGTTTAGGTGGCCCTAAACTTAACGGGTGACTTTGACCTCTATGTGGGTGGCCTTGACCTCAAGGGGTGGCCCTACCCTCCGAAACAACCTTTTTGGGATCCCATTTGACTGTTTTTGGACCTATTCCTCATCATTTTTTATTTGGGAAGCCTTTCCCTCCAAAGGGATGGCCTTTCCCTTGAAAGTGGTGGCTATGATCTAACTTTGGGTGGCCTTGACCTCAAGGGGCAGCCCTACCCTTCGAAACAACCTTTTCGGGACCCCGTTCGATCGTTTTTGAACCTCTTCCTCATCATTTTTTATTTGGACGGCCTTGCCCTCATAAGGGGTAGTCATGACCTAATTTTGGGCAGCCTTGACCTCAAGGAGTGGCCTTTCCCTCTAAAACAACCTTCTTCTAGACCCCATTCAACTTTTTTTGGACCTGTTCCTCATCATTCTTGATTTGGGTGGCCTTGCCCTTTAAAGAGCTGGCCTTAACCTCTAAAGGGTCATCCTTGACCTCAAGGGGTGGTCCTGCCCTCCAAAACAACATTTTTCAGGACCCTGTTCAGTCGTTTCTAGATTTGTTCTTCATCATTCTTGATTGGGCGATCTTTCCCTCAAAAAGGGTTTCCTTTCACTCCAAAGGGGCATCCTTGACCTAAGTTTGGGTGGCCTTGACCTCAATGGGTGGCCCTGCCCTCCAAAACAACATTTTTTGGAACCTCATTCAATCGTTTTTGGCCCTATCCCTCATCATTCTTGATTTGGGTAGCCTTTCCCTCAAAAGGGGCTATTTTTCCCTCCAAAGGGTCGGCTCTACCCTCCGAAACAACCTTTTTCAAGACCCCGTTCAGTCGTCTTTAGACATGTTCCTCATCATTCTTGATTTGGGTGGCCTTGTGCTCCAAAGGGGTGGTCTTGCCCTCCAAAGAGGTGGCCCTGACCTAAGTTTGGGTGGCATTTACCTCAAGGGGTGGCCCTACCCTCTGAAACAAGCTTTTTCAGGACCCCATTCGATCATTTTTGGACCTATTCGTCATCATTCTTGATTTGGGTGGCCTTGCCCTCCAAAATGGGGGTTTTGACTTATGTTTGGGTGGCCTTGACCTCAAAGGGTGGCCCTACCCTCTTAAACAACCTTTTTCAACTTCTGTTTGTTAGTTGTTCATCCATTTTGGCAACCAATGTTTCCCGTTCTGAGTGATGATTCCTTGTCTCAGGGACCTGTTTACTCATCTCGACCATTTGTCCATCCATTCCAAGTATCCATTTTCTGATTTTGAGCAATCGTTCCCTCTTTTTGACCAGCTATTCACCTGTTTTGGGAAGTTGTTCACCCATTATGACAACTTTTTTTCCCATTTCAAACATCCATTCACCCATTCTAAGTATCTATCTATTCGTTTCAAGTTTCGACCATCCATTCATCCATTCTAAGTATCTGTTTCCTCATTCTAAACATCTTCTCTCGCATTCTGGGTATTTGTTTCATCCTTTTATCTAATCATTCATTCGATCCTATCACATCCCGTCATCTAAATTTGCAGTTTAATATAATATCCCAACTTGAGGTTTAGTCCACCTACACCTTCTTCCAATCCATCCTATTTATCATTCCATCATCTAGTCCCCTCCATCTTCTCAATTTGTATACATTTGTAGCCATCATGAATCCTTATCCCCCTCTCACTTGACTAATAATAGTAGTCAAGGGGAAACCTAACTATGTTGACAATGATAAATAAAGTTTGGTTGATCATGAAGAGTGTTATATAGATCCCGTTGACACAATCATTGCTAGAAAGCTCTCTCCAATTGCCTCCCACAATCTGATCACTTCTTTGAACTATCCCTCCATTCCTTCATCCACATCTAATAATAGTCCTTATGCTACGCTTGACAAGGGATATCCAATATCCTCACCATTGACATATTCATCATGTACTCCCTCTCCAACTCTATCCTATCCAACATCCACATCCTCCTGTAGTAATCCACCATCCCCATAATCCTATCCTTATGATCACATCTACCTTAATTCCACATCCCAATCTTCTCATCCTAATCCAACACTCACCCATTCCTATCCACCATTCCAACATTCTTCTTATCTTAATCCTCCATCTCAATATTCTTATCCTAATCCATTACCCATATCCTCCTATGCCAATCCACCATCCATGTCCTCCTATGGTACTTCCCCACATCAAACTTCCCATTCTAATCCAACATCCACACCTTCCTATCAAAATCCACTGTCTTGATATCCCTACCTTAATTAAACCTCCACATATTGCTATCCTAATCCTCCATCCATGTCCTCCTACGATAATTTTCCACCCACATCTCCCCATCCTAATCCATCATCCACAAATTCCTACCATTACCCACCATACCAATATCCCCAACATAATCCAACATCCACATTCTCTTATCTTAATTCATCATCTACATCCTCTTACATCACTCCCTCCTTCACCATATTATATCTTAATCCTCCATCTAATCCTAATCCACCAATCCCAAATCCTAATCCTCTATCTCCTCCTAGTCCTCCATCTCATCCCATCCACTCATCTAATCCTAATCCTCCATCTCCTCTTTGTTCTACATCTAGTTCTAATCCACCCATCCACCGATCCAATCCTCCAATCCCTAACCCTAATCCTCCATCCAATCTCATCCCGACATCTAATCATAATCCATCAATCCCTAATCCTAGTCCTCCATCCATCTCTAACCCTCCACCTAGTCCTACATCCCTTCCAAATGTTTCCCAAGGACTCATGATAGAGGGTACACTATTCTCTCTCACTCTATCATGTATAGTCACTAGTGATGAGGCCCTCCTCCATCTAACACCTATCACTCCCCTTACCATTCCTAACATCATCCAAATGGTTGAACCCTTCAAATCCCCTTCTTCTACTACTAGATCCACCCAATCCCTTGGAGACATCCAATCCAATCCTCCTATTCCTCATATTACTGAACTTCATGAATCCTTCATCCTTCCATCTCCAACATGTGAGGAGTCCCTCCAACACTCTTCCATCATCATACATCCTACACAAGATGAGTCATGTCAAGAGATTGATCCAATGAATATGAGCATATCCCCTCCTCCAAATCAAGATCCTACCATCTTGTCTACTCTATTTAAAGATCATATCCCTCCATCCATGCCATCTCAAGATTCCTTTCCTCAACCGAGTCCTGATCCTATCGTCCCATCCACCTCATCTCAAGATCTCTCTAGCTCATCTACTCCATCCCATGATCCCCTTTGCACTCAAGATCCAATCACTCCATTTCATGAGCCCTTATCATCCATTGCCCTAAATCCATATACTATCATACTTCCTAATTCCTCTCCTAATTCCTTATCACCTCCTCCTCCCAATCAGGATGTTGCTCTCCCCTCATCTCCATCACGTGATCCTCCATCATTGCCTGCCATCCCAAAACCACTTGTTTTATAAACTTAGTAACATCACATGCATCCATGGTGGTATTCTTGTGGAATAAAAAATGTATAGACACCACCTTTCCTCCTCCACTTTCTAACACACTCGCATCATGCTTCCAAAAGAATAAACATCCTACCATAGATCACATGCTTGAGAACATGAACTATCAAGGAAAAGGTTTAGGCCTTCATGAGAAAGGAATGTTAGAGCCCATTTAGGCCAAAGAACATACACGTACACAAGGTCTTGGATATATCTCCCAAAAATCACAATCCAAAATTTTTGTTACAACCTCCATCCATCCTAAGCAAACCTCTTCCAAAGGAATGAAAAGAACTTCCCATCGCTCTACCAGATCCTTTGTTGTTATCCCCCCTCCTCAATCATATTATCTCAAAACAATTGTCCATCTTCCTCCTTCATCCTCTAAGTCCATTTTGGGTCCTTATGTCCCTCCATCCACCATCGATCATCCTCCCTCTACTGCATCTATTTTGGGCCCTTATGTACCTCCATCCACCATAATAACTCCTAAATTCATAAACCATAATTGGGATTAAAAAAAGGCACCCGTACATGCATGTTATCTCACATCCTCCATTCACACACCATCATCATAAGCCTACCTCTATCATGCCATCGAGATATTCTCCATATCATCCATCTCCTCATACCCATCCCATTTCTACTAAAAAATCTTTGGATACCAAAGCAACAATGCATAAATCCAAACATCCACATGAATCTAAAGCTCATCATGTTCCCTAAAAAAGACATGTTGTAGAAAAGAAAAATCAAATCCACAAGCCAAATCAAACACAAAGGCCACAAAGGCCCACCCATGCAAAAATAAAAACCATGTGGATCCCAAAGAAAAAAGAGGCAATACCTTCACATGAAAAATCCATGACAAAATCCAAATTTTCTATGGCCAAAGCTAATAATTCATATCCTCCATCTCCTAAATCTATTTTGGGTCCTTATGTCCCAAAATTCACTATCCCAATGCCTCCATTATAGCCACATTCTCCAACCATCAACCCTCCTATCATTTCACATCCACCACATGTGCCAATGTTGGTCCTGAACACCTTCCCCCATCACACATCCACTCCATAATTCCATCCATACACCTTCCAGTATCCCATCCATTATCCTGCCTATCTCCCCCATCAAATCCCTTTAACCCATCCTCTTGCATAATTTTTTCATTCTAATAAGGTTGTACCAACATCCAATGGTCACTTTACACATGGTCTCTTCTTATCTCATCTAAGACTTTCTGCTTGAGTCCTTCCTCCATCCCCTTTATCATATGTATTCTGCATCTGTTTATACCTTCATCCCTATCCTCATCCATCTTCACCCTTATCCTAGTCCAAAAATCAAGAAAATTAAAAAAAAACAAAGAAAAAAGTAGAGAGAAAATCATTTGGCCAATGGTGAAAACTTTGCAAACAAGCACCTTGGATAAGTACCATGATAAAAACCTGGTAAACATGCGTCATGCGTAAATCCCCCATTCGATCTCCTTCCACAAGTGGGTTCAACCTCCACCTACGCATTCCTTTCCTCCATCTCCTCCATCTACCTATCTTCCAAATCTTACCCATCATCTCCCATTCATATCCCAGTCCCTCCATCTTCCTTGTGATCTTGATAAATACAGGGGTACATATATATACATGCTTTGGACATCTCTTGGCATATTTCCCCTCATCCACTATGATTTTCCTTATCCTCCCCAACTACTTTTCTGATCCATACTTATTATCTACATCCATCTACCTTCATCATCCATCCATCATGTCAACCCCCATATCCCTTCTTCCACCCATCTTGCTATCCCTCTTGCCTCATCATGCATGAAACATCTAGAGTACGGGCATCTCCTTATTTGTAATAGATTACTTGGAAAAATTGACCATTCATCTGTCAATGTAATCCTTTCATCTCCCCATCCCTCCCATCCTTATATCTTCCATCTAACAAATCCTTATCTTCCATCCTCTCATCCACTAGTCCTTTTTCGTCCTTTCATCCTTATCTCCCCATTCATCTATCTAAACATCCAATCCATCTCCCTATCCTTATCTTCCTATCTATCTTTCCAAATCCTTATCCCTTTTTCCACCCATCCTAACATCTTTCTATTTCCTCATCCATTTATCCATCCATCCTGCAATCTCTTCCATCCTTCCACATCTTTCTCGCTTTATCCACCTATCCTAATATCTTTCTATCTCCCCATATTTATCAATCCATCCATTTTCCTTCCATCTCATAATCCCTTGTCATTGATATCTAGCTATAGGCTACCTCCATGCAATTCAATGCCATGGTATCTCACTATCATCAATCCTATATATTTCCTACATCTTCCTCCTATCCTATTACTTTTTATCATTCATCTATACATCTTATCATCCTCCTAATTCATCTTCTAATAATCTAGATCACTATCCCATCCCTGAGCTTTGGATAACCCACATCCTACACATATCCACCATCCCATCCACATGGCCTATCTTGGCTCATCATATCAACATCCTTCGTGTATCTTCTCATCATGGTCATCTCATTGTTTGTCTTTGGTCTTCTGTTGAACTACATTTCCCCTGCACTTTCATGTAGGCAAGGTCGATCATTTGATCTACCCTCGGGGTTTTGTATTTTTTTTGTCTTTTCCTCTTTTGTGATCTGTATTTGGCCTTGTGTCAAACTACGTTGCCCCTATTCTTTCACGTAGGCAAGGTCGATCATTTGATCTACCCCCTGGGCATTTTTCCATCTGGTCTTCATCATCCATTGAGGTCTTCATTATCCTCTTTTTGCTTTTATCCATGGTCTTTTATTGAACTACGAGGGCTCTGTAATTTCACATAGGCAAGGTTGATCTTTGATCAACCCTCGAGCCCCTAGGTCTTTAGGGTTTTTATTGTCTTGTGTCTTTTCCTCCTATCATCCTGTCATCTTTTTGTGTCGTCAAGTATGTCCCTATCCTACCTGGTTCTTACGAACAAAGGTCATTAGTCTCATGAGGTTCAATTGGTTTCAGCTATCATGCATCATGTTCATCAACCAATATATCCTCCATCTTTGGTCTCAATAGGATGTATCCTTCCTAACAGACTGCATCAAGCCCATTCATCCTTTTGATCCTATGTTAAAGGACGTTTAAAACTTGATTGTGATATTTTGATGTTTTTGACATTTTGTTTATCATTTGAGCTCCCTATCGTCACTTGTCAAGGTCACCATGATCTCTCATATTATGTTGTGTTTTGACTAGTTAACATAGGGGCATATCTTGATTTTTATTTTGTTTTCTATATTCTTGGTTCACCCACATAGTACCAACCAAGACCCCTGATGTCTTGTGTTATGTTAGGGCATCCTTTTGTGCTTGTGGTTATCCCAATACTTGGCCCAACCAAATTCATCGTGACTTTCGGGTGTTGGGATAGCCTTCTTGTTTGTTGTGTTTGTATATGCATTAGACACTAATCCACCTTGGTTCCATATACCATGGTACCTGGTGTCTTATGCTACAACAAAAATCAATGCTCCAAAAATGGTAACTTGCATCTTCCATTGTATTTCATCTTTACCTCCATCATCTTCATCTCACATCTCCATCCAATCCTAATCCATTCCATCTATCACAAATCAGCTAATCACATATTTTATCTTGTTCCTAGCCTTGATACAAGCCTTGACCCAATCATCATCATTAGTGGGATTTATCCTTCACTATCCTTGTGTTGTTCTAGGATGTATTCTTCCCTTATCAATAGCACTCTTATTAGGATGTATCTTTCCCTATCCTTGTGTTGTTCAGGGATGTATCATTCCCTCATCAACAACACTCCATCAACCATCCGTCCATCCTAGCTTGTAGCTTGAATGGGGCAACATCATATTTGTCCTAGAATCCATTTTTGCTTACTTTTATCTCTTCATATCATCATCCTCTATCATCCATTATTTTGCATCATCTTACCCATCTACCTTTGCATTATCTCATCCATTTCGAGAGCACATCCATGTTCTCTTAATCTCGCATGTCCTTTTGAGGGGGAATCCTTAATCCCTAATCTTCATCTTCACTCCCATCATCTTTCCGCCTAGTCACTCCCCGAATGATTGAGACATCTTCATTAATATAACCATCTTTTTCTAAGTGCTATATTTTAATATTCTTTGAAATGATGCTACTTCGTAACACCATCTCAAAGAGGGTAAAAATGTAGACACCTAAATTTGACCACTTTCATATGGTCATAATCCCATCATGTATTCATCTAATCCATCTATATTAATTAAATAAAACATTTAACTAATATTGTCCCTTTTCCCTAGCCTTCCTAAGGTATTTAATTTAATCAATTAAATAATTTATACATAACCCACTTCATCTTTAAATTAAATAAATGCAATCAATTTATTTAATTTAGTCAATTATCCTTTTTCAATTTTTAATTCATTCTCCCTCTCTCCTTGTCACATCCTCCATAACCTTTTCATTAATTTTGTTTAATTTAATTAATCCTCAATTAAGGTGTGCATATCCTTAATTGGGATTAATGTCACATCCTCCATAACTTTCCACTTGCCTCTAATCAACATTAATTTATCTAATCACTTGATTGCACAATCCTAATCCTAATTATTTACCCCATTTAACATGTCCTTAAGTCAACCTTCTTGGTACTTACCTTTTTTGGGTTGACCTCTTCCCCATGTGAATTAAAAATTCACACTTATTCCCCCATGCATTTTTCTTCCCCATGACATCTCATATGCCACATCGTACCCAAAGGACAAAGACCTCTTTTAGAGGAATCTTGTTTTATCCTTTGGTCTCTCCCAAAAAGTGAATTAAAAATACACTTTGATTTCTTCAAGGCCTTTCCCATTACCCATGTTGACAAGGGATGACTTTCTAAAAGTCATCACTTTCCACTTTCAACCCCATATGGGGCCAAGGAATAAATTTTTAAAGAAAGTATCTCCCATCACAAGGTACTTGCAAGTACCTTGTGACCACATGGCCTCTTCCATGTCATTTGTACCCTTTCCATCTCACCTTGTCCTTTAGACACCTCACCCGCCACATGTCCAAATGTGAGGGCTTACGAGTCCTCAACTCACCACAACCCCCCATCTTGACCCTGGTGGCTCAATCTTGACCATTGAATCTTCTAGAGAATTAAACTTCTCCTATAAATAACCCCCTCTTCTCATTAATTGATCTAGTCATTGCATACTTAGCCAAATTATGATCTCAAGCCATTTCTTGCAACCTCTTAGCATTTGCACTTGCATCCTAGAGTCCATTATTGCATCCATCTACCTCCATTAATCCTTCAACCACCATTATTTCAAGCATATCATCCAAGGAGCACACATCAAAGTGATATCAAGGGCCAACCAAAGGATCGATTTGAGACAAAGTATAATCATTTTGTTTATATTCATCTTTCTTTGTTTTGAATCCAAATAGGCTAATCATTTGAGGTGTTAGGTGTTTTGTGCTTCTTTTTCATTCTAGTTTATTTTTCACTTTATATTAGCACACTTTTCCCCCTTCACAGATTAATTCTAGCATTCTAGTAGATAATTGATCCTTTTCTTTAAAATTGTTCCTTGTCTATTTTCCCATCTGATAACTTCTGTAGATTGAATTTGAAGGCTTTCTAATTCTAATAAGATTTGTCACAACTTCTCTATAACTAATCCTAACTAAATGATCAAAATTAATATTTCCCATCCTTCGATGCTAGAGCCAACTCTCACTAATATGGGAAACAAAACATTGACCATCACCACCTTTGAGTTGATAGATTTTTCCATGAGTTCTTCTTCTAGATGAAACCATAGTTCCAGATCCTTTTCTGATCTCATAATTTTTATCTTGATACACAAGCTTAAAAACTTTGTTGCACATTTTTCCAACACTTATAAGATTATTTCTTAAACCCTTTACATAATATACATCATTGATGTTATTTTTTTCATCAAAGCTAATTGTTCCTTTACCAACAATCTTAGCATCAAAATCATCACCAAACATGACTATACCTCAATCATAGTTCTCAAGTTTAGAAACTTACTCTTATCTCCTTCATATGATTTGAACATCTATTATCAATTACCCAAAATTCTTCATCCTGTCTGGCATGAAAAGAAGTTACCATATTACCTTCTAATTCATTCTTCTTACACTCTAGACTAGGTTATTTTGCACATTTATTTTCCAAGGCTAGAAACAAACATTCATCTTTGTCTTCCTCAAGGTCTGATTCAGCATCACAAATTCCTGCATCTTCCTTAACATAATGCAACTTCTTGAGCTTCCTATCCTTTTTATCCTTGTAATTATTTTTATTATCCTTATTATTATTTTGTGTAGCTCTATTAGGAAATCTTGATGCATGATGACAAATATTTCCACAACTAAAGCACTTAAAAGGAAACTTACCTTTTTATTTATCAGTACCTTTCTTCAATCTCCTTGTGAAATTTTCTTCCAAATATTCTGCATTATCATCATCATCATCATCTTCTATCTTCATGGCTTTAAATTTTGTTTTAGTCTTCTCCTTATCTCTTGAAATTTTTCTCATTTCAAATGTAGTCAAGACACCAAATAGATGTTCCTTAGTGAGTATATTTGGATCATACCATTCTTCAATTGCAAATACTTTGTCACTGTGATTTTTTGGTATGGTCATCAAGATCTTCTCAATTATATATTCATGCTTCATGGTACCACCTTGATTCTTGATTTCAATTGCTATAGTTTCAACTCTTTGATAATAGATTGCAATGTCTTCTCCATCTTCCTTTCTCAAATTCTCAAATTTTCACTTAGTAGTTAGTTTCCTTGACAATTTTACTCTCTCATTTTCTTCACAAATGTCTTTCAATTTTGTCCACATTACATTTGCAGTAGCAAAAGAGATAAATTTTTGATCTTTCATTTTTAGATAAAGAATGAAAGATAGAAAACCTTGGTCTTTCATTTTCTTCAAAAGCTATAGCCTCATGAGTAGAGGAAGGTCCAACTACTGGAATCACATACTTTGTCTCCACAACTTTCTAGGTGTTAAAACAGGGTGAAATCATCTACTCTTTTCAGTCACTATAATTGGCTCCATCAAACATAGGAAGCTACAACTTGTGCACCATATGATCTACATCAAGCGGTTAAGATTTTCACTAAGGAACCAGAGCTCTGATACTAATTGTTTAAATGCAGAAGATGACTAAGAGGGGGGGTGAATCTATTGTATCAAATTCTTTACTTCTTAACTTAATCAATTCCACTTTACGTTCAATTTTTTATTAAGTGTGCACATAAAAATTTAGATAACAAAAACACAACACCAGAGAGACTAGATTTGTGTGGAAAACCCAATGAGGGAAAAACCATGGTGAGGATTATCTCATAGTATAGTAGTAATGAAATATTGGATACAAAAGGCTCACTACCAGAGGACTCATTGTCTAGAAAGAGAGGCTCACAACCTATAGAAAAATACAAAGAATTAGGTAATGATCCACCACTAGGAGTTGCACACACTTCACAACTTGATCAGAAGACTATGGATACAATGAAGTACTATTGTCACAGTTCACTCTTCCACACTCTACTTTTCGCACTTTTTCGCACACTCTTCTCTTGCTCATATAGAAGGATGGATATGAATTTTTCTACAACTTAAATTTTATTTATACCATCTTCAACCTCAGGGTAAGTGCACCAAGATGGTTCCCAAAAAGGGGACTTAAGTGGACAGGTTTTTTCTGAAATCAGGAAATACTCAGGAAATACCGACCTTGGACGTGAAATTGAGGATACTTACACTCAAAATTTTGAGATGGAACAAAAAGTAGAATTCAATTTCTGTGATTCTACTTTCTAAACTACTAATTTATTTTGAAAATGGTTGAGATTAAGGGGTTAAAATGAGGGACGTACACAAATTGGTGTTGTTTTTGTCAGAAAAATATAGCATAGCAACTCTTGTACGACCCTCGTACGATGAACTTTTTTTTAGTATTTTTAAAATCACAATGGTCAGAAGTTAGTTAATAGTATGTAGTTGATGCACGATTTTTCTGATAATTTTTAATGAATATTTAATTTTTTACTAATTTTCGTATTGGACATTTCTTGAAAAATGGAATTTTGGTCGTGCTACCCCTACAAATTTTGGAAACTAATTGAATTAATTTTTATTTATTTTTTTAAATTTGTAGAATGGAGTCTAGTTTCTAAAAAAATAATTTATTTGAAAAATCGATTAACGGTTAATTTAAAATGAAAAAATTACCAAACACTACTTTTTGGCCAAAAAAAGACATACAAATAAAATAAATTATGGATGAAAGGCTTAATATTTTCAGAAAGTGAAAAAAATTACATCGTTGGATAGCTAAGAGAGAACCCAACATTACCCATGTGCTTCATTTTTTTGATATTGAACCACGTGCAATCCCGATGGTGAGCACGAACTCGATTATGTGAAATATGGAAGATTTTTTAAAAACACGTCTCTGGTCATTGGGAATGCCCTCCAAGCCTTTGGATTGGTATTCCAAGGCAAATACCAAGCCCAAGGTTTGGGAATTCCCAAAGCAAGATATAACGCGAGCGCAGTATAACGCGCTCGCGTTATAATGCGCTCACGTTATATCTTAGTTTTGACGTGTTTTGTGAATGCATTTTTTGTGTTTTGTGAATGCATTGACAAAACATGAGCACGTTATAATGCGCTCGGGTTCTGGTTTACATTGAATTTTTTCTTCTCTTTTTCTTATCTCTTTCCTCTTGTTATCAACATGTCAAATTTCAGTAACTAGGAGGTCAGATTTTAGTAGTCAACAAGTTCTATCATCTTTCTCTCTCACTCTCTCCTTCTCTCTACTCTTTATCTCTCCACTCCCTCTCTCCCCTCTCTCTCTTCTAGTTTTTGGAAGATCTCACAAATTTCAAACTTAGTCAAATTTCAATAATCAGGTCAAATTTTAGTAATCAGAAAATTGTATTATTTCTCTCTCTATCTCACTCATTTTTATCTATTACACTCTAGACCTCTCTCTCACTATCTCTATCCCTTTTTCTAACTCTCTCTCTCCCTTGATCTCAAGAAATATCAGTCTCTTTGTCTCTCTCTCCTTTTCCCTCTAATTCTCTCTACCTCACTTATCTCTCCCGCTCTCCCACCTTCCCTCTCTACTTGTCTGTATCTCCCTCCCCCCCTCTCTCTCTCTACCTACCTACCTCTCCCTCCATCACACCCTACCACTCTCTCTATTTCTCTCTAGATAACCTCTCTCTCACCTCCCTCTCCCTCCCTCCATACTTCTCTCTCCTTCTCTTCTTCCCTATCTACTATTTATCTCCCATCTCTCTTTACCTACCTCTACATCCATCAAACCTTACCACTCTCTCTACACCTCTGTCCCTCCCTCCCTCATTCCCTCTCTACCTCTCCTTCCATCTCTACTTATCTTTATCTCCTCTCTCCCTCTCTCTACCTACCTCTCCTTCAAACACTCTTTATTTCTCTATATCTCACCTCTCTCTCCCTCACTACATATATCTCCCTCTCTCCCTTCCTCTCTACATATATATATCCCCTCTCCCTCTCTAGCTAGCTCTCCATCCATCACAACCTACCACTCTCTCTCCATTACTCTCTATCTAACCTTCCGCTCTCTCCATCCATACCTCTCCCTCTACTCTCTACCTACTTCTCCATCCATCACTCCCTAACATTCTCTCTACACCTCTCTATATTGCTTCTCTCCCTCCCTCCCTCATTCCCTCTCTACTCTCTCTCTACATCTCCTTCCCTCTCTAATTATATTTATCTCCCCTATCCCTCTCTCTCTCTCACTAGATGTCTCCCTCTCTACTTTTTCCCCTATCTAATCTCTATCTCTCCTCTCCTTCCCTCTACCTCTCTCTCTCACTCTCTCTCACTCCTCCCTTACCCTCTTTCTCTCTCACTGTCTCCTCTTTATCTCATCATTCTCTCTTTCCCTCTTTGTAGCTCTCCACTTCTCTATATGTCACCATTATCTCTCTACATATATTTATCTCACCTATCCCTCTTTACCTCTCCCTTCCTCCCCTCTCTCACCCACCCTCCCTCCTTCCCTCTATCTCTATCTCTCTACTTCTCTCTATCTCACCTATCCCTCTCTAGCTACATATCCCTCCATCACTCCCTACCACACTCTCTCTATTGCTCTCTATCTCACCTCTCTCTCACCTCCCTCTCTCCCCCTCCATACCTCTCCCTCTACTTCCCTCTCTACTCTCTATCTCCCTAATACCTCTCTAACTACCTCTCCATCCATCACTCCCCACCACTCTCTCTATACCTCTCTATATCGATTCTCTCCCTCCCTTATTCTCTCTCTACTTATCTCTACCTCTTTGTCTTTCTCTAATTATCTTTATCTCCCCTAGCCCTCTCTCTCTCTCACTAGATATCTCTCTCCCTACCTTTTCCCCTATCTGCTCTCTATCTCTCCTCTCCCTCCCTCTACCTCTCTCTCTCACTCTCTCTCACTCCTCCCTCACCCTCTTTCTCTCTCACTCTCTCCTCTCTATCTCACCATTCTCTCTTTCCCTCTCTATAACTCTCTCCTTCTCTATATGTCACCATTCTCTCTCTACTTATCTTTATCTCACATATCCCTCTTTACCTCTCCCTTCCTCCCCTCTCTCGCCCAACCTCCCTCCTTCCCTCTATCTCTATCTCTCTCTACTTCTCTCTATCTCACCTATCCCTCTCTACCTACATATCCCTCTATCACTCCCTACCAAAATCTCTTTATTTCTCTATATCTGACCTCTCTCTCACCTCCATCTCTCTCCCTCCATACCTCTCCATCCATCTATACTTCCTTATCTACTCTTTATCTCTCATGTATCTCTACCTCTCCTTCCCTCTCTACTTATCTTTATCTCCTCTTTCCCTCCCAACCTCTCTCTCTCTCCCCAATCCCTCCCTCCCCCTATTTCTCTCTCCCTGTATGAGGGTTGAGAGTGTAAGGTTTAGTGTTTAAGGTATAGGGTTGAGTTTATAGGGTTAATTGTATAGGGAATAACGTTTAGGGTTTAGGATATTGGGTATAAAGTTGAGGGTATATGGTATAGGGATGATGGATGAGGGTTTAGGGTTTAAGGTATAGGGTTGAGGGTTTAGGGTTGAGGGTTGAGGGATAGTGTTTAGGGTTGAGGGTATAAGGTTAAGTGTATAGGGTATATGGATTATGGTTTAGGATATTGGGTGTATAGTTGAGGGTATTGGGTTGAGGATATTAGGTTTAGGGTTGATGGTTTAGGTTTTAGGATTTATGTACAAGTTTAAGGGTTGAGGGTTGAGGTATAATGTTCACGGTTAAGGGTATGAGGTTAAGTGTATAGGGTATAGGGATTACGGTTTAGGTTTTAGGGTTAAGGGTATAAGGTATAGGGTTAAGACTTGAGATTGTAGGATTTTCTGTTTAACATTATTCCTAAACCCTAAACCCTAAACATTATCCTTGAACCCTTAACCTTATAATTATACAATAAATCCTACATTAAACCTTGTACCCTAAACCCTCAATCCTAAACCCAATACCCTCAACCCTATATTGAATATTCTAAACCCTAATCCCTATAATCTATACAGTTAACCCTACACCCCCAACCTCGAACACTATACCTCAACCCTACACCTTCAACCCTCGTCCTTATACCCTATACCCTCAACCTAATAACCTAAGCCTTGAAAATCATCCCCCAACCCTATACTTAAACCCTAAACCCTACATTCAACCTTGTACACTAAACCCTAAACCCTAAACCTCAATCTAAAACCCTATACCCATTATTCTAAACCTTAATCCCTATACCCTATACACTTAGCCCTATATCCTCAACCCTATACCCATTATTCTAAACCCTAATCCTTATGCCCTATACACTTAGCCCTATACCCTCAACCCTCAACCTTGTAGCTTAAACCCTAAACCCTACACCTTCAAGCCTCATCTCTTTACCCTACACCCTCAACCTTATACCCTAAACAATAAACATTATCCCTCAACCCTATACTTAAATGGAAAACCCTACAATCTCAAGTCTCTCCCTCTCTCAAGTCTCTCTCTCACTCACTCCCTCTATCTCTCTCCCACTCCCTCCCTCTCTCTCTCTTAAGTCTCTCTCTCCTACTGCCTCTCCCTCTCTTAGGTCTCTCTCTCTCACTCACTCCTTCTATCTCTCTCCCCTCTACCCTTAACCCTAAACCTTAAACCCTTACCCGTAAACCCTCTACCCTATACCCATAACCCTACCTCCCTCTATCGCTCTCCCACTCCCTCCCTCCCTCTATCTCTCTCAATCCTCTCCCTCCATCTCTCTCTCTCAAGTCTCTCTCCTACCCCCTCTCCCTCTCTCAGCTCTCTCTCTCACTCCCTCTATCTCTCTCCCCTCTACCCTAAACCCTCTACCCTTAACCCTTAAACCCTAAATACTTAAACCCTTAACCCTCTACCCTTAGCCCTTAACCCTTAAAATCTCTACCCTCTACCCTTAACCATCCCTCCCTCACTCACTCTCTCTCTCAAACTTCTCCCTATCTTAGGTCTCTCTCTCAGTAAATCCCTCTATATCTCTCCCCTCTACCCTTAACCGTAAACCCTAAAAAATTTACACTTAAACCATTAAAACCTTTATCTCTCTCCCACTCCCTCACTCTCTCTCTCTCAAGTATCTCTCTCCTACTCTCTCTCCCTCTCTCAAGTCTTTCTCTCTCTCACTCACTAACTTTTTCTATCTCTCTCCCCTCTACCATTAATCCTCTACCATCCACCCTTTGCCCTTAAACTCTTAATTATCTACCCTCTACCCTTAACCGTAAACCCTAAACACTTAACCCTTAAACCCTCTATCCTCTATCTCTCTCCCACTCCCTCCCTCTTTCTCTTTCTTTCAATTCTCTCCCTCTCCCAAGTATCTCTCTCTCTCACTCACTCCTCCTATCTCTCTCCCCTCTACCCTTAACTCTCTACCCTCTACCATTAACCCTTAAACCCTCTACCCTAGCTTTCCAATTCGATGAAATTGGGAACGTAGCGGCCTACTTGAAAAAATAGGTCCAAGAAATGGGGTCTCTCGGGGTTAAGGGATTAGGGGTTGAGGGTTTACGGATTAGGTTTTAAGGGTTGATGGTTGATGGATTAAGAGGGTATAGGGGCTGAGGCATTAGGGTTTAAGGGTTGAGGGCTGAGGGATTAGGGTTTAAGGGTTGAGGGTTGAGGGATTAGGATTTAAGGGTTGAGGGTTGAGGGATTAAGAGGGTATAGGGGTTGAGGGATTAGGGTCTAAGGGTTGAGGGTTGAGGGTTGAGGGATTAAGAGGGTTGAGGGGTTGAGG